>JAZARR010000193.1:2947500-3282500 GCA_037389465.1 Baylisascaris procyonis
TTTGTTTGATGAATTTATAGTCTCAAAAATGACGCTTTGTTTATTTGTTCGTTTTTTTTTTGCTGACAACTAAAACCATCAATCGAAAACGAATAACGGTTATTTCGAGTAGGAAGTATGGAATTTATTGTGGAAAAATATATAGAGAGAAATCGCTAAATGCAGATCTCAAATCTCAGTCATTTTCATAATGAAAAAAAAAAGATTTGCGAAATTATTACTACAAGTTTTCAATATGCTCATTTTATGTCAATTTATTCTACTAGATCATCATTAGTTTTTTTTTCATTGTCGCTGAACTCATTTACAATTTTTTGCTTATAAAATTCATAGTTATGAATTACATTAATCTAAGGCTATAAATTGAAATTTATGGCTTTTTTATAAATCGGACAGGTAGTGCTTATTTGATCAAATGCTCATTGATCATTTCATTGTTTGAAAGGATAAAATTTCCACTGCTTATACAAATAAAAACGATTTATTCTATGATGTTGAATGTATTGTCGGGGGACATGCACATCGGTATCACGCACGAAACGTTTGTCTTCTGTTCGAAGGGATTTCCTTCAAATCGTAGCAGGGAATATGCACTTCGTCAGTCAATTTTTTTTTTATTCAAATGAAACCGTTTGATAAAGAGCACATCTTATATTCATTACCTCTCTAAGCGATAAAAATTCGATGGGCAAAGTTCATCTTATTGATTATGATTGAATACCCCTTTATGTTTACTTATAATATCAATTATGCAACACATCTCTATACTATCTCCTCTCATACATGATGTTTTTTCTGCCATTTTTTGTAAACCTTTTCTCTTTTTTTTTTCAATTTTTTCCACTTTTGTTCTTTTTTTTTACTATTTCGCTTATATATGAGGCTAACATTTTTCCCTCATCGGTGTTTTTTCGGCACAAAATGAAAATTGCTTAGAAGGAGATAGTTATTCATGATATTTTGAAAATTTTAATTACTTCACCTGTTGCTTCAAATTCACAATTAGGCCACTTCTCTAATCGACAAAACACCTGCTCTGAGAGGTAAATTTCATTTTATATAACATCTCCACTGGAATTGACATCTGTGGTCACATTTAATCGCATTAATCAAATATGCCTTTGATGCCGCCAGAAATATTCCTGATGAATAACTCGCAAAATGTTACTTTACTTCGCCTTTCTTTAGTCAACAATTCGTTCAACTTGAACAAATGTCTATTATCTTACATACACTCATCTGTGTTTTCTGCTTTTTAAAAGTTTTTTTCGAGGTCTTTAGTGTTACTCAATCTTATTGTTGGTTAGCTTCAATTTCTTTAGCTAACTGTTGGCTTCAAAACACCGCGTAACGATATTTATGAAATGATCTCTCTGCTCTAAAATTGCTACAAGCGAGGTTTTGTCGTGACACGGACACTTCTGAGTCATGCCATTCACGAGATGGTGACAACACCCTTCCTCCTCATTATACTTTTATGATTCAACGTTATGAAAGTAGATAATATTTCTTGCCACCATGTTCGAAAACACAGAAGTTTAAATTTTCATGGATTTGAACACATCATGATCAGGCACCCCGACCGAGCCGAAAAACTTTCCGTGCTTTATTTCATGAATGTGTAATTTTCGACATTTTCTTGCTGAAAAGCACGGAAATGTGAAATTTGTTTCTGGTTCGAACCAGATGGTACAACAGTGTTATAGGTTGTCCCATATGGTCTCGTTTTATAAAAGTAGACTTTTCGGCACTTCCACTCAAGAAAGCCGAAGAGTGCGAAGCATGGTGACGAATGAGTCTTTCTGGGTTAGACTTGCGGGGGGGAGGGGGGGGGAACCAAGTGCTCCTTTCCGTTACCATCTGCTTTCGTGAAAACACTGTTCACGGCATCTCCATGGCCCAAGATCCCTTCCGGTGGAATCTGAATGACTGTGACATCGAGGCAATGTGAACATCATCTGCCCATCCAACGCACTTATGAAGCGATAATTTGAAATTGAAGAATACAAAACGATTCATTGGCCATGCTATTCGTTCTGATATGAAAGAAGTGACGTCATCGCTCCGATCCAGGAAGCGTTGCCGAGTGACGGAGAGTACCCGGTAAAAGGGAATAATTGCGTGGCGCACTTGCTTGTAGTAGGCGAAATCTATCACTTGGGTCAAACCGGTCACTTATTGCTTCATAACTCGATACCGTAGAACCGGAAGTATTCAACGAACAAATGTCCTCGATATAAGCCGTATCGATTGGTACGAAGTGGTCGAAAATTTTCTATTTTGAGCTTAACAATGAATAGAAATTCAACTTGTTGTTCAAATCCATTTTTTTTTCACCCTCGAGATAGGAAATCTGGTCAGGTTTATTCAAATGTGCTCGATAAGCGACTTTTAAATACGAACACCTGCCTTGATCGAATGGAAATGAAGCAAGTTGTAAAGTTGTAACAAAATGTTACCGCATTGAAATTTTCTAATTGAAGCTTCACTAGACAGTATGGCTTTACGTTGATGTTTCTTAAGAGTAACAGCAACCTATCTCTGGCAGCTCTTGTTGAATTAAAATGATTCGCATAAAATTTGGATTGAAATAATCGTGTGTCGAATAAATTTGAGAGATTCCAGGTTATTTCATTCGCAGAAACTAGAAAAATTCAATGTTCATGCAAGTGGCAATTTTAATTCGAATTTTAGGAATCTTCATAGTGGCTTTGAATATTACACCTCTAAAAATTGCTCTTATACTTTCCATCTTCATTTTCTTATAATACCCTGCATTTGTAAAATCGTTGCCGTGAAATTTGTATAGTTGCCAATTATCTAGAAAATCGAAAACAATGTTGCAAAAAGAGTAAATGGATATTTTTATTAAATTGTTTCTGTAACAGCGTGATATTTCCCGGGAGAATCTGAAAGTCAGGAATACACATAGCATCACATTTACGCATCTTCTGAATATCTCAGAAAAAATGATCTTTTTTAGGTTGAATAAACCCACTCAACAACTATTAATTAATTCTGATTTATTGTACTCTACTCTCTCTCCGTCTCTCTCTCTCTCAAAAAAAACTATTGCAATTAAACTTTATGAGAAAGGAAGAATATTGTTGAAAGTTGACTTCTTCATTGCAATGCAGAAGAATTTGAATCAAATAATGAAACATTAGAAATCTTTTTTTTTCTCTGAAAACCTCTGCATATCTCTTCAATTGATTGTTCCACTAAACTGAAATTAAAATTTCAATGATCTTTGCATGATGTAACCCATCAGATCCATTCAAAAAAAATTTTTTTTCTGCCTTATACGCATTCCTTATAGTCGAAAAAATCGTCCAGTTTCAAGAAAACTTTCAAAAATCCTAGAAGAAAGAGTTTTCAACTTCCAACTTTCAACTATTCAATTTAAAAAGATTTCAAAAAAAAGACAAGAACAAAGCAACATGGTTTATTCTAATTTATCGAATTCCATATTTGAATATTTGCAATATTTACCATGAAGCTCATTACTTCTTTTAGAAGAAAAAGTAATTTATATCGAAAGATGGAAAAAGGTTGTTGATCAGAATGTTTTTTTCTCATAATTTACCTTAGCGTGTGAAGAAGTCAATACTTCGCACGCCATTCACACACGCATATTTTCGGTAACCAGAAAATTGATATTCCTTGGTTGATTTTATTTTGCAAATAATAGAAGACAAAATGATACAAATTATTTCCTTCGGCTATCGTTCATTATTACTTGTATTTTCGCTTTATTTTGTATTTTTATTCTTCATGCTGTAAGAGTTTTGTTTCTGCTTTCAGGAAGTTTATTTTTGGGGAAGGACACCTTTGATAATTCAAATAACGGCAAAATCACCTGAATATGATGATAAGCGGTTGATAAACTTCATGATAAGCTAGATTCTTTGAGAATTTTCTAATACTAATTACATTACACAGAAGAAAAAAATTCACAAGGGGACGAGACGAATTACAATGTTTGCAAGTAATTGCATTCTTTAACCGGCTGATAAATGGTGATACGCAAAACTATCTAATATCCTTATAAAAGGCCACTAGGGAGCAAGTTACGCCTTCTTCATTCCGTTCACAACTATAGGCTTTGTCTAAATGACAGGTGAGTAGCGATCACGCCTATTTCATTTACACATGTCTACGACGATTCATTAATGCTTTAGCTTTAAGCGGTCGCACTAATTTCTTGCTTAATGACCAAGGAAATATGCTAGAGATCTTTGTCTGTTACTAGCAATGAATACGATCGTACTATGTCATTACGTCGTATTAAATCGAAAGCTCTTTCAGCAACTACTTACTCTCTGTATTTGTCGCTAGATTTCATTTATCCAACAATGTTGAACAGATTTGTACGATTTTTTTAATGGAAGTCGCAATGGAACTCTAAATTTTAGACCCAATTTGTGAATTGATTCCATGCAGTGCATGAGGTGATATCATTTTACATCATCGTATCACAACTGAGACACCGTTCTATATCAGCAAATCTATTACATTTAATTTCAATTTTTAATGATAATTTAATTTAAAAGTGAAGCGGAAAAAAGCACAATTGTAGAATAATGATAATTTCTATGAGAAAATCACTGCTTAATTACTGCTATGATTAACAAATTTACGGCTTTAGTCTCTGCTGCTATTTGGCTAGCTGCTGCTATAAACTGAGATTTTATTCTCCTATATCAATGAGAAAACTCATCCTAACGATCTTATATCATCTCAGGCTATGTGTGCGATAAATAGTGACACATATTTTGCGCACAAATTACCGCATAAACAACACAATCTTAATTATAGAATATTTAATTATAAATCATGATATCCATCTTATGCATCAGTTACCAAATGATAACTGAAAAGCATAAAAGAGAATTTAGTGATCTGAGCTGAGCAATTAGTAAGTAGAGAATCACATTAGTATAGCTGATGCGATAAGCGTTTTTGCAATCCACCCTTCAGGCCAATTGATTGCATAAACGACTAAAAAGTAATAAGATATGTGCCAGAATCGACTCATAGTTTATTGGTAATCGATTGCGCGCACCTATTACAGTATTAAGTAAATCACATAGTTCGAATCTCACAAATCTCAGAGACCAGATCTCGAGCTTAGACGGGTCTTTTAGACCGGATTTTCGACACAGATGGCATATGAAAATCGAATTTCGGGCACGGATGGATTTTAGGGACCGGATTTCCGGAAACTTCGACACGTGATGTATAATTTGTTATTGCGAAGAACTTGGCACTTGGCAAGTGCGGTTTGTACAAGAGTATAATAACGTGGTAACAGTGTACAATTTGTTACTCTCTGGGGCCTCCATTCATCGATTATGTCAAAGATTAGCCACATTGGTTAAACTGGAAAATCTGTGGGGAGTAGTTATCGGCAACCAATGCGAAGAACTGTTGCGCTTTCTAATTATCTTAGAAGCTAGTGCAATACTTTAGTATGATATGCCACGAGATGTACTCATAGTTTTTCATTATTCATTTGAAGTTTTTCTTTGCATATCGGCGATGTTTATAAATCCTGCTTTCTTCGTTGTGAAGGTAAAACGCAAAATTTGCCAATAATTAGTACCATAGTCACTTTCTGTTAATGCTTTTTACAAACAGTTGCCATTAATGAAGTGGTACTTTGCTCGTCGTAAAACAAGTGACATCTAATGACTGATCATGATCGTTGGTAGTGCTATATCAGTGCATCTAATTTAGAGTGTTGTTTATCCTTGCAGCAGATTTCAAAGTAGTGTTGCGTGTTGTATTTGAACATCAATTTGTTGTGTTGGCAGCGATGACGTCGAAGAGGGAGGCCGAGGTGGAACGTACAGCACGCGGAGATAGTAGAAACGCTTTATTGGGGAATATAACAGTTCCCAAGACGAATATGCAACGACGAGAGCTAATGGGGACAAAGCGAAGCCCATTGGCGAAAGCTGACGAGTGGAGAAGACGAACACAAGAAAAAGGCTGACTCTGACGGGCTGAAAACCATCTTTTATAGGCCTCAGATACCGCCAAGGGCACAATAGTGGATCAGTGGTATTATGCCAAGAACACTCAAAGAGAATCAACCACGCAGGCAAACGTGATCACTGCAATAATTGATCACAAGCAGATATCTTGGGTTGGCTCTTCAGCGCCATACTCAGCACTGCGTTAATGCAGTAGGATTCAGAATGGTTCCGTACCAATGCAACAGAATCCAGAGTAATGCTGTATCAGTGCAACGAATGCTTTGATCTTCCGGTTTCGATTGCATATGTTAATAATTCTTTTTTGTTTACCGAAGTGAATCATTTTTAGAATCTTTGTCTCACTTAATAACGTATAGGACGAATAAGTTTTCGCGATGGAATATGAAATGCCACGAGATGTACTCACAATTTTTCTCTATTCATTTGAAGTTTTTCTTTGCATATCGGCGGTATTTACAAATCTTATTTTCTTCATAGTAAGCAGCAAGGTAAGCTGTTTTCGAATTATTTTTCATCATTTGAGTAAGAAGTAAATTGCAAATGTAAGTATCAGTAAGTAAAACGATCAGATAGAAACCTGATCCTATTGATAATCCATACGAATAAAGCTGCAATATTTATTCATCGCAAATTCTATGGTCCTCAAGTTGCAGATATGCAGCACGATCATATAAGCTAACAGGTACAATCTTCTCGTGTACACGTGTGCTCGCGTAGATGCGTGTGTGTGCGTTAATGTATGTGCGTGTGCGCGTGTGTGTATACGTGCGTGTGTGCACGTGTATGTGTACGTGTGTGTGTGTGTATGTGCGTGTGTGTGTTTGCGAAAGCAATTTTGCAACAATTGAAAAAGTTTTCGAATCTTTTGAAAATTCGAAAAAAAAACGTTTTCGAATCCATCAAATATGAAGCATAGTTTTTCACTTTTATTTTTTTAAATACTACGTCAATATATATGCTCATTGAGGAATTTAAGATAAAATATTACTCAATCGTCTAAACATTGTATATCACTTCTTAAAATGGGAATGTATACCATACATTAAGACTGGAAAAATTTCTAAACGAACGAAGCAACTTCATTTCAGACAACTCTATTGCATGCAAATCTATGCATACTTCTTTATAGTCAATCGATCGCTTTTGTGACGATGGCTATTGCACGAGCAATCACCGATTTAAATGCTCTTATATATATTATTGTTCTTTCAACAGTACGTCATTTCCTATAATATATTGAAATATTTATTGTTTGCATATTTATGGCTTATGATTGCGATGATTGCTGAATGCTGAGTTAATAGGCAATATTGGTTACCGTAGATACTTGAACTTAGAAAATTAGGAGAGACGAGCGGAAACCGAACGAATGATTCATAAAAGAAAATCGAATAATAGCGCTTCTTAACAGCGAGCAAGGGAACTAAGAAAATATTCGTTTTTCAAACTATTATCTTTATTTGTTTTAGGCCTTTAACTCAATTTATTGCTAAAATATAAAGTAAATAAATCTCAGAGAAATGCTTTATATATGTAATTGTGAATCAAAAGTCTGACAGGAACAAATATATAAAATATTTCAGAATCCAGCTAGTGGTATCTATCAAAGGTTTATCATTTGTAAAGTGTTCACCGCAATCTATGATTGTGCATTATATTCGTCAATTTTGATGTTCGTCGTACTCGCTTTTGAACGAACATTTGCAACGCTACATGCACGAACTTATGAAAATGAGGGTCGAAAATTACCGCTTATACTTATAACTATTTCTGTAAGTTTTTTTTATAACAAATACTTATGACTATAAACTTGTGCTTAAAATTTCTAACTTATTGATCTTAAAATTCATTGCAAACTTTTTCAAGTTTTATTATCAGCAGTTTGATGTTTTCAGATGAAGTGATACTAGCTTCGAGTATATAATTTTACTTCAAAAGAGACTGTCTGTTACGAATGCGATTGTTGAAGATTTAATATGACCACCATGATGTTGCAAACACTTCTCCTTTAGCCATTTCAATAAAAAGGCGCAGCACTTTACTCGGAAAAGTAAAAAATTTTTCAGAGGGAACATCTCTTATTAAGAGGCAAATTAGTGGTGCATCTGACTTATTCTCGCGAATGTTCTGTTTGGAATATACGAAAACACCTTAATATTACTTTTACCTGCATGTTTTTAAGTACGTTCTGATTGTAGTGGCTTGTGTGTATAGCTTTAATTGTTGGAAGCCTTTCGGTGGAACTGTCGAATCCAACCAGTTGGTCTGGTATCGAAAAGCGAGGTACGATATTGACATGCGCGCAGACATTCCTTGGACCTAAAGTGCTACTGTACTATTTGCTTGCCATCACAACTATTAATATTATCTCTCTTACAGTATGCAGTTATTTTCATTAATTTACTTCTTTTACTTATTTAGGTGCTTGTTGTTATAACATAATTCATGCGCTTTCAAAAATTGTGAAGCCGGTAAATTTTCACCTCTCCACTTAGAAATCATTAACATTTAATGCAGCAAGGCTTATATTAAGTGTTATGTTTAACAAAACAGTGTGTTATATAATGCGCCTATTCGTCATCACTGTACGCCGTGGGCTCTAAATGGTAAGAACATGAGCAATGATGTAATTGTGTGAAATCGTCCATTCTCAAAGATCCATTAGAAGATGTGAAGAACGACGTTTCTTACAATCAGCATTAATCAGTTTATAGATCGTCAGAGGCTCTTACCACCATCTCATCGTATAGGATGTGCTTAAAAAATTTCATCACCATAGCATTTATGATATATGAACTGAAAGCATCCAATGAAGAGAGACAAACAGACACTGATATACGATCAGCTATGATACTGTGATATGATATCGATAGAAAGTAAAGGGAGGGAAAACGAGTATGACACATTAAATTATATTTTTTTTATAAATTTCAGGTGTTCATTTTCGTATTTCGGTATAACTACAAAAAATATGGTAATAGTATAACAGCTATGACTAGGCAGCACTCATTATCGGAGCGCTATCAGACAATAGAGATTGTTAAGGTAAAATTTTGCGTTCTCATTTATCTTCTTCCATTACGCTTAGTGTTAAGGATCAATCTACATTGATAGAAGATTATTACTACCACTTATTCCATGAATCATTTGAAAAAGTTGCATCCTTTCCCTCACTAAAAACAGGCTGCAAAATAAATAGATGTTTTTGATGAATTTACTAATAATGAAAAATACTTTCCGATCTAATTGCTTTTTTTCAATTTTGAGTCAATTTTGAGCAGATTCCATAGTATCATGTTCTCGTTTTCAAGAAGTTAACTTCAGCTTAGATCATTACCGAATAACTACTTCACCAAGGCCGAGGACAGTATCACCGTGGACAATACTTACTGCATTAGAGTCGACATGACCTATGCAAGAACCTTTGCTTATTTTGCGAAGGGTTTTGCTTTTTTTGTGGAAGTTATTCCATGATTCCCAAAATTTTTTTCCACAATTTAGATTGGGACTTCATTCTATATTGATCTATATACTTGGGTTCGCAGTGCACGAAAGAGGGCATGGAAAAGTTCCGGAAGTTTCTCTGATTCTCCCCAAAAATGCGAAAAAAGTGAGCTGTTCCGTTTGAGTTGTTGTTTCTTCTACTTGAAAATATTATGAAAATACTCAAAGATTCATAATATTTGAAAAATTAAAATTGATTTATTGTCCATTAACGAGTGAAACATTCATATGACAACCTGTTGATTGTTGCTCCGTTTTCAGGCAACAAAATTTCTCTTTCCTTCGGTTGCCGTAATATTAATTGAAAACGTTGTTGCTATAACGATTGTCGTAATTATTTCTTTGAATATCGAAGAAGAATCTGCTAATATCTCCGAAATTTCACATCTATGGCTACTCGAGCAGGTGAGCGATATAATCGAAAATTGTTTAATATTCGAAGAAAAGTTCACGACAAAAAAATCAACTAGCTACTTGCTAATATGAATAGCGTAAAAGGATTATGATTGAAGTAAAAAAAAAACAGGGGATCCGGCAAAAAAAGTTTGGCTTCTTCGGTAAGAACTTTTCCAACGTTTTCCTCTGCATGTCCTAAGGCTTCGATTTCCGATTATGCCTTCATAGTCCCGCCAATTGGGGCAATAAACATTGGCGTGGACATCCTGGAAATAGCCGTGCAATTAGTGGGCATATCCCATCCAACAATGACATCAATGTTCTTTACAGATTGCTGTGGTATTGTTTATATTAAGTTAATTAGCGTGAACTAGTTGTGGTATCGGTTTCTGGAAACGTATTGCCGCTTCCATTCACT
Organism: Baylisascaris procyonis; assembly: GCA_037389465.1. Taxonomy (NCBI): domain Eukaryota; kingdom Metazoa; phylum Nematoda; class Chromadorea; order Rhabditida; family Ascarididae; genus Baylisascaris; species Baylisascaris procyonis. The sequence continues at coordinate 2,957,821 of JAZARR010000193.1, forward strand.
TCATATGGATTTTCTCTCAATCGTGAGAATTTTTCCAAATGCCCCTTCTAGACCATCAAGCTTGCTTCTATTGTGCGCCCTCTATACCATTAAGCTTCCTTCCAGCGGGCACCCTCTAGACCGTTAAGCTTGCTTCGTTGAGTTCTTTCATTTGATTATTTTCAGCTCTACACAAATACCGCCATTCTCTTCGCATTTTTCGAACCACTGGTTCGAATTATTTTCCATTCAGCTCTAAGGCATAAATTACACGAAATGATTGTCGCCAAACTTCAGCACTTTCTCGTCATTAAACAAGGTTATCTTAATTTGAACCTTCGATCGCACTTCACATCATTCACGATGAACAGCACCTAATCATCATAGCGCCTCTTACACAAGTTGCCCATGGGAATTGGAACTTAGCGAGTGAATAATTGTCGTCGCCATGACAAAACTTGAATTCTTAGATTGTTATGATGACTAATAAGGAGATCGCTCTCCTTGCATCGAAATTTTCTCAAATATTGCACCGAATTTCTATGACAATAGCAGCCTTGTTGCGCACACAAATTTCCGTTGTTTTATAGCCAAAACGAATTTGAATTATAACTTTAGTGAAAAACAATACCTCATGCAAATAGAACATAAATTTCTTCGTGGAAATCGTGTCTTTTGAACGAATGATGAGTCCTTTTTGCGTTCCTGCTTGTCGATTTACCGCCCGTTTGTTTATCCTCAGATCTTATCAAACTTGTCTGATTTATCCTTTTTGCTTCCTTTTTTTTTTTGTTTCCAATGGCCATCTTCCATTTCTTTTCCGTTGTCATTCTTTCTGCCGCATTATTCTTAAACAATTATCAGCTCCAAATTTCCGTTCGCTTAAAAGATCATATATCCGAGCATTCCAACTATTTTTCCGCAGAGATAATTTTGCAACTGCTCTATGCGTAAGTTTAAAAAAAATGTCAAGACCCTTCGGCATCGGATGCTATTTTATCAAAAAATTTTTTATTTAAATTTGCAGCATCTGAAAATGCAGCTGCTGTTCATGAATCTGCAACGAAGACTGTCGATACAGGACATCAAAGAGTGAAGGATGCTTTCGGACGTCAAATGCTCTTCTCCCAAGAAGAAGAGAAAAATATGCATTTCGAGAGGCTCAACGATGCTTGGTCAGGTCCAAAAGGTAGAGCAGCAACAAAAAAGCCAAAATAAACACTCGAACTATCCAATGTTTATTGATTTAGCAAGGGAATAAACAATACCACATTTTCAACTGTTGAATAGTAGCGAAAATTTTGAGTGAAACAGCCGAGGGTGACCTCCTCCACTCGTGGATTGAAACGATTTAAATCATCAAAGACGTTTCAAAAAAGTTTTCCCATTTTTTTCTACATTGACTTAAATATTTCTATGTATTATTCTAAAATATTCATGAATCATAGACTATATGATAAATAAAACGTGAGCACCATTATCTAGTAGAATATGTATATAAGGACCAATACATAGGAAAACTAATATGAGCCATTTGTATTGTGCTAATAATAGTGTATCATTACCTTGTTCTTGTGGTTCTATAGATGCAATAAATTATTTGAGTCATACCTCAGCCTACAGCACATTGTGATTTTTATACCGCTTCCACAACCTATATCCTTCATCCCTGCCTTGACTGGTCGATCGCCCAAGTCAGCCCCCCCTTCCCCCCTCCCCCACAAATATAATAACACTTTCGACAAGACGATTTCTCAAACGCATAACGTTCTTATGAATTTGCTAAAGAAAAAAAAAAAACGATCCTTTCACGTATGATCCTACATCTCCTCAACTAGAAAAACGGCAAGATCTACTACTCTGTTTATTTTCATGTGAATTTACGGAGATGATCCATTTGCATAGCTTTATTTATTACAGCCTTATTCACATGACATCCGTTTACCACACCTTTATTCATAAAATTTGAATGTCGATTGATGGGAATGTATGATGGATGAAATAAGCTTATTAGAATAGCGACATGAGCAAGATCTTGACCAATCTAAACGTAATAATTCGGTGAGACAAGCAGATTATTGATGCATTTGAGCTGTGAAAATGTAAAGCATTTCTTATGTTCATCCCAATTGTCTTGATGTGTCCTTCGGAATTCACGTAGCAATTCCTTCAGACTTTCCTGAAAATGCTGTACTTCAATCGAAATCTAACGGCATCCACGTAAATGACCAGTAGATGATCAGTGGTGACCCTCCCTACCCCTTCCTTCTAAAACACTGTGATAACCACACAACATATATAAGCAGAAATTGCTTTTAATGAAATTAGTAATACCAGCTGCACGTGGTCATTAATGATTCTAAGGCTTTGTCATTAAATGATGCATACACAAATACAACTCTTTACAGGTTCTTGTGATAGTGAAATTCAGGAAAATAATAAGTAATAAATCGTACTTTTACAATCTTTTCGGCGCGTTTCGTCATAATTCCACAGATATCGAATAGTAATTTGGGAATGAAATCTGGTACCGTATATGGGAATCCCTATAAAATAATGATCATTCCATATATGGTCCTCTTCACGTCAATGTAGTTCAGTAATTCAACAATTCAACATGATACTCGAGTTTACCGTTTCGCACTTGAGGTCACTTCAATCAACACCTATACCAAGACTACGACATAGTTGAGATCCCTGAGAGTCGTGATGTAAGGGAATGGGGATTCATCACAAATGGGTTTAACACAGTGACTTCTCAGAAGGAAAGGAAAGGAGGACAGGTGTAGCCGTTTATCCTCACAATCACTCTACAACAGACGTTCCTATGGTGTTTCTGGCACAGGTCAATAACATAAACAATATTTTCTAGCAATGATTCACTTTCTAATACCACTACATGTTTCTATTACAAATTCAACTGCAAACACTCCTGCTTTAGGCCAAACGCTAGCATGTACTACAATAGCTGATAGAAGTATCATTGTAAATTCAATTTTTCTAATGAAGCACTCAAACGATTCAGGACACCTACGATTTGTACATCCGAATTATTAGTTCATTTCGCATGTTGTTTTCAATTGGCATTTTCCGCATCCCCACCATTAATCTCATTTTATTTCTTTTACTTTTAAATTGTATCTGTCATATCAATTTTCCTATTATTATTATTATTATATAAAGATTATATACCTAAATTGAAAGTTACAAATCATAAAGAAAAAACCTTAATGATAGCGCTTAATCCAAGTGCTCCACCATGTTTACGATCCAAATCCGAATCATCAGCAAGCTGTCGATAGGCATCCTGAAATTGATTGCGTTTCTAAAGGGTCCCTTATAAAATCTTACTTGCAATGTTTTCATCTTCAAATTCCTACTTCAAACAGGCAGCCTCTTATACAGGTAATATATATTTGTTTGCACTAATGACTCAGATTATTTACTGCTGACGATGGAGTGATAAGCTTGATCCCTGCACTTTATTACTTCTTTAGAAGAAGGATATTATAGAGTATTGTAAAAAAGTTGCTGATACGGAAAGTTTTTTTGCCCAAAATTTTCATAATTTTTGTACTAACCTTATATGCATTTCTTTGAAAATTGACAATTTTTTTACACTGACGTTCAAGAATCAATCTATGAGATAGGCAAAACATCTTTTCATTCCTCTATCCTTCCTCATTAGTCACATATCGCACAACATGCTATTCAATTTTCAGGCTCATACAATGTGAAAAGTATAATTTTCATTTATGGTTTTGTATCCTCATGGTAAACAAATGAAATCAACAACTTCCATATAGCTATTGTAGTCCTGGGTATTTACACGTTTCTATTATAATGCAAGATCTACTACGTTCCGCTCGATGTGTTTACGTGTATATATTTTTAGAAGTTTTATAATGAAGTTTCGCGTCGCATTTTCCCTCAGCATTCAATGAGTGAATTTCACATCTCCAAAACAAAATTTCATATTTGAAAACAATTCCATATATGAAATCAGCCATCATCAACTGTTAGTTAATTCTTTTATTTGGAAGAAACACTTTTAAGGATCTTCGTGAAATTGTGAAAAGTGTTAGTTGACGTATAGAACTTCTAAGCGATATTAAACGATTACAACGCACGATGTGCAGCGTTCATCTATCTGCTTCATGGATATGTCCATCGATCGTCCTCGAGACTGTTCAATTTTATTAATTTCATTCCTTCTAATAATTGATAAAATTCTCGTGGAAAATGCTTTAAAAAATCGAAAGCTCGAGATTGATGTTGCATCTCTCGATGACCGTTCCAATAATATGTTAATCCTAACCACAAAAGTAAATAAGCATATCCAAACACATTGATCTCTTCCATCCACATTTCGTTTCAAATGGAAAAAATGTGCAATGTGCTAGTTTATAGGTCACAAAGCGAATGAAATTATCTCAAAATTTCTAAAGGTTTTAAGCATTCAAACAATAAAAAAACAACATTCAATTAGCTAGGAACCTCGCGTACTCGTATTATGCATCCTAAAACGATTTCTCTTTGCACCCTATTTATCATACATCATTGCGGCGATTTCTCAGTTTCTGTAAATGAAGAAATGATTTAAAATGAAAAAGAAAAACTCACAATAAAATTTTCATCTACAGAGAAATATCCACATTGAATGAAACCGGCAATCGATTCAGCTGCTGCAAGTCGTACCTCCACTTGAGGATGTGTAATTAAATTATTGACTATATTTAGCACCTTTAGCGGTCGTTCGTAATTTTCGAAGACGAACAAATTCGAAAACACAAACACCTGACAGAATTTTAATAGTGAAACTTTCGATTTCCATGAACGACTGTATAGCATCGTCTGTAAAATTGACCATTATCAATTGCTTTTTTAAAATCTTTTCATGCCCTCCTAATTCAATTTACAGCTTTTTTTTTCTCATAAAATTCAACGAATATGCAATAGAATTTAGCCTAACGAGTCAAATCGTTAATTTCAACATCTACTGAAGAAATGCAGTAATTTTTATAAACATCAAAGAACTATGTTAATTAATGCCTAAATAGTCTTCTAAAATAGTTTTTATAGAATTTCTGAGTGGTTTTATAATTTAGTAAGAAAAAGTCAACCCAAGAGGTCTTTGAAATATTCTATTAATTTTCTCTCATTGCTGATATGTAATTTTAAATTTCGTATTACGGCTAAAAGTCAAAATTTTTGCAAAGCATCCGCATACCTTTTCGAAAATATCCATAACAAAATTAGCATCTTTCTCATCAATTACCGCATTCGATAGGCCAACATGTAAATTTTGATAGCATAGTAACGCTACTTCATCATCACTAAAAAAAAATGATTCATTATTGCGATTTGTCTTGCAACCGATTCATTTATCTATTCAATGCATTTGCAATTATTGTTGGTGATCGTCATTGCAAATCTGATCAATGCAACGATTGCAAAACCCAATTGCGAATGCGATTGTGCAATCACTGGTAATTGGCGATCTACTTGAACACTGCAAAAACATTATTGGAATTACAATGAATTTTCAATCGCAGTTATCATCGAAATTCCATATGGGGTACCAAGAATAACGAAATGAATATTGATATACGAAATCCTTTACACAAAGCATTTTTTGAATGAGGGAAAAGGACGGTGGGTAGATGGCCTTGCATTTTTTTTTTTGCACTGGTCTCGAATTTTTCCTTTCTGAATTTTTTGTAACGGTAACTTTGCAACTGAATGCTCTATCCAATTCTGTTTTTGGTAAATTGAATAAAGCGTATCAAAAATTATTCATCGATTCTTATTTAATCCATCAATTACACTACAAATGAAAACATCTAAAAAAGTACCTCAATGAATATAGAAACTTACGCATCATTTTCGAAATGAGCCAGAAGAGGGATAAGGCGAAGTACCGAACGATGTACGGCAGCGAAATTTGCTTTAAAATTCCAAAGCAAATACTGCATTAGTGCTTTGAAGTAACTTTTCGCCTTAAATAACAATGAGCGGAAGTTAAACAATGAGACCTGACAATATATAAACAGGAAAAACCCCACAATACTAACAAAAGTAACCTAAAATAAACAAAGAAATGGTGACATACAAAAACTGGAAATTTTTTGCAATCAATTCATATATGCTTCGAGGAATTTTGAAAAAGAACCAACTTATTTCATTATCATATTTCCAATAAAAAGAAAATATCGCATCTATACTTCGTAGTTCTCGAAAATGCAATTGATTGAATTAAAGAACATCAAAAGTGATTTTTTTTTGAGCTCTAAACAATTTGTATCACCTATCCTAAATAATTTTCAACAATTTTCGATAATTTTAGGAAGAAAATTTTTTTTCCGAAAATTGTGATTTCAAATAAAAATGTAATAAAAAATTTAAAATTTTTTCAAAAAAACTCCACCTTTACATTACTTGATTGAAATTAAAATGTGACTTCACATTGAAAATGTGACAATCGACTCACTTGTCGCATTTCGGATTTTCTCACATCCCTTTCGCTAATCGAATGACTAAAATCCTCATTCACCGTCATCGTCTCATTCCATATGATGCTTATCTTAAAACAAAAAAAATTGTTTACGCTCATTCAGTATCCTTAAAATTATTAAATAACAGTTGTAGTGATGACTGTGTTATAAGAGGTTTAGTCCTTGAAGGGTCCTAAGAAGAAAAAAAAAAATGAGACGGTTATTGATCAGCAAATCCAAAAAGTGGCAATAACGAACGTTACGATCAAATGAAACGCTTCGAGAAGGTTTCATGATATCAGTTTATTCTTTCTTTCATCTCTCCACTATGAACTCCACTATGAAACAACTATTCCATAATCCTATAGGGGCTTTTCCATACTTTTATCTTATTTACAAGTAAATTTTTTTGAATTAGAATATAATTTCCATGGAATCCTATTGATGATTAATAAAATTTACCCCATCATAAGATTGATAAACTTTATTCATCATTTCAAAGCACTGCGAAATCATTTAGATGCAAATAATATAGATAGGAACGATTTGATATGATAAGAAAAAAAAAATCAAATTTTGCATTTTTCTATAATCTTGCTCAATTTTTATAGGCAGCATTTTTGCAGTAAAACTTTGTTGTTTCAGAAGTAAAATCAACATTCAAAGCAAAATAAATAACGTAATTTAAACTAATATTCAATCTGTATTTTTAATTGATTCCACTGAATTCAAATAAAATATTATTGTTTTTTTTTTTTGGTTTTTGAAGTCAAAGTTAGAAAAAATTTGGATACTAGAAAACATTGGTGTAAAATACTCGTCAAATCAATAAAATTAGATATTTTGAACATTTAAAATTTAGGAATATAATAAAATTCCCAAATGAAATATAAATACTCACACAATGTTGAAAACTTGAAATGACTAGTTCGACAGTAATATGATGAAATCGTGGATGAATCGATATCTTATCGGTTTTGAAACCTTTTATATCAAGATAGCATGCATTTGAGAATATTCTAAAGCAATGAAAATCTAATAAAATTATATCATTCTCAGTGAATATTACAAAAAGGGAAAACGAGTTGAATAGAATGGTGAAACTCAAGTTTTTCTTTTTTGAATAAAATCTTGACTGATGTTGCGAATGCTGGAGTGCAATTACGAAAAGAGAAAATGAATAGAAAGAAACAACGAACGATAGATGAACGCTTTGATGAGAAATAAATCAAGAAATGAGAGAAAATTAAACGCCCCCGGCAAAAAATATAAAAAAAGTTATCGCTAATCATCAAAGAAAATTTTTTAGTATTAATTTTTATTGGTCATTTAATCTGATTTTGTTCAATGATAATAGCGTATCTATCACTAGCATATGTGGGCAATTTCCGCAAAGTTTATCAAACGAGATAATCACCCAGATCAATAAATTATCCAATTAAAGTAATTACTTACTTAGCGACAACCTCTCTGACCGAAACGTATGGCATCGAAATAAATTGCTGTCCAATAATGAGCGCACGATTATGAATATCGGTACCACGCCATGAACCACTACTCGAAACAGCAAGCAGTAAAGAGAAACGACTAAAAAATACAATATTTCGCACTTTTTTAACAATTTTTTTTTTCAGCTCTCAACATCGATTATGGGTTAACGGCTAATCTCTGCCAATTGTTATGAACATTACGATCAAAAACGCTTAATTGTACAAATATTTTGGAAATTATATGATATAAATGTGTTTAAAAGATATTCAAAACTTCGCTTAATTCCCTAAAATATAATAAATGGGGGAGAGTGAGTATGAACATAATATATGCTCTAATTTTATCAATTAACCAACTTACTGGAATGATATCCATCTTTCAGCTAATTGAAGACCAGCCTATTGATGGCTGAAAAAATCTTCAAGCATATATTTCATTAATGAATCATAAATTTCTACTCTGTTCATTACTGTGAGTAATCTCAACACACATTTTCTTTACTATTAACTATTGAGTTATTCCAGAAAAGTTCAATGAGATAGCTTAATATATGAATTAGCAACCAACATTTCGATTTGAACCGGGTTAGTTATCGGTCTTAGGCATACATTGAAGATCGTTTCAATGAGCCACGGATATCGATTAAGGTGAGTTCCAGAGAAGATTATCTAAAAAATAAACCGATATCTGTGTAGACCACTTTCTACCATTTGATGAAAAATTTGATGAAAAAAATTGTGAGAACAAATTGGAAAACAAATGCTGCTGAAGGGGATGATTGGTCTATACAAAGAATGCGCCGAAATGGTTAGATTTTTCCGATTTCCGATAGGCTTGACTTTTCTGTTTTGATTCAGGTTTCGGTCTAGCAATCCGGCTCGTCTGGATGGACGTTTCTGGTATTTTTTGGTGCATCAATTTCGGACCAGGACAGCTGTTCCGTTCCGGTTCGTTTATAGACCGGATGATGTTTGCGTTTTCCCACGACAGCCATATATGTGCTATCTTTGGCATTCTTCAATAATTGCCAAAAGTGAACTGCTAAAAGTTTGAACCCTTTACGTGCTTTTACGTTATTACTCACACGAATGGAATAACTCCACAATTAATAGAGATACCACAAAATGGATGAAGTGCGCCCATCGAAATAATCCTTTTTGATGCAATGAAAGATGGAAACTATTATAATAATTCAATTGCTTTCATTTAGAAATTATGCAATCGTGAGGCATTGTTTAGATTCAATTATGAAATATTACAGCAAATATCCTTTAGATGACGTTTATGATGCATCTAGTTTAGAAACCCCTGTTACTTTAGTTAATAATGAAAGGATGGATATGGGCATAATTTACATCAGTATCAAAAAGCAGATGAAAAAAGTGCATAGCATATTTGCGTCACCCAAATTTACGTCAGATGACGTGTAACTTACGTATCAAATATCAAATTTACATCATATGATGCCATAGAGATGACAATCGTTAGCCTCAGAAAAGAGAGAAGAATGGACTCTTCCGACAGCACTACTGATTCAAGAAGTGAGCTGTGACCTGAAGAGCTTCAACCCAATTGTGATACGAATCGGGAGCAAGTTCCTCGAAAGCGCTCGAGATAATCGGTCCTATCCATTGCCACATTGCATTCAACTTCTCGAATGTCCAATAACGTGAACCACGTATGAGACCAGCGAATAATTCAGCCGCAAATCTACGATCTTTCATCTATAAACAATTTTATTTATCATAAAACTTAGAAAAGTCTTATCAAAAACTTTTTCGAGGAATTTATCCAGGAGATACTTTTATTAAAAGAAAGCGACCTTTTACACAGGTGCTTATATATTTATAATAAGTTACATAAATTGCAACAAGACACAATACAACGTTACATATCCAATTTGGCATACTTCTGGAGTTTATTCCAAGTATAAAGGTAGTGGACAGAAGGAAAACGTGACTGAGAGCATGACTACTTCACTCATCATTCTTGATGAGTTTCAAAATTGTTACATTTCAATAAGTTTTTTTTTTTTCAAGAAAAAATAAACGTAATATGGAATCATACCTTTTCACTTACAACCATAGATTGAAAGACTGGCTTAAAGATTGGTAAGAGGATATCATTGTAATTACGAAATAACATCTGCAATGAATAATAGAGCATTTAATCTTCATAGGGTATCGAAAAAAAGATCTATATGTATTATGCTTATAATTCGGCTCTAGTTTTTTCAAATATTCTGAAATCTTTTTTTAATACCAATTGGTTGGCGCCACTTATTGCAGTATGAAATTTTTGAACGATGAAAAAGTTTTAAAAAAATTAAAAAAAACGCTAACTAACATAGATGAATTGCACATTATTAACGTCGAATTGATTAGCATTACGTTTTTCCTTAACGACGAAACGAATAAACTTCTGGAAATATGATGGATCAAGGAACGTATCCACGATAACACGTTCGCATACACTTAAATCTGAGCGATCACGATTACATTTCTTCTGTTGACTTGCTGGTGCACAACGCATAGACTTCCTAAAAGAAATTATACCTCAAAATCCTTCAATTTTACTTCAATCTATTCGTTAACGTTTACGAAAATATGTTAGAGTTTATTGTGCAAAAGAAAGGTACTTATATGATATAGACTGATGGCAACACACTTAAAACTATGTCATCAAAAAGGAATGGTGGATTACACCGAACAAATTCATATTTAAATCCAGCTCAGATCAACTTATCAATGCTTAAATAGCTTGAGGCGATGATAAGAACAAGTAGTTCTAGCTTATCAGCAATTAGAAGACGACTATGGCACAACATTTTGCTCGAAGCATAATTCAGAATAGATCAAGAATTTATGCTGACTTACACTCCCCACTGATAGAATCCAACATATTGTTTGTGAATGAAAAGTTCTTCATCCCATGCGTTTGCATTTTTTGGCATGAACATTCCATTATAGGCTAAACGTTGATTATCCTTCAATAATCCATAATCCTTTGGGAAACTTGAACCTGCGCCTCGATTCGGCAACTGAAATCACCAAAACTGCAAATAGTTATAAGTTCAATTCTCCCAAAAACATCCAAATAGTGCAAATTGTTAGAGGGATATATAAAGTTGAGAAGTCGGATAGAGGAAAGCTAATACAAATATGCCTTGATCTGCTAATATTGTTCTTGAATGCTGTAATTTGTAGAACAATTTAGCCGTAATTAAGGCAATTTAAAGAACATTTATGAGGCCATTGTTATATAGGAAATATTTCACAACACAACCGATATGGACATTTGAGAGCAGATACTACCAAAGTCAATGCGTAATCATTAGATCATCAGAACAATATTTATTTGATGTTACAATATCACCCTACACGTATAGACCTTTAATAAAACTCCCTAAGATCTATAATTATTTCAGTTCATTATTTTATGAAGTTGCAAAAATAAACTCAATAAAACGATTGACGAAGATCTCAAATGTTCTAATATATTCTGCAAACAGAATACTAGAACATCAAGCTCTAAATGCTCTAATTTTATGTGAATGGTGTTTTCAATTCTCAAGGAGAGGCCGCCGTATCATAAGCTATTTTATATCATTATGTTTGGATGAATCAGTACCTCACACACCCAATAAGTAACATAAAAACGAAAAGGACTGGACCCCGATTAACTGATTCCCGAAAGGCTGATCAACGGATGATCATGTTCCCTTGGTAGAGAGTAGAGGAGAGAGGGGTGAAGGAAGCGGTGTGGAATTACAGTTAGAAGAGTTCAGGAAGTAGTTCAGGAAACACTAGTAATTCGATGAGTTCTAATTGGTATGAGCGCCAACCTCGACGGTGGCATTTGCATCTACAAACCTTAGCGCTTCAAATCTTCCGAATTATGTGTTCTCTCAAACTTTTTCCTTGGAAAACAATCGGAGATTCGATGTCGGCATGACTGAACTAACAGAATTGTTGGAATTGATCACCAACGAGCAACTGCGCCATTAATGCAGTTATATGACCTCATTTTACATAAGTGTTGAAAAGAAGTGCACACCTGTTCAGGTTTATATTCGATCTTGATTGCTTTCGGCTTTGATGATTTCATCCACTCAGGTAATGCTTTCATTGCGATTTCTCTCATCTCTATTTGCTCATCCACTAGCATACGTAAGAACACCTCAAAATTAATAAAAGAAATTAGCTCGAAAGTTATAACTGTGAACAAACGTCATAATCCTCATCAGATCTACTGGCTATAGAGATATTCCAAAAGCACAAATCACCTCAAACTTGTAAGAAAGCAAATTTCGATCATATGCATGACTTAATTAACAGGTAAATGTGAGTTACGAATTGGATCTTCTGGATCAGAGTGTTGATGAAATGGGCATTGCATTTCAAATATATCGTACATATCAGTGTATATGCAAGGATGCATATGCAAAGGATATGTTTATATAAGGATATATGAGGATATACGAAGCTGATGGAGAATAAATCTCCTTCAAGCATTTTTACTGCACGATCCATTACGAGTCCATCTTGAAATAACTTCAAAAATGTCGTCCTAGTTTTGTGAACGATCTGCATAAGTGTCCATTTCGAAGCTCTAATTTCATCCTTTAGATCCCTGACTCCGTTCCACTAGTTGGCTACTTTCCTTTTACACCGTTTTTCAACTTATTAGCATAAATGATAAAGGTAAAAGGGGCTGCTCTCCCAGATTTAGCGCTTGGAATATCATACTTCTAAAGATTAGGTCATCAAGTCTTACTCTAGTTTCCGTACCATGTGCTTCATGACCTCAAGCCATCTAACAACAATGCAATACTTTTAGTTATTGCTAACTAGCGCCATAAATGAAACATTGATTTACATATAATATTTGATAAAATCAAAGCGATTTACTCTGATAGCATCAGGTGTTGTTCTTCGTACCAACATATGATTGAGTAGGAAACCAGCCAAGCGTAACTGTCTCCAATGCAGTGGTTCAGCGCAAAGTTGTACCAATGTTTTCATCAGCTCATCGTACAATCTATATTCGAGTAAGTAAATTTTTTTGAAACCAATAATATGCACCACACAATTTTGAGGGTTTAAGAGGTGACAGCTCAGATTTATCAATGATCTAACAAAGTATCAAAATCGAAATATTGTAAAACAAGATTGTTCGATGGAAGAGCCGATGGAATCGCAAGCTTAAGAATCGCTCACTGAATGAATGAGCTTATCAAATCACCTAAATTTATATTTCATCTTAAAGGCTGGTATTAGCAAACCGCAAAAGCTGTCAATTGGTTGAATCCTTGCCGTATGTACCTCACCCAATATTCCTGGCTTAAGGACACTGCGCTCATAAAATCAGCGCCAGGAAGCTGAATAACTGCTAAAGAGCTGTATTACACTATCTTTTTCGAACCAGGATAGACAATCACTGGTGATGCACCTTATTACTAATATTTTGTACCCTATTTGGACCTTTTTCATAACAAGTGCAACCGAAATGCTCTAATAGAAGCGTCTTTCGACCGGCTTCTGATTACAGCTGATCTGAAGATCGAACGCTGGCAACAACAAATGTCACTGCTGATTGTAAAGCATTATCAGATTCGATGAGACTATTCTCAGCGGTTTTTTACTGATGTGAAAAGGGGTGACTATATTAATTAGTGAGGTTCATTTTTATATGATAATAATAAAAATATCATTTTACCAAATTTACAAAGACAGTTTGATAGATTAAATAAAACTCTACAAATTCACGGTTAATGTATTGTGTTATTGCCAACTTTTCTAGAATGGTGTGGATTAAGATGATAATTACTCTTTAATGATGAATTCGAACACAATGCCTCGCTCACAAGTGTGAATCGGCGAAGTTTCGTTTTCAATGCGAATGCTTCATCACCGATCTGCTGCTGATTCTTTCGCTAATCATTATTTTTGATCAGATTCCATTAATTTTATTTGCTTTATGTGTAAGTGAGGACTGGCGGAATTTTACGGAAAAATAATGGCCAATGGAATCGTTCGCAAGAATTCAGTGGGAAAGCAATCATCCGGTAAGTAAATGGTCGAGGGTTCACAACTGCCTGCTGACGTTTTTTGTTGCCCATCACGCAAATAAACCATTCATCAATTACTCTGGGCGTATTTAGTAAGTGACTTCAGTCTTCATAAATAACTGAAGGAATAAAAAGAGTTACTTTTCTCTAAAGACTGTAAATAAATAAAATAACTTACTTTTCATTTCTCGTGGATCGCTCACTTTGTTTGGCGATCGCTTTCGCCTCACGATCAGCCGATATTGCCGCATATTCGGGTTTAATTGTTGCCTTTGAGATGTCCCAAAAATTCTTAGCCAAATTAACCAACTCTTTTGAGACCTATAAAGATATTAGATTGTTCGACCGAAATATCGAAATATTTCGCTGAAAAAAAATCGATGAAGCATTAACTAATGTAAAAAATGGATTTCAGCATTTTTCGGATTTTCTTCATTTCAAGAAAAAATAAGAATCCAATCCATAGCATTCACTATCGTAGTTCCCGAAATTTTCAATTTTTATTATTTTTTAGAATCCACCACAGTGATTATATATTACCAATACTCATATACGCTCACTTATAGAAAAAAAAAACACTTGCAAAATTTGTTTCGCCATGAGGAAATTGCGGCAAACTTGTCATTTGAATAAACAAAAATTTAAAATTCGAAGAGGTAAGAATTTACATGCATAAATAAAATCTTGCCCTTACAAGCAAAGTTTTTTTCCATTTTGTCACGTGTTATTCCATTATGTTATTTCCATATATGTCTAACTTTGACTCTAAATCAATATCAAAGTAAGTAAAAAGCCGAACATACTCCAACGGTGATAGGCATCCATTTCCAACCGGCGACAGCCAATACTTCAATTGCTTTTTGCATCTCAATTATGTCCGGTTTGTCGGCGTAATTCGCCTTAACCAACTCAGGCAAAATACGATTCAATGTTGGCCAATCGCGTTCAATAAAAAATTGTCCTGTGCATAGCAATTGCAATGCGCCCTAAATAAACATAAAAAATATTAGAATTTACAACAAGAATAATACTAACTTTATAAATATTCGACACTAAAGTGCTCTCTATCTTGTTATAAGCCATTCATATGCAATCTATACTAGTCGCTGTTTTATTATTTCTCTACTATAATTACAGTAATTATCATCTACACAAAGTAAAAACCACAAACTGGCAGGTTGTTATAATTACTGTAACGTATATCAAGCATTAATACGAGGAATTCCTTCTTCCATTAAATACGGTATGTGGATATTTCTGAAACGATCGCTCTATATTAATGCGTTTAATTTCAATAGATTTTCACAGGATAGGAAGAGATGAAGATGCGATCGTTTTTAGTGTCATCGCATTGAAAATGATGGTTGAAGTATTCCTTCGTCTAAGCTTTTGAGGACTTTCCACCACCGAATACAACTTCCACAGAGAATAACAAAACAACGACAACAATAACTATGTTATAACATGACGTCAGATATCAGGTTAATTAGGCACAAAACATTACAACACTAAACAATTATATATCATTCGGGCATAACTTGCAAAGGATGAACCGATGTCCTCAAATACAGTTTCAGTCTCCCCCTTTTCCTGCTCTGGAAAAATGGGTGTAATCTGAAAAGCATCGCTCGAGACAGATAAATTGCAACTCCTTTTTAATAATCCATATTTGTAGCTCCTTGAAGTTACAAGTTTTTAAGAAACCCTAGCCCCTCTTCTTTTCCCCATCAGTGTATCCTACAATTGCGGAAAAGAGCTCAACGAGGCTGTCTCCTTGAGTTCACTGCTCGAGTGATGATTTGTTAGACAACTCAAAGCAACCCAACTATACTGAGGTAAAATGGATAAAAAGTAAAAATTCCGATATAGTATAAAGTACTTTGAAATCCTCTTCGGTGACATTTTTTGCCGCTGGATCCATAAATTTAAGAACATCTTCGATAAGTAATACATATGAAAGTTGAAATGTTTGGAAAAAGCTTGACAATACAACGCCTGCCGCTCGACGCACCTTAAAGAAAATGAAAACAATTAAATCAAGAACGACTGAATAATATACAACAAAGAAAAAAATCGAGGGAGAACATAAACTCTGCCTGTTTTCATAGTTCAATGCACGAAGGATTATAAAAATATAAATAAAATTTCAGTCCAAGCTCCCTCCTTAGAACGCCATCTTTTGCAACAGCAATATGAATGAATATATCAGCAAATTCAAAAATAATTCTCCCGTCTAATGCTTATTGGATCGGCCAAAATGGGTATATATCATTCAAATATAAATTCTTATGGAACAGTTTCTGATTGTAGCCCTGAAATTCTTCTTCCATGGGATTTTCAAGTTTGCAGCATTCGTATTATTTTCTGAGTTCTAATCATGATCCAGAATCTCAGCATTTCAATTTCCTCAAAAAAATTAAAAGAGACGAAGCTCTATTTGCGATATTTAGCGGTGCAAAGCGATCAAAATGCTATGAGCATAATCACTGTAGCAATGAAGACGTTCAATTGTCTTTAAGAAAATTTGGTAAGCACTGGTTGGAAAAATCTTTTAAAGACAATCTAATAGAACCAATTTTTAGCCAAATCATCTGCAGTAATCGCATAATAATAGAGCATACAATTTCATAGGGGCTAGTTGCAAGTCGAACAAGATCCTTCATCACTAATAGATGCGATTTATTGAAACTGACACGTTGAGTTTGATCGAGTACGAGACGTTGCTGAAATTCATAAGTAATTCACCACAAATTCACAACCAATTCATGATAATGTTCTCAAAAAAAAGACTGCAACGAAAGACCTAATGGTAACGTAAGCGAAAAACAAGAATAAAAGCTAAGTTTTCTATAGAAAAGAGCAATACGAACCCTGTGAAGCAAGCTGAGACAATTGCGTACCACATCATATATGTTGGCTTTTTTACCACGTAATGGATCGGAATAGACCTCTCGCATCGCAATAAATTGCGCTAAACATTGCTCATATAATGCCTGAAATTTTTTCTATATCATACCTTAAGATCAAGTTAAACAAGCACTGTTATTAGACGTAATATTTATATCCATTGATCCGTTTAATTGTAATTCATTCATAAAATCGGCAATTTCTATGTTTTATTCAAAAAGTTTTTCATAACTGATGTAGGCCTACTAGGCCTATATAAAATTCATGCTCAATTTAACATAAATTATTGAGAAAACGGGTCGCCTAGCATTGCATAAATTATAAAATACCGGTGTAGAAGCATTGCAGAAGACGATGAGAGAGTAGAGCGAACAAATTGCCATATATGGTTTAGTATCATCCGCTTGCATAACCAATAGAAAGTCGACAATTTCATGGAGACATTCCACCATCAATTGGCGAATATTTCGCCCATCCAAGGTAAACGCTAAACAAATCGCCTACTTTTACTCTTTAGTCAAGAATCCTTGTGAAGTATTTGGGAATATATTAAATTTTTGTGAAGTATTTGGGAATAAATTAAATTTTTGAACTTTCATTCAAAATTCTCCATGGCACAAGGAAATAAATATGAAAATTAAAAAATATAATGCATTGTGGTCTGCTGATGCCACCTGTGTGGAAAATGACCATTCTCTGCAAAAAATGCCCCTTCAATGACCTTTCGAAAGGAATTAAAATGCGTTCGATGATCTGCTAAGGCTGTGGGGGACAAGAATTGAAATGAAAAAATATCAGTGTATTTTTGTATGTATACATATGTGCATAATATATATGCATACTACTACATATTAGTCCCTCAATAGCAATAATGCTTCATACAACTACACAAGCAACTACCTCAGAATTATAATTACGAAAGCAGTAAATTTAGTGCCTCATAAACTCCAGCTGTACAAAGTGTAGCTGGTATCGAATTAACTCCTTCGTGAATATTTTGGCTGAAGCCAGAAATCTTCAAATTTAAGCCCAACAAGATAAAGTTGCTGGAACTTCACCTATTGCCGAAATTTAGGTATCCATCATATTGCCGAAATATCCATTGATGCGACATATGTCTGACTCATTTTTAAGTACTTCATAAGTTTTAAATTCTGAAATAAGGTATCAATTGTAAAGTTTTATAGATGAACAGAGAAATAAATTTTACAATGATAATATTCGCAAAAAAAAAATCTTACGCTTGATTTCGCGCACAGACGTTCGATATTGAAGAGGTTTCATAGGAACATCCGTTTCGACTACTTTGATTGGTTCACCACATAATGGTGGAAGAAGCTCCGAGACAGCAATAAATGACGATTCCAGAATCGCCAATGATCGAATTACTCCTTCCCTAAATTTGTGATCGATATTATCAACGGGTTATGCAAATTTCATTTGAATGTTGAATATTGCATTAGGTGTATAAGCGCATGTTCAATGCGAAGAAGCATGATGAAATATCATACCCAAATGTCAGATTCCAATTTCAATGAAGGAACGAGTGGAAAAATGCAAAAATTTTTGAAAAAAAATCCACAAGAGATCAATAAATTTTGAAATTATTTGCGCAAGCGGAACAATTGGGCACATAGTAAGTTGAAAGTTCCATGATACCTTTAAATTCTTGATGCATTTTGAAGTAGAAGTGGTTTTTTCTCGTAAAAATTTCTCGCTCAGGTTTTCAGCTTATAGAATTGAGAATCTTTCTGCCATTTCCGCCACCTTCTATGAAGGACACTATGGAAGCGTAAATGGCACAAATAAACTTCATCTCATTAAAACACTATAAATAACGAAAAAATATTCTTCACCAATCAATTCGCTTACTTTTTGATCAACTGTGGTTTACTCAGTTTTTCGATCTCTTTGATTAGAAATAAGTGGACCAATTCTTTCGCTAAGTCAATTTCATCTTGCGATGGAATGTGCCATGTTAGTTGTACCTCATGTTTCGTTACTTTTTGTGCCCAAAACTGAAAAAAAAGTGATGACCATAATTTCATTTTCATATGCAAATCCAATTCGAGTCTTATTTTTGAAATGAAAGATTTTGGAATAAACGTAATAAAAATCGGCATTTATAAAAAAATTTGAAATTTAAAAAAGAAAACGCCTGAATTCATTGCTCTGAATCTGTTGAAATGTATTAATAATTTTCATTTTGTTAAACTTCTTCATTTACTAATTGCGAATTTCATCGCCAAACATATATTTAAAAAAAAAGTCCCATAAATTTAGCATAATCTATTACTATAAAAATTAAAAATTGCCCAAATTTATTGTCCTACACGTATTATGGGTAAATACTCATAATAAGAGTTACAAATATAGCAATTTATGTATGAAAGTACATTATACAGCAATTTATAAATCAACTTATATAAGTTCAATGTTTTTTATGGGCAAAAGGATTCACGTTGAAAAATTGCTGTAGAAGGGACGTTCACATCATCAATCGAAACGAGATATATTCAACTATATATATATATATATATATATATATATATATATATATATATATATATATATATATAGTTTCTAGGAAGAATAATACTTTTACAAGCTCCAAGAAAATCGATTAACCAACCCTTATCGGTAAATAATCAGTGAGTGGTAGGCTAAGTTTGTCACGTTTTGATACATCCTCATCGACATATGTACATACCAGATTGCCGATTACAAACGGAAGAGATTCGCATACTTTCTGCAAAAAGTAGTATATTATCGATTAAGTTGCTATGATCACTTGTGCAGCATCGCAATTTATTAGAAAATATTCTAAACAATGAGGATGCGAATTTTTGATGTAGTATTCTAGTTGTGGAATTAGTCCATAGCGGGGCTAGTTAAGATTGAAACGTAAACATCAGCAGATAGTCCGTTTAGGCTCTTAAACCCATCGATCTCACATTTTGCTCGATTTCCTTTACTTTCGGTATTATTCACAGCCGCTTATTTCAAATATATCAATTATTATTTCTTACCAAATAAGCAGGGCGACAACGAAATGAGAGAAGAATCTTGTAGAGTTCAAGACATTCATTCTTGAATTCAATTGTGTACTCTCCAGGTGCAACAAAGAGACTCGAAGCAAGATTCACGAACCACATTGTTGTTACATCTAACGTCAAAGCTGTTTTCGTTTGCTCTGAAATAGTAAGAATTAGTAATAAAAAAAAACTTCGTTGGCATATCAAATCTTCTATTGCATTACTTTTTTTACTTTTTTTTATCTGTTACTCTTATTCACATCCTACAACAATCGTATTCATTCTTAACGCATATCTCACATTTCTCATATTCACTTGCCCATTTTTGCATAGTAAATCACGGAATCTGGTCGTCCGCATATTAGTTACCACTCTTACAAAATTGTAATTTATCTGGGCACAAACTTTGCAACTATTTTTTTCTCAATTTAAAATAATAAGCAGGTGTAAGGTACTAAAAGCAACAGTCCATTTGCACACTGTAAATTTTTATCGAACGAATCCTATTGCATGAAGTTCACGGGTTAATACTTAATCTTATAGTCATTTACCTATTTCAATTCTCACTTAGATTTACGGCCAACTTCAATCATTGTCGGCTAAATTTTATAAGATACCTTGGCCGTTGTAAGATAAGTGATTAGCGGAAATTTTTTTCAGTGAGAATATGAAATGGAAAATTTTATTCAGCCAAGGTTAATTTGAAAATTGCTGAAGAACAAACCGGTAATAAGCGGTGGAAGCTCTCTCATAATATATTTCAAGAATTTTGGGAACGCATACATTGGACTCGACTGCAAAAACAAAACCAACTAAGATTTTGCATATTTTTTTTTGCATATTCGACTGTCATATTCTCTCAATCACGTATTACTTTCTTATATTATTTTCATATTGCTTTGTTCTATGTTAGTTTGCTCTATTCTTTTTTGTACAATTTAAAGTAGAATGGCACTAGGTATATTTCAAGTTTCACCTTCATACCTTGCATATTTAATCTATACTACCGTTTCCAATGCCCATAAGATAATCGTCGAATTTTTGCCGCAACGATAAATTAAATAAGAAATTATGTTGTAATTTCTATGCACTTTAATTTAAATGCCGCAAAAATTCCGTGAAAATATCCTAATCGATATAACATTGTTATAGATAAATTGCTAACTTACATAAATACATTGATAGATAAGGCCAGTGATAATGCTGACAGCGAGTACATTATCAAAGATGTTGTGTGTTACAAAATCGTATAGTTTGTCCACAATAGACTGAAATTCAATTTGCAAAAAATAGAATTAAGTGCGTAAATACCGAAATTAAATTGGCAATTTCTTTTTCGTCCTAACTGCTAAATTTGCAACTGGAATTAAATATGCAAAAAAAAAGCATTTGCAATAGACTTGTAGTTTGCATATTCGAGTCCCTCTTCCTGAAATTACCAAGTAACGAGGCTATATTTATGATGGATTCTATGATAAACATGGGCGAATATCCATCACACATTACAAAGATATTTTCATAAATGATATTTTAATCCAACAAGAAGATTCTTTTATGTCTACGCAATAGTAGAGACGAAAAGCATTCTCATGACTTTTTGTAGTCAAGTGGCATCATTAGATTTAAAAAAAGATAATAGAGCAAAAGACACGTGGAGTGGGTATGAATGAGGGAAGGGAGAAGAACAGGAAGTACAAGAGAAATGAAGAGCTTCTCTCCTCTTGTTTGATAATTTTAAGGGTGAGAGGTTTTAAACAAATCTGTGCATCATATTCCCCACTATATGGTGTTATTAGCTATTGCCGAAAGAAATATGAAAGCTGTTAATGGAATTCGAGGGTTTTCAGAAAAAAGATTAGAGAAATAGTGACGGGAATGCAAAAAATGTTGCAATTTTATTTCTGTAGAAAATAATGGTCTTTCTTTTTTCAATAGATAAGGTTGCTCTTTTTCCACCAAGTCAGTAAATCTCTTTCTCTCACCTCTCCTTCTCTCAGAAGGTACAGGAGCCTTTCCTAACAATAAAAGATATATATATATATATATATATATAATAATTTTATAAGAACTTTGCAATCCGTATTGCGCTGACTAAACTCTCTATGGCGCCCCAACCAGCAATTTTGAGGATATGCGTTCAAAAGATTTGACAAGCACTAACAGTGAGGATTGCCAATGAGCAATTGTCGAGTAGCGCGTTGAAGGCGTTGATGGTGCATTTCTTAAGAAGCATCTCCTCCTCGTTGAGAAGGACCCCTTCAACGTCAGATAAGGAGCCCATCTGAAGTGACGACGATTTCGGTATCGATATCGCACACATCTCCACCATTGAAAGAATCCTTCAAAGTGTTCTCATAAATGACTCATTGAGGTTATTGTTTATGAATTAAACATAGGCCGTCCTTTGGCTGTATTGCAGGACGATGAAACTTGCAATGATTCAGCGCTTTTTGTTCTTCGTCACTATCTGTTACCTAGGTTGGCAATGATGAGATGGAGTCCCTCCGCAGTCAAGAAAGAAATCATTCTACTGTTCTTGACGCAGAATTTCTCTTCACCTATCCCTCCTTCCTTCCCGAGAATCGCTCTCTCTTCATCCCACTCACAGTCTCATCTCCAAAAAATTTGTTCATTTTCTGACATACAGCATTCAAGTGAACCCATAAATACAGAAGCTCAAGGTAAAATTCTTTACTAATTAAGCATGGCTTATAAGAATTTTATTTAACCGCGTTTTCAGGATGCAAAAGTCTAGCTCAGCATAGGATTTTTTGTAGGCACCTTCGCTTGAAAACTCGATATCGTTAGCAGGGAAGCAACTTTTTGTTTCAGGATTACTTTCTCTCTAAAATACTAGATAAAAGTCAACATTGCAAATAAATAGAAGGTAGAGGTGAACTAAAAAAATTCTTTTGAATCCTTAAGATACACCGATAAAATCCTTAAGATATCTGCTAAGATAAACTCTTATTCCCTAGTCAACTTTCATATACGATACACATCGATCATTTATAGAAATAGAAAGCGCTTCGTGTGGTACTCATATGCTTGCCAATTGTTCGATAAATTTATAATATTCGGCCAAATTTGCAGTTAATACAAACAAATCAACTAACTTATCAACGAATGAGTTGACAATATCAGGAATTCTTCCAGTCTCTTCACACAAATGGATCTCCTCCATCGACAGATCGTTGCGTACTTCAACAGCTGCCGAACAATCGACTATTTTTATGAGTGAAAAGAGGCGTTGTATACTCTGAAACAACTTCAACTCACCATAACGTCATCAAAAATTTTTGATAAATAGAGGGTATTATTGATGCTACCAGCGGTAATTGAGCAGAAAGTGAAACGGTGCGCGATCTAATGATCGTTTTTTAACTTAATACTGCTCTTAAATTTTTTAGCACAAATACAAAATAGTATAACAATGTTGAATGGAGATAAATTTTTCAACCTTATCTATTTATAAAATCAAAAACGAACTAGTAGAAAGCAAAAGCTTGGGAAACTCAGAGATATTTCGAAGCAATACCACCTCGAATCGCTGAAACGTATTCTTTCTTATCTAAAGAAATAATAAACTTTAGAAGTAGAATGCTATAATTATATTGGTTTGCTTTTCGACAACTTCTGAATCAAATTTACCACCTGTGAAAACCTTCAATGTCTTACAAACGAAATCTATCGAAATGTTATTATTTTAGCATGAATATTACTTGCAAATATTCGCAATTATTCGGAAAAAAATTCGCCAGCTTACCTCAAATGCGACTGACGTTTTTCCTGGGTCATTGACATCTAATGCAGGAATTAAAGCCTCTAGAAGTGAGATTATATGGCAGCGTAGTGGGCGTACGACCGCATCGGGCATATGAGCGAGTCGTAAAGTGTCTTGTGAGACCGAATGAGCTGGAAAAGAAGCAGTTTTAAGTTGGTGGTCAGACCATGGGATAATTGTCTACGAGACAGCCTCGATAGGAAGGAGGGGAAAGGCGTGCACTATAACCTTTGTAACTGAGCCATTCGAATCCCAAATTCATTAGCACTGCATGAACATTAGGATTCCATGCACTACGAGCGACAAGCTTGTCCCCATAGCCCCACTAATGTTTAGTTTTAGTTTACAATAGCCCTCTTCCTCATATTATAAAAAACATGGCCCAGTCGATTCCACTACTAAATGTCAAAGATGCACTAACATTGCAGAGTGTTTTCATTCATTGCTCCAGGTGAACACATCAATTCGACACGGAATCACAAAGAAATTACTCAAGAAGACGCCTCATACTAAACCAGTACTAAAAATATGCAGAAATATTCGTAGCTGTTAGAAAAGAAGCGCAGTGATATATGTTCGAGTCTATATGCAATTTTCACGTTCTTCGGCCCCGTTGCACCAAACGACCGACTGGTGGAGTGAAATACGCAGAAGAACATCACAGTCATCTTCACTGACTGCCTTGTTGACAACAGACATGTAGGTCCACTTTCACAAGTAGAGCTTTCATTATTCGGCTATTCAGCAGGTGTAGCACCTCTACCTTAAGAAATTAAATCCAGAGACTTACTCATGCACGGTTTCGTTTAAGATCTCGAATGTTATCTAAGGAAAAAATGTGACGTTTTAGCAAGAAACAAACATCATTGCAGTACTCAATTGTCATTTAACTTACCCGTAAAAGCAGCACGCTCATCGAAAAGCAATGCTGTACGTGTGTTTGATGAACAATATTTTGTGCATTGCAATACGGGTGCTGGTTCTGCAGTGACGGTTTTCTTCGCTAAAATAACACCATTGAGGTGGGATATTTCAGCAACGAAATTCGCAAATAAAAGTTCTAAAGCTTAATCACTCATCATACAGAGAGCTAAGCAGATCTGTCTGAAGTCAAATGGATGGTTTTATTTCTGGGATCTCATGACTAGGTCATTATTCGCAAAATTTCAAAGCAAATCGCTTGCTACAATATATGTTGCCATATTTTCTTGAACGTTAATTTCATGAGAGATCTTCCGTTCAGAAATTCTCCCAATCGCTGAAAGAATTTCTCCCCAATCACTAAAACAAATTCCTTAGAAAATCCGATATCCTATTTCCTGTCCACATATCACGTCTAGATTCACGCTTTCAATTTTTAGCCTTCCTTCTATTGACACCAACTGCGATATATACATTATCTACCTCGGCAAATTACTGCGAATTAACACTAAAAATTTTGCAAAGGAAAAGGATGGCAAGTGAATAAAACCCTCTAGTATAGTCGGACGAATTTCACGGAACTTGTAGCTACCTTCAGCACTGGCTACACTAGCATTGGCAGGAGGTGCGGATGAGTCGGTGGATACGGATGCAGATGCGCTTTCAGCGCTTTGACCAGATTCAGCAGATTCCGCCGACTCGCCTGACTCCGATTCTGCAGAGCCTCTTGATCCTTCTAAAAACGGCTTTGACTATAACAACTGCAGAAAACAGAACACATCGACACAAGTAATGACGAGGAACAAATTCAATATTAAATAGTGGTCAGATCGTGAAATATCCTGTCAACGCCTGGATGGAGTTGGGAGAGAGGAAGGAGAGACAAAAGTAAGGTTGTTTTACACCTAGTAGTAATTGATTCGATGACTAGTTGCGTCGAGCTCATACCATTCCAAGAAATCATATGTCCCATTCTTAAAATAAACCCCAACATGCTACCTTACGTAATGTACTTAATTACATGGGAGCTCATATTTCCTTCATATATTAGTAAGAATGCGCGATCTGATCGTATAAAAGAATCTGAAGCCCTTTTAGAGAAGATATTCTCATATCTTTTTGAGAAAATCGTACCTTTAATTTGTACATACCTGGAATAGTTGCAAGTTGCGGAACTTGAACAATTCTCTCACCGCTGACGCCCACACCAAGTTTTCTTTGAAGTTGATGCAGAAAACGTGTAAAGAACGCCTTTTCCTAATAAAAAACTCTTTGCAAAGATAAGCATTCGAATTTCTATCATAGAAAATACATTATGTAACACTAATCAACAGTAGCTAGTTTTATTTGACTATTGGATTTGAAAACTCTATGATTAGAAGAATCATAAACAGCCAACATCTCAAATGTAATTAGCATTGGCGACAGAAAAACATCAATGATGGCCCCACGGCCTTATATGAAAATTGCGGTGATTAAATTTGCAAATCTCCAATTTCTTGCTTTCTAACAATATTATTCATCAATAAAACGTCTAATGAGGTCCTACATATTGACTATTCGTAAGTTATTGGTATGGCTATGAAAAAGTTGAAAGAATAGAGAGATATGACACTGGCACTCACTTCAATTTCTTTGCCCTCGGTGGGTGAGAAGATAATCGATGGTACTTGTGATGGTGGATCGAATTTATGCCGGGTTGCATATCTTGCTTTCACTTTTTTCTTCTCTTTTCTTGTTGCACTTATTGAGGCAATTATTGCTTGATCCTGAACTGATAAGATCATATGCAACACAATAATTCAAACTTATCTCTTAATATCAATATAATAGCATGAAATTATCTACGAAATAAAATCTCCTCGGTGGTCATTTATTTTCATAAAGAATCCAGAAAAGTTGCTATCGGTGGTGAGATGAATTTAAGTTGGAAGAAGGAAGGAGAGTAGATGAAGTGTGGAACTGACAAAGACTACCTGAGCAGAGGCAGACGAATGCAAAGGATAAGCTCGAATGCATATGTTTAATCTTAAAAGATTAATGGAAACTTTCTAAGATGCATACCTTAGCATCCTCTCGAGCTACTTCTTGAAGTTTAAGAAACTTTTCGACAGTCTCACTCAGAGGTCGTCTTTTACGGCCAAGAACATCATCACGAGCTAATGGTACGCATACGGCCACTAGACAATTCAATGATTCAACTAGACGATGTGGCTCTACCACTGTCGACAGCGATGGGTAAACACTGCAACAATTGAACTGTACTGGAGGTGGACTTTTTCATGCAATTGATTCGAAGAAAAAGAGGCAATTTTTCTGTAAGGATAGTAAAAAACTTTTGCCTATCATTAAACTTATCTACCTCACTTACCGGTAAAAAAATTTAGAATTTCAAAGATTCCATCATATTCTATTATGATCACCGCTCAGCGTTTGAACGGGGTCTAGGTATGTTGTAGATGCAACAAGCCAAGTATAATTCTCTAACAAGAAAATCTGACAATAAAATAAGCATTGCCATTTGGCTGAATTTCTGTGATTCACTCAACCGAAATGAGTAACTTCAACTGGCCAGAAAGAATGACCGAAGCTTGCCTAGTAATATGGCACCTTAATTCACAAGATTTGTTTCGAAGGAAGATTTCAGAGAATTTCCAAGGATACTGCATCCTTAATTCTGGCACCATCTAAAAAGACGTCGAATCAGAGAGGGCAATTACTCCTAGAAGGAAAGCAATATCTTTATGGCTTATTATTCTTCTCTAATGGTCATTTACTTCAACATTTGAATTCATAGAGCTTTACATAAAGTCTCCAGAAACTTAGCATTAGAATCCGAAACGATCAGACGCCAAAAAATGTTTCAAGATAAATCAGTAACATACACATCAAGTATGGCCGGCAAGACGATTCCTGGTGAAAGAAACGCCAACGATCGCATAATCTGTGGTGTGAGTCCATTTTGTCCTTTTGCAAAAATCGTCCACTCAGCACAAGGAAGTATCGACTCAACAAATAAATCAACTTGCGCATCAGTTAGCTTCATAGATGGTGGAATCTGAAACCATAACTTCTGGTGTGAAATGGATAATATTCATGTTATGAAGGAGCAGCTCAACAAAATAGGTGGAAATGAGGACTAAGGATCATCATGCTCTCTTCTGTAATTCTAGGATCATCATGCTCTCTTCTGTAATTCTCCCTATCCCAATCAATTGATAAAAAGCCGGCGGAAGTTCCTAACGATGCCTAGTCGATGCACTATAGGCTAGCCATTATCGCAGCACTAAAAGAACAATGCCACTGTGAACTGTTGTTCCGCAAACTGCTTAATGAGAACACAATCTGCAGCCAATCCTGCAAAAATTTTTTGCAATTTAGGTCGTACAAACCTCCAAAAATTCCAAAAAATAGAAAAAAAAAACCAAAATTTATTAAAAACGAAATTTTGATTGAAAAAGAACGAGAAAGAAAAGTGAGGAACATACAGTGCTTTTAAAAGAATATGTGTTCATTTATGAACGATATATTGGCTTCAAGAAATAAAAAAAAAACCGCTCCTGAGCTCACTTTATTCTGAAAGCAATAAGGCTGAAACATTTAAAGCAAGTGAACTTTTTTTTTTCGAATTTTGCGCAAACTAGAAAAAAAAATCGCCGTTTCAAGCAAGTGAAGTTTATTCCGCTTCCGCTTCAAATTGAAATAATCCTGTGATGCTTTACATCATGTCCCTCGGCACGGCAGTACCGTTCCTTGTGAAGTCGCGAAACGAATGCGTTGCAAAGTGCGACAAGGAAGACCAACAGACGTTCTGTATGTTCGCCTGTATTCGATGGATGGAAGTAGGGCTCGAGAGAGTTCAACATCTGTGTTAGATGACCTTGTGCTCTGAAAACATTCTCCGAGTAAAAGGTCGAATGAGGGAAGGGACGGGGTGGAGGCAGCTGGCCCACCACACGCATCATATTAAATTCAATGATTTGGAATACGATGCGTATGTAAGATATAACAATCTCAGTGACGTTTTAAATTCTTTCTTTAAAAAATTCATTTATAGAAAGATATTTCGAAACATTCAACGATATCATCTGATAAGTTCCCAAACATTTGAAGTAACGTCAAATTTTAATGCTTAAAACATCTAGAAAAATAAACTCAAGTATTAGTTGATGCTCCAGATACGCAAGAAACTAATTGAGTCGTTGAAAACCTTCATATTTCCAATAAAGCGTCAGTCGACGATATCCTCCCTAGGCGTTTCACCCTTCCAGTATACCGATGGTTACTTACCATACATCGACGTTAAGATATGCCTATATTCATTGCAAAGTGTACCTTTATTACTAAGCGGTTATGGATCCAAACCTATTAAATCCTGAATAAAAGGTTAACGCTTTTCGCATCCGATTAGTACACTGATCATCAAATCAACAAACCCATCGGATTTGCCACCAAGCATATAGACGATCCATGTCGAAAAGAGATCCACACGATTCCCACCAACACCAACCGTTATTTGATCTTTGCGCACAGAAAGATTGAACATTCGCATAACACGAGTGAATATTATGTCGAATTTATCCGTCCAGTTGTAATATCCACATGATTCCGAAGATAATCTACAGCATAGAGGTGTCAAATATTAAATTAATGACTACGCCTTAGGGCTTCCAGAAGATTTTTTAGAAATAGTAATTGAAATAGAAAAACCATTAATTTTTATTCTTACTTTTTCTTTTATCTTTACTTGCTCTCTTTTTTTCTTTTTTTTTTCTCTTTTCTCTTCATCTTTAGAAGGATTTTCTTCTTTCTTTATCTTCTGTTTTCCTTCTTTCTTTCTATGTCTTTTTTTCTCTGAGTTCTTTTGCATATGTCTATGCTATTCTTTCTACGTTGCTCTTATGCTTTCTATGGAAACATTCAAAAACTGTTTTCTCAGGTTTTCAATTAAACACTCCCATCCCAAAAAAAAGTTTTATGAGAAATAAAAAAAATATTTTATAAAAATAACCTCGCAAAAAGATGTAATAACATAATCTCCCAAAAACCATTGTTGTTATCTGAAAGTGTATACCAATGCCACGCTTCATCAATCCATAATTTTGCGCCATATTTGTCATGCTCACTATGTGTGAGACGAGTGGGTAAGAAAAGTGCCATCACACGAGTCGCTCGCATCATACTCCCATCGAATGGATGAATAAATGGACGTGCCTTAAACAGTAACGCTACGACATTTGCGCCATTATAGATTTTTACTCGAAATTAAATGTGCAACGATAATTAATTTTTTTTTCAATTTTCAATAAGTTGCTCTCATAACTTAACGAGTCGTTACGTCAACTGCTATAGAAGCGACTAGATACATCTTCGAGAATCATCAAAACAGCTGAGACAATACATTAAAATTTCTTTCATGTAGTTGCGCAGAAGATCGTAAGTAGTCTTCATCTTAGACACTCAAACAATCCAGTAGAAATTAAATCGTTTTCAAACATCTCTCATTTGAATGCAGTAGACTTCCGTACAATAGAAAGAAGTTAGAGAAATAAAAAAATAAAAATCATAGAAATAAAAATAAAATAGAAATTATAGAAATAAAAATAGACCTCATCAAGAATTTCACGAGTTGCTTCAAGTGGGAAATAATATCTACATGCGGCGATCATTGCTTCAATCGCATTGATCCCATCTTCATCGGATGGGATCCTCGGTGTTTTGCCTTGCATCGATTTAACGTAAAGATCATACAATGGTCGCCACTCTAATGACAAATCCATTCTATTTAGTAGACGTCGATATCTGCAAAATTATTGTTCAAGTTATTTGCTACTAATATCTGCACTAGGAAGTAATCAATAAATATCCAGAATCCAATAGGGATCAATCAGTAAACATTCGGGATTCAATAGGGAACATTCAGTAAACATCCAGGATTCAATACCAGTAAACACCTAATCGCTCTAACATTTGACAAAAATGCAAAAAGAAACGAACATTAACCTGAGGAGATTGGTGAGAGTACGTGCACATATTTTAATAATATCCTCATCGAAATATTCCTCGAAAAGACATTGATACATAAAACGCACCAACTCAATGTGATCACCCTTCGTGAAGCGATATGAGTAAAGCTCTATGTATCTATAATAGACGGTGAATGCAGTCCAAATATTACCACATAGACCTAGCATTCAACATTTTTCCATCCGGTCGGCCATATTGCAGTTTTAGGCGTACCGTATCTTTCGTATATAAGCTCAGGAACTATAGGAAAATTCATGAATAAAGAAAGGTCAATGAACGGGCTAGTAGAATAATTTTTGCAAAAGCAGAGTCAATAAGTTGCTGCACATGCTGAAGGGCCTATTGCAGATATGTCACATGAACAGTCACGCTCCCTGCGTCACTAGTGACAGCCTATGCATGTGTCGGCCACTCGTAAACTGCAACATCGCTTGTGCTATCTTTTTGGTGACAGCCTATGCAAATTGAACTTCTTAAAGCTCCTAAAAATCTGACAAAACACTGAACAAGAAAATGTTGCATTGCCACCCAACAGTGCATAGGATTTCCTAACGCCGGTGGTCACTTCATTGGTTAGATATTGTTTGAGAAAAAAAATCGGTGAAAATTCCTCAAAAATTTCTGTTACTAAAAATTTTGAAAAGCGATTGCTTGCCCTGATTCCCCTAAATAAAAAAAACATTGTAAAAATTCGTCACAATTGATGAAATTTCCGTCACATATTTGAACAAAGAAGAGACTCCGACCGCACAACCACCTTTCTTATACATCAACGAACTACAAATAACATTACTTGTTCAATTCTTGAATAAAATGCGCGAAAGCTGGTCGAACATCACGCAATACGATAGCTGCCGCTAAGCCTGTTTTAATACGAGAGAATTGCTCATCGGCTTCACGATCGAGATCCACAAAATATGGTAAATGGGCTTGTTGCCAGAAAGTCTTCTGGTACATATGATGGCGTGATCGAACAGCAGCTAATTCTGACGATCCCTGAAGATCAGTCGAATTACAGTAAACGTAGATGACCTCATCGCCATTGCTGAAGTAATGCCGAAATCGACTGAGCCTGTCAACGACGGAGTTCTGTTCCCCTAATGAAGTGAATGATGAAACATGCCATCGTAGTAGATCGAGAAGAAGCAAGTAGAAGACAATAATGAACAATGATGTTCCCTCGTCAATCCAACTGTTTTATAGGCGTAAGTATGGGTGGAATTTGCATACTCTTGCAAAGAAGAATAATCTTCATTTGCATAGAGAGACAGTTTGTAGGATTACGGAATGCGAAGATAAATTTATGCATATATATGCAAATTTTATATCGCCATTTGCGGTTTTTGAAAAAGTTGCCAAATAAGCATATAAGGAAAATATTTAGCAATAGCCAAAAAACATATGTGAACTTGCTGATCTAAGTGCATTCGCAACGACTGGCATATACATACATATACATATACACACATATGATTATATACAAATTTATATATATATATATATATATGTATATATATATATATAAATTGAATATAAGCCATAAAAATGGCATATATTCAAATTTAAAAGTGTTTAGTGAAAAATGTGATCGATAAGAGTGAGCTGACTATTTAAGGATATAATTTTATTTTTATTTTTTTATTTTAACGCCTCGAAATAATCATATGTGTGAGTATACGCTGCAACGGAAGAAGAAGCAAACCGTTCTCAAATCTACCATTCAAGCGAGCAGTAATAGTTTATAGAACGAAATGAACGGACGCATAGCGGAAGGCAGATTCCAGAGTCGTACAACGCAAATCTGGAAACTATGCAGAATATTGTTTGTACTGCAATATCTTTTGGCTAGCTGAAACTAATGTGTACATCGACTACGGAGAGGCGCAAACTGAAATATTTCTGAAAGTGGGATGTCGAAAGAAGGGAACACAATTTTGAGCCTATAATATTTCATTGATTTCAGGATAAAGATTTTTAGCGTACTAGTGTTATTAGGCTGATATGAACCACTATAAGTTTGGTGGAAAGCAATGCGGCTGAAGCGTTTCTAAACATTCTCTAGCAAACTGATATCAGAAATCCAATAATGAAATTGTAAAGGACTGCAGCATTCCAAAATGTGTCGGCAGTAGGCGATGAATGCATTTCGGA
The DNA here is from genome assembly GCA_037389465.1 of Baylisascaris procyonis. Classification (NCBI taxonomy): domain Eukaryota; kingdom Metazoa; phylum Nematoda; class Chromadorea; order Rhabditida; family Ascarididae; genus Baylisascaris; species Baylisascaris procyonis. The sequence continues at coordinate 2,990,680 of JAZARR010000193.1, forward strand.
AACGCTCAACGCATCTGTGCTGTAAAACGCAGAGAATACACTCTGCAATTTTTGATGATTTTTCAGCAATAATGGACCATTGCAATTTGCAGTGAAGTTCAGCTCTGAACATAATATTAAGGTGACGAACATCATCTGTAGTAGAAAGAACCTCATCTTCTAGCCTGAGAAAATGCGCATGCCAAAAAGTGAGGTTGAAATATTTGACATTTTTCATGGTAAATATGTAGCTGCCATAAGTGTGACCAGTTGACGAACGCATCAAGATCCTACTGCAAAATTTGGGAGTGTTAGGCAGGATGATGCAGTGGACGATATATTTTGAGATAATTAGCGAAGACTTTAATACTGCGCAGAATGTTATCGGAAACATCGCTAATGTATATGAGGGAGAAAACAGGACCCAGGATACTTCCTTCATTGTTCCACGCTGCTGGGAATTCGGTTTGGAGGGGGCCAACTATCTTCAATTCTTACATGAAAATTTCGCCCACATAGGGCTGCTCAGATCTGTATCAGAAAAGAGTCGACGACTTCATATTTTTTTCAATTTCAAGAGCACTTTTTCATGGCAGACCACATCAAAGGTTTGTTCAACTTAATCAACATAAGCAGTTTCCATCTGAATCCTCATATTCAACGAAAAGACCCACCCGTTTAAGCACTCAATAAGTTGCTGTATCATCGACCGACCAGAGATGAAGCCGAACCACGGATGAAGTCAAAAGCCTCTTTCTTATAAAACGAGCCATTAACGCATATTTGGTGATTATTTTGAAAACCTTACAAACGGAGTGGGCCGGATTAATAGGGCGATAGCTTTCTGCGCTCAGCCTCTAGGCAACAGATGTTAACGCCTACAGGCCCATTGTCCTTTTGTTTTCTTAGCTGGGGCATAAGCTAGTGCCTAGGGGTTAGCATACTTACGCTGAATGACTGGCGCAATTCTCTATTTAATATTTACACTTTCTTATGAACCGGAAGTTTATGCGCAAAACGGATATACAAGTGACACACAGGATTGATTAGGCGCACTGTGATAAGGCTGCTTATCTTGCACGATCCACATGATAAATAAAATTTGCAATTTGAAATAAAAATATGCAGTTGTAAATTGTTCTGCAACGATAAAATAAATAAATAAACGAAATATAATTGTATGTTTCGTCATAAAAGCGCCATTATCAGCTATTTGATAATGAATTTACAAGCGACCACAATTTCTTAATGAGGGAGAGTCTATAAACTTGGAATGCATCCTCATATAAGTGAACACTGTCTTGCATATGATGTTAGCGACTCAATAGGTGATCTCCACTAATGCAAAACATCAGGTTTAATTTAGTGCTGTAAGCAAAATGCACCTTTTAATTGATGTAACATTTGCATTGAGCATATTTTTGACTTAGCCATTTGGTACACAACAAAATATTGCAGAAAATATTGGTGGATAGTCTATGTCTATTTGATGCTCGCATCTGTTCGTATCTTAAAAAGGCGTCGAATATTTTAAAGCGTAAACAAATATAGAATGCGAAGTGGCATCTCTTAAATTTTTAGGTTTAGTAAACTGTGCTCATTTAAGACCGATTTCATTAGCAAATGTAAAGGACTGCTTAAAAACTATAAGGACAAAGGTCTTAGTGCTATTGTGGTAGAAAAATATTTATATAGAGCTTTAGTTAGCAAACTAGAATTAGTGTATAAGTTCGGCTATCCTAATAGACAGGGTATTAAAAGTTTGATTAACGAAATCCTTCACGGATCCTTCAAAAGTTTTTACGCTCATTAACCACTCGTATTGATTAAATCCTTGTGTGTATAACCATAAAAGTCAGTTATATAAAGGAGCTATTTCTATAGGTTTAACACTAAATAAATATTGCTCTACTTGTGCAAGTGTTTCATAATGCAATCGCTTTCACCGTGTATGCCAAGATTTATTGATTATCGCTCTTCAATACTGTATTTATCAACGGAGCATTTATTCCGTAACTTTACATTATAATAGTTTCTGTACTACATTATAGTTTCTGTACTTTATCCTCCATCTATGGATTTGTTTTACTTCTCTCAACTTAACTTCAATTTCTGTACTAGTATTAGGATTCTGTTCTGATATTTTATATTAATATTTCGTCTTGAGAATGTTTCAGTGAGCTTCAAATGTTATTCATATTGCTTCGATAGTCTAGCATTAATCATAGATGAAATAAATATTGCTCTACGTGTTACCAATGTACGGTCAAAGCCGTTAACATCTACAATTAGGTTTATCTATTATCAGTTACCATCACATATTTTTATGGCTCAATTATGTCGACTATAGCATTCAATACATATTAATTTTTATCTTTTCGTACAGACTATTTCTAAATTTATAGATAAATTATAAATGTACCTTATTTTACATATTCGTTCTTCTATTTTACCATCCTTAAGCTTCGATTTTCTTTTACTATTTCGAACTGTGGTGACAAGGTTAAGATTATCGTTCACAACTTTCATATTTATTATGATTTTTCTTAATTTACATTTTTCATTTATTCAGATAAGAGTTACTTTTCCATTCCTTTCTAATTTTCTCTACTATTAGTTAAGCAGTCTATATATTCTTATACTAACAGGATTATGCGTTTCGTTCTGACGATGGCCCGCGCATATCTCAAGTGCACACGTCAACGGATATGGTCCGAAACGTGGTCACTTTTTCTTCTCATAGGTAATTTATCCGCATCTTACTTCTTGCATTCTCCACAAATATCTAGTCTCCTAAAAGTCGTCTATTGCGTTTCAGCTCGTACTCGCGTGATGTTTGCTTTTGTCTCAAAAAATTTTTCTTTGTTTCCTTAATTTCGTTTTCCCGGAGCACTATATTCATCTCGATCTATTTCACATAAAGGACTTTACGTTAGTCTCAATATAACACTTTTACCGCTTTTGATCTACAGATCACATTTCATTTATAAAACTTTCAAAAATTTTACCCGCTACGGAATCGTTGTGAGAGGAACTTATATTTGATGCATACTTTGATACATACTTTATGGGAGCTGCTTATGGATTGTTCCATTTTTGAGTGAAATATGAGATTCTTCATTAAGCACTGAGAAAATTTTTTTTTTTATTGACAACAAAATAATATTACAACTCAAAGAGTAATCGCTGATGTGATGTTCATATGAAAATCGAATTTTTTTTTTACAATCTCAGAAAAGAGTTTATCCACTAATTCAACAGCAATATCGCTGATTTTCATAAAGATTAATTCAATAGTAAGTTTATAGAAAAAATCTTTTTCTTTTGTAATTTCATTGAATTTTTCTTCGAAATTTTTTGTTTTATTTGAACGTCACAGGCAGTTATGCATTATTTTTGAGCGAACAAATAAATATACTTTTCAAAATAAATAATGAAAATAATTTTTGCAGTGAGGAAACCCGTCAGAAATGTGTACGTTAGGTTTTACTCCCGTTAGATTTTACTTATTAACTGCTTATTGTATATTGCTAAGCTTATGAAAGCATTACAGTAAGAGAAATTCCTTCTGCGTTCTAAGTCCTTATTTTTGACTGTGTTAATATTTTGATGCTATATACTAAAAATATTTCATATACATAATTCTAAGCTCCGTACAATGTTTTAAGTATACCACTTATTTTACTGACTTTCAAAGATATATCCGTTTTTTCGTTCCCTTATATTTTCTTAAAAAATGAATATTAAAATACTACGCCACTGTGTTATCTAAATATTACTAAACGAACTTAAAGCTGAGTTTTAAATCTTTTCAGATTTGTGCCTTCTTGTAAGTTCTCTCACTCCCGAAAAAACCACTCCAACACACAACAATACCAACACTTGTTAGATGTGATATCGTCGCAGGTAACATATCAAGCACGTTCAATTTGCATACGGTTATGAAACTGTGCAACTGCTCTCTTTAAGAGTGCCGTACAACAACTTCGTCGTCGTTGTCTAGGTAGCAGTTCGTAGACTGCATCCGGTTCATCTTCACCATATCCATAGCTGATACAACCATTACTACGATATTCAGTGGATTTTGCGGAAAGTCGACTCAAATCAGGGAATATATCGGCAACTGTAGCTGAAAATCAATCATTTATAGGACCATAGAGAGAAGATGCAATACTATTATGTAGATTTTGCTTGAATAAATATAAAAATAAACATAAAAGATTCAAAGCGTTTTCTTCTAACAAGTTTATGCGGTGATCGAAACCTTATTTTTTCGAGTGCCACAGCAGCTTTTGAATCATTTGCCTTTCGCTTTCAGAAAAAACCTTTTCAATGATATCATGTACTCCTCGCCCTTCCTTCTTCCCTCACATATATAAAAATGTAGAACGTTTTTTCTAGATTTTTAAAAGTAACCTGTTTTCTAACGAAAAAAAACAAAAAATTTTCTTTCGATCACAAATCTATACGGGTTACACAAGCAAAACTTTTCATTAAAGAAAAAAACAAATAAATATCAACGAAATATATTGTGAAAGTGAAACACTTAATCAATATTACAATATTATTAGCTTTTTTGAATGCGTTAGGTAATTCATATAATTAGTACACCTGTACTCTTTACAATAGACACTAAGCGAAAATCACAATAGATACTAAAGTTTCATAAAAAATTTATAAATTACCAAGGAAAAGTTTTGCTCCAGCTGGTATTCTTCGTTTACGCTTGTGGAAATTCACGAGAACATTTTTCAATTCTTTTTCCGGTTTTGTTAATAACATCTCATGTCGATACACATAAATACAACATTTATCCACGCAGAGATCTTTGAGAAACGAGAAACTGTGCTGGCATAATTCCAAATCTGCTAATTCGAAGCTGAAAATTTTCACAAAATTTGGTGAATGTGAAATTAAGTCGAAGTTTTCATCGTGTATTTTATTCTTCCAGATTGACAATTTTTTAAAATATTGAAAATAATGGGAACAATCTATTGGCTTTGAGTAGTTAAAAGCGTCTAAATTATAGACGCTTAACAACGTGATTACACTAGAACAAATCTAGATAATTCTTATTTGTTGCTTTTTTAATCCGTGAAATTTTTCGAAAATTGCACATTTATTTTCTAGAAATGAAAAAAAATTTGGAAAGATTTTCGAAAATTACTCGTAAGCTCTCAATAATTTTCAATAAAAATTTATTTTCAAAATCTTTGGAAATATTTGATGAGGAAATAACCAAATATTACATATCTGCCTTAATGATAAACCTTCACTTTATGACACAAGAATCGAACATACGTTTTTCTACCTTTCTTCAGGATGTAGTCTATTTATGCCAGTTCATTTTCTGGGGATATGGAAAACCACATATTTATCTCACCTCTGTTTATTTTTGAAAAACATCCACGTCTACAAATCTAGCTCGAATTTTTGGTCTATCAACAATATATCGATACGTTGACCATTAAATTTAAATAGTCTGAAGGTGCCAACCAGGTGGGCAAATCAGCAATATAAAACCATTAAGCTAACTAGTTGAAGCCGTCTGCCTCAATGTTCAACACTCGCACACCTTGTCATTGTGAGATCCAAACGTGAAACACTTGTAAATGTGCCGGTAGAGAGGAAGCGGAAGAAGCTGCGGCCAGCCGGAACACGATATGATTTATAGGGTGGCTGAAATGAGCAAGCATTTTTAATTTCATTCCAACATAACCAGCGCATGGTTTTTTTTTATACCGATAAGGGTTCATCATCACTTCGCGAGGAAATGTATGTCTTCACCTTGCTTGCAGTCGCAGGTTAAGAAGTTCTGGCTAGCTACTTATTTAAACAAAGCGCATCTGCTTTTATCCACTATTTAATAAGGATTTCAACTTAATAAATCCAATCTTACGGCGTTACTTAATAGTTTTGCGAGCAGTTCTTGCCCAAATAAAATGGGAGTTAGACGGAAACAAAATGGGGCATTCAGATGCTACTTTCCGTTTTATAACGTAGTTAATCAAGAATTAAAAAAAAAATAAAACCTTTATGTAAAAAAACAATGGAAATCAGACAGCTCATTGTGATAATTATGGCCTCACTCATCAAATCGAACACTATGAAATATATAAAATATTGCATCCATATTTAATCGAAGCTATGATTTGCTAATATTTTCCAAAAAAATATTCATTTTTCCAATTAAACAACATTTTAAAACTTATTAATTGAAATATTTAGAATTATAAAAGTTTTAGTTAAACTTACACATAGTAATGTGATCGATTCAAGCGCTGTACATTTACGTGTAAGGAATGCAAGATCGGAATAGGCCGTATGAAGAGAAGCATCCGGGAAAAGAACATCCAACTCATTACGATTATGTGCCCAAAGATTATCAGGTGGTAAACAAAATCGACACATTGTTGAGGAGAGTGTTGACGGGAACATCCTAAATTCGATCATCGATTGATGTCTTCATCTTTTAATTTTTTTTTACAGTTGCAATTTAAATCTCATTGAGAATGTTGTTATTGTGCAAAATGATGAATGAATTTTAATGGAGTCAATATTAAAATATTTACAATTAAATTGATTAATTATTCATCTATGAGTTTGATTGTTTTTTATGCATTTATGCATGAATATTGTAAAAAAAAAAATGTTTTTCGAATAATTTACTGCATCTATGGGCCTGAAAAAATTTTTACAAAAAATCATCTATGAATGAGGAATCCCTTATTATCAAAACGAAAAAGTTCTAATGCAGGAATGAACGTTAAGCTTCCAAACTTAGAACAAAATCTTTTACTTCGTAGAACATTTCATTGTTTATTGATATTATTTTATTTGTTTATCTTTGTTTATTTATTTTCCATCAATTAAATTTCCTTCTCAACGCTTTCACTAGGATCATCAAATATTCCATCCCGTTCGTCAAGGGAAAACTGCTTTGGTGATGTTGCTCGCACTATGGAATAACAAGAAGCGCGCTGCCCAATTATAGACGCAATATGCCCTGAGGCAAATAGTACGGATTAACGAGTCCATGAACTATTCTACATCTTTTCGTACACGATTAATATAGTTGTTGTTTATGCTCAAACGTATTCCTCGTTTGTTAAGAGCGATAAACAATCTCAATGATACGGCAAAAAGTCGGAAATCTAATAGCAAAGGAACCTGCTCGTATCCTTTAAATGTCATTTTCCTCACCTTCCCAAGCAGCTGCTAATTAGTCATACCTGTTTACACTGCCATTTGTTCCCTATTTCAATATTTCAGTGTTGATCTGCCCCTTTCCTCGTTTTTGCATTCACCTATTCCAGCGATGAATGACACCTTTCCACTCGATTAGAAACAAAAAAATAAAAGAAATCAAATTATAAACCTGGAAATAGCAGCAAGATCCGTATCGAGGCATGTATGCCTTATACAACTCCAAATTTCTTCGGTAATTTTGCGAAATTTTTTACAGGCCATACCAAAGGCGTATAAATCGTTCATCTCGAGACAAGTACAAATTCGTCGTATTACCTTATTTGGCATATCTATTAATTGCCGTTGATTTCGTTCACTATAAAAAGCCTAGTAAAACATATGCAAATTTAATGAAAATTGAAATCTACCTGGGGCACTTTCATCATTAACTCTAACGCCACTTTTGACGAAATAAAGCAGCATTTATATCATATTTTGGGGGATTTCATTTTCAATTTAAATTTTCATTTCCTTATTACTTTCCAGGAATGGGATACCATTGTAATATGACACATAATAAAGATGTTCTTTGCACCTATCAACAAATCGTCCATTTGTATATTGGCCCTTAAATACTGTTTATTTGCCCCATTCTATCAACAACTTCATTTCTTCACTGGAATTAAAGGTAAAACGGGAAATCCCTCAATACTATATTCATACGCTCCTTTAATTAGATACCCGAATGAGGGAAAATGAATATGAACAAATAACCATTTGCACCAAATTTATTTTTTAAATAATTTGCTTATTAGACGTTGCATTGATTTCCAACAAAGAGATAAAATAGATTAATTTTTTACCTTGATGATATGTGGCAAGCTCGTGAGTTATGGATTATACTATCACATTTATTAGCGTTCATAGCCATTGTCATAGTTGTACCGAAGTAATATTCCGTACTATTTGCGTTGATTAATAATATGAAAGCAATTCATCAGCAAACATTTCCTTCAGATATGATCGATAATATTTCTTGTTGAGCAAAAAAAGAAACCAGCTAAAAAAGTTCTTTATTCAAAAAAGGAAATCTTTATTAATATTAAGATCAACGACAAAGGTATGATCTCTCATATTTATGAAAGCGATGAAAATTATAAAAACAAAAACATGACTATGAAATTAATTAAAAACAAAAGCATGACTATGAAATTAATTAATAATAAGTTCAAATTTTACTTTATGAAATCTTTCACCAATCAGAATCAGCCTCAATACCTGTATTCATTTTCTGTCGCTTTATAGAATAATTAATGTTAAGGATGGCTATAAAGAATAATATCATGCAACGAAATGTAAATGAATTTCCTTCTCAGTGATGCGTAAAAATTTCTTAAGAACCATATAGGGCTTATAAAGGTTTGAGCAATATTGATGGAGATATTGGGAACAAAAATAAGGGAAATAGATTTAAAAACTTTCGCACAGTACATAGAAAGCCAACATGATTTATAGAAAATCAACTAGGCATTACTTTTAGTCATCAAAAGATAAATATTCGCATAAATGTTGAGTGAAAACTAAGGAAAGGAGAAGATCAGGAATTCGTTTCTTGAGCGGAAAAACACAACTACAATATCAATAGAAGCATTCATCAATAATCTCTTTCTGGTGGGGACATTTCTGTGATGACGGCGGATTTATGCAGATAGCGGAATAGGAGCATCAACTAACAGGAAATGGCATGAGGTGACTAGTGTGGCTTTTCTCGATTTGTTTACGAGATAGCGCATATCAGTCTAGACTCATTGTCGGCAACGATAGGCGGACATAGCAATTGTTACACACATTTGTGTGGCACGTGCTCAACAATCGTGAAAATATTTGAAATTCCACAAATTTTTTTTTACAACGAATCACATTCACATTAAAGTTTTTTTTTTTTGCATAATTTAGATCAGCGATGATTCAAAGATTAGTAATATTTAAAAAAATATTGATCTGAGAGCTCTGGCTTATATGCTTATTTCATAAACGAAGAAACAGTGAGGAAGAATTGAAGGCACAAGATGCGTCTTTTTTTGCATCCGCTAACCACTAGACCGACTGCTTGCATAAGCACTTATGCATTGGCATATTTTTGGCCTCATTCGCCCGCTTGTGTGACAAAAAAATCGACTTTCAGGCCGCTCGGACTTCCTAGCATTTTCACTTCCATAAATTCGGTCCAAACGAATGAATCAATCCACAAAAAATTTACGAGGTTGTACCAGGATACAAATATAAGTCAAATTTCAGTCCTTGCTAGTTTAGATCATCGTGCTAGTATAAAACATAGACAGGGAGAAATAATGAATTGGTGATTCACATAAAATTACAAGAAAAATTGACTTACAAATCGAAAAAAAAAACACTGCAACTTGTAAAGACCGTCGAACGATTTGCTTAGAATTGTTACATTCAGCGATCTCATATTTATCAAAGTACTTTTTTATGTTGATAAATAATGAGGTAGATTTACATATGCATATATTTTATGCATCTATGAGATATATAATTTTCTTCTATATTTTTTCTATATTTCAAGGTTAATTTTTTATGTTAATTGAAAATTTTTATACTATATTTTGTTTTGATTAGACTTTTTTTTTCTATATTTCTATGTTAAAATATACTTCTATATTTTCTATATTTCCATATTTGATTCAAAAAAAAAAAAAAAATGATTTGTGGTAATTGAAAAAGAAATCAAGCATAAGTAGTCTTGCACAATCAAGAATTGCATTGTTCAAATTATTACAATCATTTGCAATTAGTAATTGCTTCTATTATTCAAATCAATTGCTTAATTGCTGTTAATTGCAATAAGAAGATGCAGTAAATGCAATTGTTCAAATGCTTATCGTTTATTGCAGTCATAATCTGCCCAGTTCGTTTTGATGAGAATATATATCGCATAAAAATAGCGGTATTTATTTGAAAAAAAAAGATTGAAAATTTGAATAAAATGATCAATTTTCTGAAAAAAATTTAAACCATTTTTTATTCATGAAAACAAATGACAATGCAAAAAATCGAATTTCTTCGCAGTAATGTGCATAATAATTAAATCATAATTGTCTATAGTAATTAAATTATATATGGTTAAAAAATTGCCAAAGAATATAACGATCAAAATTGCAGTATTCATTCGAAATAATGAAGAAATAAATCAAAGAAAAAGCACAAAATGTGTCTTTGGTAGCTCGCTCGCTCAATTAATAAATTTTATAAACTACCAATATATAACAAAATTTTTGCAATGAAGTATTTATCCTCTAACTAATCTAACAATTTTCATCCAGGTCTTTCAAAGAGTTCGTCTCGTTTACACCTCGACCGATATCTGATCGACTGGAGGGACAAACAAATTCTTAGCTGTTCTTAAATTACTTTAGCTAAATTATACTTTAGGTGGTTCAGTTTGAATATTGCTAGAGAGGATCACCCAGTAAATCAACTATAGCAGCCAAATTTCGCAGTTCTAGCTTCAGTGATTTCCAAAATTACAACCATCGGAGAGGAGATAACAAAACATTGAGCGACGACAATGCGCTTTGCAAATAAAAATTTACAAAGGCGCATGCCTAAGATCCTTCAGAAAGTGCTGAAATTTTCCACCCTAGTACTTTAGATTTTGATATTTCATCGAAAAAGTTGAACGCAAAGAAATTAGCAAACGTAATAAATGAAGAGAATATTTAGAGAAAAAACGATTACGTGAGAAATAGTTCGTAGCAATGGATACATTATTGAACATCTCACTAAACTCAAATCTCACCTTCTGAGCTTTTTTAATCGAATCATTGAATTTAAATCATCATTTAAAATTTTTAAAACTAGCATATTTTATGAGAAAAAAACGAAACAAATAAAATCACCTATTGATACAAATTTATGTTCTTATCCATTCTAATTAATCAAACAAAACGAAAGAAATAGTTGGCGCCCAATATCTCAAATCGTAATTAAACGATATGAGGAAAAACCTTCAAAACATTTATCAACATATCCTCTTAGTCTCGTTCAGCAATACTCTTTGTGCATTACATCAAGAATGATTAAATATGAAATGAAGGTGCTCATTGGTGCAAATGCAATCAAAGTAAATTGCGTTCTTCAAATGAAATGATATATAAGAGATCAATGAAAGTGCAATTCACTATGTCTGATTTGTCGTAGTCATTCAATATCCCCTAATCCAACAAGATAAATCGATTTTCACTTTTACGTATATTTATCGATTATTGCAATTATCACTATGATTATCACTATTTTCACTAAAATTTTATTATTTTATTTCATTCATAAATTTGAAAAATTTATTAGTAATGCATAAATTGATGCGTATAAATTTGCAATCTTTGTGCAAATGAATTTATGCGAATTAATTGTAAGAAAGCTAAACTGTTAGTATGCACAGAATTCAATACAGGCGCATAACGATATACAAAAAATTGTGTAAATGAGAAGAGAAAAAAAAACAAACTTTTCTACTGAAATGAATGTTGATGAAAAACTTTAAAAAATATGTCAATAGAAATTAAAGCACATATCTGATATATCGAGTACTGAAATTTTTATATTATTAATAAATTATGAAAATCGGCGGAATTTGAATGATAAATGGATCTGAAATTTGAAATAATGAAATTGAAATCATTATGAAATTATTTTTTATAAGAAACTCTAAATTTTTTTCACAATCCTCTATAAGGAAAATCTTATTGGAAATTAAAAGTTTTAAATTCGAAGAGAGCAAGAAGAGCAAGAAGATGTGCATATTGAATTGATGCACTGATTGATATAATGCATTCATGTGCTCTATTGACCACAAACCTACTTCAAAGAACTAAGGCTGTGCTCCGCCTTGCGCATGGAACACACAAATATGGCCACAAAAATTAACTCCCTATTCTTCACACATATGAGTCTATTGCAGCCATTCTTTAATATATCACAATATCACTTGACACAATTCATTTTTCACTTGTAACACTTTTCATTGAAGAACTAAGTCAAAAATCAAAAAGTTCAACGATTTTCGACCCATTTCTATAATATATGTAAAAATATATTTACAAATAATATAAAATGAAAATCGATAAATTTTTTTACCTATTGCAGCATAAAATCAAACATCTTAAATCTCTATTGTAGAAATAGAGCAACAAACTGCTTACGAACGACGATTTTTAGCGCTCTAATCGAATATTTGCACTCTATATAGTGAATCGTCTTGAAAAGCCGTATTTGTGAAGTTGTTAGTACCGTGTACGTCGAATAAAAGAATAGCAAAATTTGATTAGTGTTTCGCAAAAGAGTCTCGTCAACAAGGAAAAGATTACTTCAAATATTTTTTATAGTTTTGCTCATATTGACAGAAACGCTGTCAATATCGAGTAAAATATTAATTTTTTAATTTTTAATTTAGCGCATTACTATTATTATAGAATAAAATCTATTGCCATTAGCTATCAACTTGAAAGATGACGATATAATATAATCGCGGTCGCTTCAACCTTCTCCCCTCCATTCACTCCACTTCTTCTTTATGTTTCTCTCACTTCTAAGGCTGGTAATCTAAAGTGATAATTATATGACCTCAATCCTATAGAAATCTGCTAGGTCTGAAATGACCGAAATTCACCAAACGAATATATGTAACATCTCGTTATCGGCATGATATGTTCAGCATTTTATATGCGACCTTATATGGAAAAATATTTTTGAATTATCCCATCGTGCAATCCCCTCATTGATTGACGATCATCATTTAATATACAGATTTCTATTCATTACTCGTATTGCGCGATTCATGTTTGAAAAAGACTTTCATAGCGCATTCTGCATAGTTAAAAAGTGGCATTCTCTGCTCCAAAGAGTCAAAACAAATTTGCGTAATTTGCGTAATTTTTGAGTTTGAGCCTGAGGTTAAGCTGAGATTTAGTTGTGGTCCTAGGCACAGAGAGTGAGAACTTCTTTAGACTAATGGAGTTTGAAGCCGCCGAAATTCACCGGCTGTCAACAAAGTTTGATAGCGCTTCTCTTTTCCTACCCTCCTCATTAAATTTACGATTTTATTTTGCAAATATTTGTCTTATCGCTATATTATTTGCATGATATAAAATTCCTCAGATGATTTCCTCGAAGAATCTCTTTTTGCTTAGTCGAAAAAAATTTGAATACTGCGCATTGAGTGGAGAGAAACAATTTATCAGTGAGTTGTTTACGCAACTTTAGGATGGCCGACTTAAGCTGTTCGGCACGATCGCTTTTTCCGATATCCTTCTTTTTGCAGCTCGCATACTCCTAAACTAGACGTATCCCTTAATAAATAATCGCAAAATGCTACTTTATTGTTACCGATGAAGAATACTTCTAATATAGATCAAATACCATTAAAAGACGATAGAAGATTTACCGATGCTCTAATTAGTGGACAGTCGAAGTTCTATATACAAATTACACTGGAAGTTAGCTTTCAGAAAATGCTGAATTTTTCTTAGTTTATTTATATATTCTGAATATTCACTACATTTATTGTTTGAAAATTAATTGTCATTAATGCAGCCGTTATTGCGCTGTTCATCATGATACTTCAAGTTTTGAGGCCTCTTGAATATTCTTGGGAAGTGCCTCGAACTTTAAGGTTCGGGCTCGAGATCAGGATAGAAAATTTTATCAAAACTCAAAGATTTATGGATAGAAATAGATCTACGGAAACTTTATATCATTAATCAAGAATATTTCTCTTTATTATCATAAATGTTTGCTTTTCTTGTCTTGGAAGCATAGATGTGGTGGTTACTAAAATCTTCTTTATTTCAACGACGGCTTTGCATGAAAAGCTTCATTTGTGCAAAAAAAGAAAAGATCTGCTGAGTGCGCTGTTGCCGGAAATAATTAAATTCACTGTATCGCCAAATTCAATCGTACATCTTTCATTAATTTGCACTTTTGCAAGAAAATACTGAAGCTGCTTTGCAAAAAAAGTAAAGTTAGCTTCCATGAGAACTTTTATTTATTTCGTATAATTTATACGATAGCATAGAATGGTTTTGATCTTTTTTTTGCACGAGAGAGATTTCTTTAAGAATTGAGCAATCATCAATCTTCAACTTTAAATGACATCATTTTAATCAGCTCTATTTTCGCTCATTTTTCATAAACGACGATAGAATGTTGTAAATAAATTCATATTTTCATATTTATTTGATGTGCTGATCTCCTTTTTGACTCTGACATATAAAATGTCATAAAAAAATACGACTGAATAGCGTGTTATTTGCTGCTGCAAAGACAACGATAATGAATAAAGCAACTAATAACTTTGTACATTAAAATGGACCAAAACTATTCAAGTCAACAGCTAAAATAAATCAAAACTCTCGTCGTATATGAAATGTGTAGTCAAATTTCGCATAATTCACACTTTTTTGATTAATTGACGATTATGGAAATGCAACGAGGATAAAAGATAGAAAGTATGAGGGAAAAATCAACGATAGATTAATATTTCGAGAAAGAAGCTAATATGCGAAGGAATGTAAGGTAGACGTGGGAGTAAGAGGAAGCCGACTTCACCAATATTCGACTGAAAATGAGACGAGCAACGGGCCTAGGCAATTTTGATCAACAAAAAACCAATTTGCACTTAGTGGGATCGCCTTTCTAAGTCGGTCAAGCGAAGCAATTTGTTTAACGCTTAGCGAGCAGCTCCTTAAAAGTTTTTTTTTGCTGCAATAGAGATTCTATTTTGTGAATCGTTAATATTGAGATGATATTTGCATCTAAATTTCCGTATTAAATATGTCAACTCGAAAATGCAAATACGTTACAATCTACGAACTATTTGATGAACAATTTCATCTTCATATACTTGTTATAGAAAATAAATTGATTGCCGCAAGAAGCACATGTACTCGAAACCATTAGAATGCCGATGTAGCGTTTTACCGATTGAGCCAATTGGTCACCTCTGATCCACATTCTATCTCTAATGCCACACATCATAAATGTTTGATTTCTAAGTTACTATACGCGAACGTAGTTCATAAATAAATATTTCATTTGCTTCCTCATGTTTGGCTTTACAATCATCACAAATTTAGCAAGAGAAATTTGCGATTAATTCCACAAAGTATAATGAGCAATTAGTAGCATTGACCTGCAATCTTTGTTCACTGTTCTAATTATGGATTGTGGATTCTTTCCTGCACTATACTCTTTGTGAATTTATCAATGACAAGCCAACAGTGAACAAATACTTCGAAAACTGAAAAGATTGAAAGAGTAGTATGCTTTCATATTATTCGCTTGACCGACTAATTTTATAAATTATCAACAAGTAACGAAATATACGGAAAAGACCATCACCTTTGAAATTATCAAATTTTCCTATGCGAAAAAAAAATTTCACAAGCAATTTTTTTGTGAAATTTCACAAAATTACAACAACCCCTCACCTCTATACTTATGCTCATGTTTACTTCTAGTTTGTAGTTTTAACTGGGAAAAAACTGAAACAAGAATTGCAAAATTTCATGAATGCAATGTGCATCATCGCTTCACTTTTTATTTTATTCTAATTTCGGAAAGAATTGATAGAATCGAAAGATGGAAAAAGTTGTACGCGTTATGCACAATCAGTTTCTCAGTAGGTTTACCAAAAAAAGCATTTTTTTTTAGAACGTTTGCCTAAGTGATAGGAATATGTTGAAAACAGTATTGCGAAAATTGTTGAAAAATATTATTTCATATGCTTATTGTTTTGGTAACTTATGAAACTTATCAGAGGGGTAGTATACAGAGGTGCAACTCTATTAAATCATCTACTCGAGAGCGCAACTTTGAAAATGCACATAGAATTCCAGTCGTTATTATGGAAATTCAATAATTGATAGCGCAGTATGCAATCGAAGTTGAACGTTTATAAAAGAGATATTTTTAAAAAAAGACTTCAAAATAGAGCCACAACGAGAAGAAAAATAAAATCATTTATGCTGTCAAGTGCTTCTACAAGGAAGAAGAAAAATTGTTTGGAAATGAGCACTGATTGCCAATATTTCTTCGCTCATCTTTTTCAGTTTATTTCCATCGTTTCTCTTCTCTCCTCAGCGAAATTTTGTGGGAAAACGGAGGAATAAATGGAGTAACTCTGCAATTTCGATTCTGGAATTCTCGAATTCTGGCGCATTGGTGAAATTTCAATTCGAAAATTTCAAGTGCATTCGAACTCCGGCTCCTTTCTGTGATCTCGGAAGCAGCAATCAACATTCGCTGTTTTCTTCATCTTATTTACTAGCATAACTCCTTTCTCTTCTCTCTTCCAATATTAAAATCCTCTCATTTCAGGCTAAACAATGAAAAGTATCAAAGCAACAGCAAAAAAGCTACAAATTTGTACTTTTTTAAACTTGAAAATCACATCGGACAACTCTTATTGATTTCAAGTTCCGGAACTTCGAGATATGATCGTCTTGCTAAATGATAACACACTGAGATAGGAATAACAACACAATAACAATTACGATGAGAGTATAGACAAAGGAAGAAAATATGCTACCTTTAATAAACGACTTAATTATTCGATACCATTGCGGAATACTTACAAACAACAACTTCATATAAGGTCTCAAATGTTTGGATAATTGAGATATTAGGAAAATTTGTGACAATGATAAATTCAACTCTACTTTTTTAATTAGATTTGCTTATTTTAATGCGTTTTTTCTTCAACATAAAGATAGAAGTATTACAATATTTTTCGGAATATTCCTCGAAGATATGAATGAAAAAACGAAAAAAAAAATTCTCAAAATGTCTACACGAAAAAAATGGACCTCCACAAAAAAAATCATCCTATTCAATAAGAATATTTTTATAAGAATTTCATTACTACTGATCATTTCATAAATATTACATTTTGGTATGATAGCGTATTCAACGTTTACGTAAGCATCAAGTCGAATGCTGCGATATTTTTCAATATGCTTGGCAATAAAAAAAAATAATAATAAAATAAAAATTAGGTCGTTACATTCAATAGACGGAAAGTCGACTTTTTTTTTGATATTGTATCCTTAGAATTAACACACTTCCAAAATACTTCGAAATATCACAGATACCAATAATTACAATTCATCTATGCAATCGGTATAAGTTTATTATGAGCCAAAATTTCAGGTCATGGAGTAGATCAACAAAATAAACAGAAACAAGTAAATTAACATGAAATGGATTAACAAATCAAAATATACACATAATGGATGATGGTGGGGATCTTTTCGGTATGGAAATGGAGGAAGTGGAAGGAAGGAAGTGAAGAAGCAAGAGGAAATTGCCATTCACATCTGTCGCAAACCGCTAACGAACATCTTTTTCGCTTTGAAGATATAAAATATAAAAAGATTAGAAAAATTCATAAAACATGCTCTTTTCTTCCTGCCGTTTTAATCGTTACGTAATCATCGAAGTGAACGTACCGAAAACATGCCTCATAAAAATGCTGTCGGGCAAAAATCGATCAATTGAAAAAAATGGGACAGATTTACTTAGTGGCCAAGCTGCATCAGGAAAAATGGCATTTTTTCCGTAATAATAATAATAATAATAATAATAATAATAATAATAATAATAATAATAATAATAATAATAATAATAATAATAATAATAATAATAATAATAATAATAATAGTGATAGAGTTTGTTCCCAATTTTAAAATTGATATGCAGATTAGGCATAACTACCTTAGCTTGATGCTCACCTTGTTCGATTGTTCTTTCGATCGTTAGGAAAGTCGTCTCTTGAAAATATCCAAAAAAAAAAATGAAGTGGCCAATGTATTTCAAGGAAGAGCAAATCCCTACGTATTCAACGAAAATCGAACATAGGGAGTTTCGAGTTGAAGAACAAAATTCAAGCAAAAAAAAACAACACAATAAAAGGAATAAAATATTGTGCAAAATCGAACATTTAATTTAAAATATTGTGCAAACATTTTTATACAATATGATTTCGAATTTTCGAATATATTTTATTGCTTGTGCATAATTGATTTTAAAAGAAAACTATATCGAAAAAAAAAGAAATCTGCTCGCCTTCTTCAATTTTTCTATAATAAATTACCAGCAATATCTTAATATTAAACAAAAAGGTTTGAAATATTCTCGCCTTCATAAATATTCATTTTGGGGGGAATGGCAAACTTGAACTGAGCGCCGCAGAAAATTTTTTTTGGCAATCAAATTTACAAGCGCATTTGCTCAATGACGCAATACCATAACCGCCCACCAAATGGTTTTGAATTAAATTGTTATCGCAAAGAAGTAGTGCAATTATCTCATAACCCCCTCCCCCCTCTCGTTAATCGTGGATGTGCATCGTGTTTCCAAAGTTCAGTAACCTAATATTCTCGAAGCTTTTAACACTGACTTTATTATAGCACATATTTGAAGAACATAAAACACAACAAGTGCTTTTTAGATACAGAATCCATTCTCAGCTATTTTTTTAAATTCTAAAATCATATGTCTAAGACATGAATTTCCTGCAGTTTTTTTCTTCTGAGCGTTTCCTACTTTTATTCCCTCGCATTTTACCTTTTCAGCGGTTACTTTTACAATACCCCTTCCATATTAATCATTTTTTTTAATAATTCAAACGAAATAGCCGAATGGTTGTCTTGTTACTCGTTCACTGAGATCTCGACCACTCTCAACGTTGACTTACAAGTTCTCGACACCTCTGAAAATTTAAATCTTTAAATTTTTCCTTAAAGAAAAGTTTATGAATGAAAAAAATATTTCAACTTGAATGATTCATCGCTATTATATAGTAATTACTATCAAGAATAACCCGGCATTATAGTCTCTAGAAATCTGTTAAGCAAATGAAAGTGTAGAGAAAAGGAATAGTAATTTGTATGAATATATGAAAGAGATGATTCAATATCAAGACAATCAATTCAAAAAAAAACTTCAATTTCTTTTGGGCTCATTACATCAAAATTGTAGTTTTAAATCAAAAACTATTCGATATGCTCATATTATGAATCTGAACGAGTGAAATCTTAAACGAATCAGGTTAAACAAATCAAAATATAATATAATATAGTTCTAACTCATTAAGATGATGATCGTGCGCTTTTTCAAGCTCCACAACTTCGTCGCCTTCATGTTTTTCCTCAGATTCAGGATAAGTTCCGCCCAAAATCTCAGGTGAAAGTATCTAAAATATATCATAGAAGTGATCACTGCATACTTTTTATTCTTGCTAAATAAATCGTTCTCTCGCATTACAGCAGTTAAATAACGAATCGTTAGCAAATTTAATGGGAACTCAGTGAAAAGTTCTCACGTGAAAAGTGGCAATTCTCATGCGAGAATGTTTTTATTTGAAGAAAAGCTGAATTTGAGTGCCTAAACGGAGTTAAAGACTCTTGTTGCCTCTTGCTTCAAAGTTTATTTCCTCAATTCTAGAAGAGAAAAACATTATTAGTAGAACTTTATAAGATGAAGTGCAAAATCCAAAGATATTCTGGAGTTAATCAGTCAATCAGCTTCTGTAGTGAAATAGCCCTCTTAGCATATTCGACAACAGCAATTCGCCGAATTTGTATTCCTTATTTAACTACAATCTTCTATTTGCATAATTGATGTGTGCATGAGGCACTTTCGTAGCTAACGAAAAAATCTTGTTTGGTAAAGCGAGGAAGTGACATCACCTCGACGACCATGTGATCATGACTCCATAATCGAGGTGAAAGTACATGTGGACTGAGGACGAACACACCAAGCGTTTCATCCGAAAGAACGTAAGGTGCAAGAAATTCTGCAAATTCACATTTCTAACATCCCTAATATCTCTTCATTTTACTTCACTACTAATGTCTAGTAGTTGAAATGAATTCATTTGCGTTTATTCATTAAACAGTTCCAATTCACGATCCAGAAATTCATGAGTCTAAAGGAATCTTCCGTCATGAATTTAATTGCACTGAACAATTTCACGATGAAATAAGGCATTGAAATCTTTTGCTTCATTGCATAAATATCGCCTCGTTAAGCATCATCTGATGCTCAAAAATACTTTCTCAGCCCCTTACTTTTGGCGACTCATAAAGTCTTAGTTTACTTCTTTCATTTCCAATCATCAAATATTGTATTCTCTGTGGGGCACATTCGATGCTCGCTAAGGGATGTGAATAACTCAACTATTTCACCAGACGTTTCTCAGGTGGATAGGTGATTTTTCACTGGGCTCCCTGAACGATTTTAATGAAACGATCAATCGTTAGCTAAGTTTGTGATCACTTTAAACGATATAGTCATTTCTTGGCCAATATCATGAATGGATTAAAATATAAGAATCAACGCTTTACACATTTAATTAATGAAATATTTCTTAAAGATATACTTCATAGTAGGGATGTTCGAATCTCTGAAAGCGATTGAAACCTTATGCTATACTCATTGCAATAATGAAATACCTGGACTAAGAACGTAGAAGACCAACAATTCGGGACTGATAATACGAGGTTCAATAAAACGTGGCGTTAACACTTCAGCGATCAACGCTTCCGGTGAAAGGACATGGGCGACGAGTGCACGTGGAGATAATACCTGCAAATAATCAAAATCTTTTCTAAATTTAGAGATTTTTTATTGAAACAAAAAAATCTGCTACTTGATATTTTCTAGCTATGATTTCTAGAAGGTTAACGCTTTTCGAGCACATATGATAAAACTTACTTTTATTAACTGGTTTCTAAGTAGCTGATTTATTTATCGATTTATTGATTGGCCATGCCTTCATTTATTGATTTTTGATCATTTAGTTGTTGATTTGAAATGATTGCTGCTGATAAGTAACGCAGAATTAATTTTTGCACAATAGATGAATGATTTTTTCTTCCTACTCTTATAAATTTCCATATCGCTCATTCTTGATCTTTCTTATATTGTCTACTTTTAAGGACAAATTTTTTCTTTATAATAATTATGGAAATAGAATTTCATTCCTCTGCTCTCATACTATTAATTTTAAAACTTGGGGAGAGGGAAAGGGGGGGGGGAGTGGGAGTTATGCGGATCATTTCGATAAGAATCGACGATTGTCTGCAGAGAAAAAAATATCAACGTTTATAGCCGAAATATTTTTAATATATTCTATTCTTTTCTTTTGCACTTTCTTTTTTTCTGCCTATAGGTAATTTCTTCGTTTTATTTGCTATTATTTTATGATCTATTATTTCTTTCAATTTTTTATATTGTTTTAGTGCCCAATAAAATTTCCTTTCGACGATTTTATTGAAGCTACGAGGTCGTCATAAATTTGTTGTGTGTCCCTTTTTGCATTCAATTTTAGCTTTCTTCAAGTTTTTTTAAAGAAATATTCGTTTGACGGGTAGGCACTATATTTTCAAAACTGAGCATGTGAAGTAACAACAATCACGATGGAAGAAGTTGGAATAGAGGGTGGAAGGAACAGAGAGGGGGGGCGCGGCATGAAAAGATTATATATGTAATCGATAAGTAGTCCGAAGAGCGGACATCCTGTTATCCCACATTATCGGCTATAGTCTCTCTCTGATCGTTTTATCGCCATGTTCTCTTTGCATCTGAAATGCTGAATATTGTTAACGGTCGGAAAAATTTTTTTTCATTATTTTCATAATAATTCAATGAAGATTATTTATTTACTTTTATAAATATTTGAAATAGAAATTATAAAAAACGAACGTCGCCTCTTAATGCGGATGGTGAGATTATTCGACCGATAAGTGCTTGTGGACTAAGTACCGAACCAATGAAAGCACGTGGAGAGAGTGTATACAACTGAAAATATTTAATTTATAATTAAAGATTGATTAAAAATCTTATGAAAATATTGAACGATTTAACATTTCAAGTGGTCACTGATATCAATTTCAAGTGATATCTTATCAAGAAGCAAAGCGTGGGGCAGATAAGGACAAATCTGAATATTCATCCCTCTATTTCTGGATATGAACTATATCCATAAAGCTATTGCTGCACATTTTATTTCCATTCTCTGAATGAAGATTACCTTATAAGGTGTGTGATTCATATATCACAACAGTCAAATTTAAAACTTTTTTGATTTCTTTAAATAGTGAAGAATAGTTCATCATTTTAATGTTAGAGTATTTCTTTATAGCAGTAATAAAGTCGCTAAAAGTGAAGTACTTTAGTTCTAGTTTTTCGCAATAAACCAAAGTAATAAGAATGAATGAAAGCACTAACCACAAGTCCTTCAGGAAAGAGTATTTCAGGAATAAATGCATGAGGTGAGAGCGTCACCGCTTCTAAGGCAAGTCCTTGACCAATACGATTCGTGAAAGCATACGGTGATAATGTACGATAAGTAGGACCATGTTCTTCTTCCTGAAATTATTCACCGAGAAATGATCAAATAATTTTTGAAACAAACTATTTGTCTAACGATAAATCAACAACTCTATGCAAGCGGATTCAATCGGATAGACCACTTCAACGAATGAAATCAATCCCTTGGAATGAATGCATCTTGCGTACTCCAACTAATTTCACTCGTATGAAATCGAACGATTTTTCCATTTGAAAATTTTTCATTTAATTATTGTACGAAAAAAGTTTCGAATTTTTTTTTGATAACATCTTTTTTCGTTCGTTGTGAACTGTGCAGAAAGCCGAAAAATCATCGTATATATTATTTCGTTGAATTACAACATATCCTATTCCTCAATTATTCCATTCCATTCAAAGTCGACAATGCAGAAAGCCGAAAAATCATCGTATATATTATTTCGTTGAATTACAACATATCCTATTCCTCAATTATTCCATTCCATTCAAAGTCGACAATCATTATTTATATCATATATGTAGAGATTGCCGACTTAGAATGGAAGAGAATGATTATGACTCCGTTATGACTCCATCGTCAATCCTTTTGCATAGCTAACACTTTCATTATATTATTCACATTTGAAAATTTATTTGCATATCGAATAACAACGAATTAAACAATAAATTGAATAGAATAATTAAAATTGATTCACTTACTAATTCAATGAATTCGGCACTTTCATACTCATATTGTCTTTTGAACCTATCAATTGGCTTTGAAATTTTTTCACCCAACATAGCTAATCGTCGAATATTTGCTTCAAGACGTTGCTCACGTTGTGTTTCATTCATATTTGCATATTGAGTCCAATTCAAATCAATCCCGCGTAGCACTAAAAATATAAAAATTATCTTCGTCATATACTCTATCTTCTATTTCAGATTTTATTTCACATTTATTTCAAAAATACAACATTCAAGTGATAATGAAGCATAACATTTGACTGTAGAAAAAATTCTTTGCTCATCGATATTTCAATGTTGCCGTCACTGATGTATATAGGTGGAATGTTTCATAATCGCCAAAAATACGGTCACACAATGTCCCCACTCCCCCTTCCCTCCATATAACGTCAAAATTGCCCTCATTCAAGCATTTGCAACTCAATAAAAGCATCTTCAATAAAAGCACCTATTATGCCTTTTTTATCACATATATATATATATATATATATATATATATATATATATATATATATATATATATATATATATATATATATATATATGCAAAACTCGATGTAAAATCGGTTTGCGAATTAAATCCTAAAATTATACTGCCTTTACCTCCGATAGGTTTATCATATATGAGTTGAAGTTGTTCTGGTTCAAGATGTGCATAACCTCTTTTCTTAAGATCCAACTTCTGTTTTTCTGAAAAACAGCAAAAAATCTATAAATTTAAATAAACAAATTGATAACAAACCAGAGTGTAGAAATGACTGAGATGGAGCAGCCCCAAAAACTATTAGAAAAAAGAGAAATCGAAAAAAAGCAATGAATTATTGCATATTTTTGTCATTAACTGCGTTATTTTTGTGTTTTTTGTCGCATCAAATTTCTTTTGTTTTCGATTTTCTACTTTCTACTTTTAACAATGACGAGATTAGGGCAACGCAAAACATATTTATCAAGAATGAAAAAAAAATTCTTATTGTAGAAAGTTTAAATAGTTTTCGATTGACATATGTTAATCATTCAAAAATAATCAATCTTTTGCACATCAAAAAATCAGTTTAAAGCACCGAATGTTTTTCCGATTCCAAGACGGGCTCAAGGATGAAAAATATTGGGATTATTTACCGATTACCCTCAAGGTAAAACTGAATGGTATCTCATCAGTGCTCAGACCACTCGTTGCTTAATTTTGAAAATTTTCGACCCATCTAATTTTTCTTCGTTAACTATAAGAGGAATTAATTAAGTTACTGTAATATTTTAAGCAACAATTAGACTTGGCGAACGTGGACAACTAAATAGCACCTGAATAGCTGTTAATAACGTTTTGCCAATTCTGTTCTTGACGTTGAAATTCTCTGATAGCTGGTAGTTGAACTTCGTTTATTTGCTTGATTTGTGGTTGTAATGTTTCGTAGAGTTTATTGAGAACTGTTGCAGCACCACTTAATTCGACAACAAGATCCACTAGTTGAGCTGCATCACTTTTTCGACTGGTTGCCATCTGAAAGAAAAACAACTTGTATGTCTCTGATTTCACTTCTTGTCGAATCCTCGTACAGTTAGCTAGGATCTTCGTCACAGAAAACCGTCTCTGCCCTCGATTCGCAATTGATTCACATAACAACGCCATATACGGCCTAAATCCCACCTTTGATTCAAATACGTTCGCTTTCGAACAATGGCAAAAGTAAATACTGCATACTGCATGTCATAGATTTGGTTAACAACATGACGTAATAATAGATTTAAATGGGCTGAACACACTGCATCCACAGTATGGCTCAGTAATGGGCAATTCCACATGTCAGAGGCATTACTACAGTACCATCACTCAAGGATAGCACCGTAAGCGTTGATACAGTACCATTCAGAGCCTATTCTAGATAACCTATTCCATGTTCAAGCGATAAGGAGCAGTAAAATTAAAGAGATTAAAGTGTGACAAAATTATCACTCGGTTATTTGGAAACTAGCTAAGTCAAAAAAAAACTATTACAAAACAGATACGTTCAATAAATCTGGCACTGAAAAGAAGCCATCCTTCTGGAAGCTTAATAAAGTTGGTGAAAGCAATTGTGGTCGTCTTGATGCCTCGGGCACAATCGAAAATAATCGCGGCGACATTATTGAAATTGATGGGCCATCCTTTCCGGTTTTCTGCAATATGATGAAATATTTTTAAAAAAATTATTTGTGAAACTTCTGACGCAGACGTATTGATCATGATTTTTCTCTACTAAACAGAATACAGTATAATCCGAAATAACGTGGTCACCAATATATCTAGCTCTGAAATTCTTCAGATTATAATTTGGGAATTTCATTTGAACCTATGTGGTACTTTTTATACTCATGCCACAGATTTCGTTGGAAGAATCCTATAATTCCCTTTAGTCCAGCTATCTTGTCTTCCGCTGTAGTAATCATGCCTTAATTTGAAATTTTTGCTTTTCTATTCACTGAAATAAGCCACTAATTCTACCTGTCGTCGAATTCTTTTCCCACTATTGGTCTGTTAAATCGTTCCCCGACGCAATCCACTTCCGACTTTATGCTCACTTGGAGTCATTTCTGTTAGAGTCAATTTCTGTAGCTCCTATCTTGCTCCGAAAATTGTCTCTCATGGCACAAACTATCATAACTTGCTTTTTTTGCATACTTCATAAATAACTTGCTATTTTTGCAAACACGCAAACGATGCTATCGCTTTCTTTATTACTCATAGCATTTGTTCGTGAATCAAAGCCTTCTAAGTGGGAGGAATAAAAGCATAAGCCTTGGCTATCAAGCGATCAATGTCCCAATTTATATTTCGTTCAGTGCGAATTTTGTATTTTTTTCATTCCTATTACTTTATCAATCCTGTTCTTATTCTATTCCTGATTTTATTTATTAATCCTGTTCCTGTTCTGTTCCTAATTCTATTTATTATTCCTGTTCTTGCTCTATTCCTAATATCCTATTTGTTAACCCTGCTCCTATTCTATTCCTGATTCTATTTATTAATCCTGTTCCTATTCCATTCCTGATCCTATTTAGTAATCCTGTTCTTGTTCTATTCCTAATTCTGTTTATTAATCCTGTTCTTATTCTATTCCTGATTTTATTTATTAATCCTGTTCCTATTCTATTCCCAATTTTATTTATTATTCCTGTTCTCGTTCTATTCTTAATTCTATTTATTAATCCTGCTTTTGTTCTATTCCTGATTCTATTTATCACTCTGTTCCTAATCTATTCCTAATTCTATTTACCAATCCTGTTCTTGTTCTCTTCCTAATTCTATTTATTAATCCTATTCTTATTCTATTCCTAATTCTATTTATATTCTCATAAACACATTCTCATACCTGGAAAGCATTAATCATGTTGACAATATCATTGAGCATTTCATTTTGATTTGCATCTTCAATTGTCTCGAATCTACTCTCCACTGGCACATTAATCTCGTGAAGAAATCTGCAAAATTTTCAATTATTTAACTCTACGATTTGATGAAAAATTACTATATTTCCATCTTGTAAGATTTGTCAAAATGAGTTAATCACTAAATGGCTAAATTGTCTAGTCGTCAAACAAAAAGCCGAAATTCTCAACCCTTTGAAGCAAAACGTTTTAGAACGGAATCAACTTTAACTAAAATATATTTGGAAAGTTTTTGAAATTAAATTACACTCGATCAATTAAAGTTTACTAAATATCGCACGATGCATCTAGAATTGTCGAAATAGTTGCCTGGAATTTTCCTGATTTATCCTCTTCATATATGCGTTAATTTGAGCAAGGCGTGAATAATGATCACGAATAATCCTCAGCTTTTCGACGTTAGACGGTTTCTTTGAACTCTGAACCATTCCTGTAAATGTAGAAGGAAACTGAACAATGAATGTTGTAGAATTTGTCTTCTTCATAAAATATATGCATATAGCAATGCTAATAGTTGAAATGTGGAGGTAACATCTATCAAGAATAAATTTTGAACAGATAATGTTCCTAATATTCTTGTCCGGTTGACAAATTCCTTATCAGATAGAATTAAGAATTGAGAATAAAAGTTGTGAGAATAGATGAAATCGACAAATGCAAATAAAATAATAAAATTGAAGAAAAAAATTCTAACTTCTAAAAATGCTGATCATCTTATAGAGGGCAATCAGCACAATTATGCAACCAATAAATCACGTAGCTTGCGTATGAAAGCTAGCATTATGATACCTTACATGAAGGACAGATGTGCCACTTTTTCACGTAAAATGAGCTCAGCAATAAATAGCCGTCCTTACGTTTCTGCTTTTAGTGATGAGTAGGCATTTGTGTAATGCTTACTATCGCAAGTCATGATACGAGCATGTATTGATTTAATCATACAAAAGAGTTAGGATGGAAGTTGGGAGAGATGAATGTGTTTTGTACGGATTCGGATTATGCGATCCTGAAAACAGTGATAAGAAAATTCTGGATAATTTATCAAGAATTTCTCTAAAATATTTTGTCACGTTCCTTGTAATACCTCCGAATTTACCTTTTCATAAGAACTTCTAGAATTAATACTTCTTAAATTTAAAGAAATGAACTGAAAAAAAAAAGTTACTACAAATATTCCATATGATTCAATGAGATTTCAAATATCGAAAATGCGAAGGAATTCAATAAATTAAGTAGTTTATTAATTTTCCTTTTATCGCTTTATTTACGCTGACAGTGACCAATGCATTTGTTTGATGGCGTATTGAGGTGTAAAGTGATGAAACAAATTGAGATTTTCGAATACCTTGCTTCATTTAAAACTTTATTGCTTACCTTTATTACCTCCATCAGTTTTATTAGCACTCGCTGGCGATGAGCGTCGTCTACGTTCTTTGTGATTCATGACGGATTTTTCGCTATGCACCTCTGATCGCTTCTTTAGATTTCGAGGCGTTGAATCCGCTTCATTCCTAAATAACTTCCCATCATCTTATACACTACTTTTAGGACTACCTCCAGTAAGATTCACTGAAATTTTTTGTTATTTCAACCAATATATACCATTTACGCAAAGATAACGATCAATACACCCCTCACCTAATTGCTTATAAGCGTTGAACCTCGTAATTGTACACGATTTTAAATAAATTACAATGATTGTATGCAAATTTCTTATGCTTATAGACATATAATCAAAGTGGACAATACTATATTTTCTTCTGTAATGATTAAAATTTCCTACAGTTGTCTCAATATCATGTGGTTGATCTTTTGAATAGATTGCACCTTAATATACAAAATTTTATAAAGTTTTGATGCAGCTGTACTTTGAAATTCTAACTATAGGTATTTGCACTAAATTATCTTTTAAACATTTATAGGTGTTTGCACTGAAGTTTTTTTAAATTAAAGTTTTATGGCTGTCAATAAAGAAATGGTTGTCAATAAAGAAATCTATGGCCATAGTTTGTATCATAAACGAGTTAAAGTTTCTAATCGAATAGATTTTTTATTGACTGGAAATCATAACCTTTTAACGGTAAAAAATTTGTATATGATGAATAAATTTATCCATAAAGCACATTCAATTCTATAAAGTTTAATTGTTTGATTCGTGCATAACTATATAAACATCGGAATACACCTACGTCCAAGTGGTTGAATTTATGCATCAAATGAAAGTTTCCAAATAAGCTTTGAGTTTTTTTTTTAAAGCTACGAGGTTCTTTGCTGTATTTTTCTATGCCTTGCAAAAGAATATTCCACTTTCATAAAATATCAAGTGAATCGCTATCTTTAACTTTGATTTCCTAATTAAGAAATATTTCCTTTAAGATTTTAAAGCAAAAGATCGAAAAATGAAATCCAATCGAGGAATAAATCTTTAAAAAACAAAAAAAAACATCAGTTCGTTCACAGAACTTAAATTTGCTTCGATTCATTTTCAATTTCGCATTGCATGTAAAATTCTTTGATTCTATTCGTCGCCTTCGGATAGCTTATCATTTCATCACCGGTCGCTTAGAATTTTGCCAATTTTTTTGGATTTCGGCAACTAATACAATAGCGAAAGCTCAAGTTTAAGCGTTCGAAATATGCATAACTCCTACTAGTTATGCATATTTTAAATCGATAGGTATCGATCAATTTTGATCGATACCTATCGATCAAAATTGATCGATAAAATGTCCTCTCAAAAGCATCCAGATGGCATTCTAAAATAATATGCAAATTTATTTATTTATCGGACGATTGTTTCAGTGGTCGTTAAATGGAGCTTTATTATTGAAGAAAATTCAACTGATAGGTAGCCGAGAATATCTCGAAAAGTGAACACGAATTCAATCTACATATGAGCGAACAAAAGAACATATGCATATACCCAAGTGTATACAGAGGTAAACACCAGCAATATTACTATTGCACCTTAGTTGTATATTATTATGAGAAAAGAAGGTGATTTTTAGATTGTTGACATAATGATTTCACTATTTATTATACAAATGAAAAAATCCTCACCTCATTTCCGGCCAAGCAATTTTTATAGATCTCATTTTTGTGAGCAATGCTTCAATTGGTATATCTGCTTTCTGCTCATCGCGTTTGGCGATTCCATCTTGAGGTCTGTGGAGATTCTCCTGTTTGGAAGCATCACCACTTATGACTCCGGAGTCCACTTGTTGTTCACTTGCATTCCCTTCGATCGTTCTATAGCGATGCTTCCCAAACCCCTTGTTATAGTTGTTTTTGTGATCTCTTCGCTTTTGTGATCGAATTATTTGTTGATCTTTTGTCCCCTTGTTACCCATAATTTTGCCACTAATTAGAGTGGTACTATAATTAGCTCGAATATTTCTATCATCTCTATCCCCTTTGTAGAATTCTGCTTTCACAGTTACTTCTACAGGTAGTGTTTTTCCTTCGACTGATATTGATTGATCACCTGTGTTATTTTGATCGTTTGTGGAAGTGATCAATCGTTGATTAGAACTTGAGGGATATACTTGCAATAAACTTTCATTCACCCTTTGATACATAGCAGTTATTTCGTTGTTCATATATGACGATATGGTGGAACCTTTGTGATCATCTAGTTGAGATTGTATTGAGATGGGTTTAATGATTATTGATCGATTTTTGATTTCATTACTGCTGAATTGTATTGGTTGTTGTTGTTGTTGTTGTTGTTGTTGAGTTGATGCGCCCAAAGAAGTTTCTAATTTTGCCAACATTGTACGCAACTCTTTATTCATGTGCTCAAATGAGGGAAATCGAGAAAATATTTGTGATTCCACTGGTGTTACTCCTGAAAACGTATGTTGATTTCAGCTAGATCGATGCTCTCTAATAATTTTGCATAAATTCCATTTGATACCCTAAAATCAAGCGGATATCGGTACGATTGAAAGGGAGAGGATGGAGATGGAGAAAGGTGGATCGGGGGGCGATGTTGGTGGGATAGAGTGGTAAGAAGGGGGTTGCACCGAGTTGTTAAGATGCTTCTTTCATCCGTTGTGATTTAACTATCGAGTTTTCAATGAATTTCATGGTCTTCTCTAGTAAGACAAGGAAATTCGATACAAAAATCGTTTTTCTTATTACTCATCTACAAAATCAAAAAGTGCAGCTCGGGTAATTGAGAATTCATATGTGCGCGCCAGGTATATACGATACCTGGATTGTTGTCAAGGTAGTAAATATTGTTGAAAAGGTGGAATATTTCCTCTCTCCCTCATCTCTGTTGTTCTCTTACTTTCCCATTCTCTCAGCCACTCTTTCCATTTACATATCTCTAAAAACCTTTTTTTGAGAATATTTCGTGGAAGTACCACTCGAGTAAACAAATTTCTAAATGCAACTTAATAAATAAACAAATTGAATAAAATAAATACTCATCTGTTATTGAGCTTCAAGAATCATCATTAAAAGTGCTCATTTTATTCTCTTTATTTTCCATATAAAACACCTTTCTAATTTATCTATCTACCTGTCACTTGTTTATAAAATAGTTGCCTAATACTTCATATTATACTTACCTGCTTGAATTTGTCGGCGATGTTCTTCGTTTACAGCAATTTGACGATCACGTTCATCAAGAAGTGTTACAACACATTTTGCAAGTTCAATTAATGTTTGAGCATCTGATGCACACAACGAATATAATATACATTCGTTTCGTGATAAACTCTCACATAAATTTTTTGCTTTTGCCTATAATTAATTCTATTCCGTCATTAATTTCATTTAATTTCATTCAAATTTATAATATCTTGGCTAATTATGGCGAACCTCAAGCCAAATACATTTGCATATCCATAAAACTTAAAGCTTGACTTATTTAATTTGAAATAAATATGCAAATATATTTCTTCTTTTTCATAAAAATTCTGCTTATAGATTCACTGATCATTGCTCCGTTATCGTTCATAATTCATCTCAATTAACTTATACATTAATTTCTTTGAATATTTACATGAGAATTTACTCAAAAAAATTTAATTCGAAATTTTTAGATAAATAGAAAACTTATTTATAAAAACAAGGACTATGAATAAGGATTACGTACTATGATTTTATTTCCATAATTGAGAATTCTTATGATATTGTATTTGAAATTTTACTTTGTCTATTGTTAATTATCTCTACTTGACCAGAAAGACGATTCTTCAATTTGCAGCTAAAAGTAAAGAGGAAGTAAAATATCTAAGCATATGCTCCTTCTAGCGAAATAATTCATGAAGAGCAAAGTAAACGTAATCGTTGTTGTTGGAGTCGTTGTTGGAGTTTTCAACAACAGTTGGAATAGAGACTTTATTTGCTAATTTTTGTAAGCTTAGAAAATAGGAAGAAAAAGGCTCCTAGTCTTCTATCTACTATCTCAAATTTTATTCATTCTCAGTAGAATATAACTTGCAAGTAGTAAATACTGCAATACCTTTAATGAAGTCAATAAAGTGCAATTAGTTACAATCAATTATAATCAGAAATGAAATTAAATTCTGAAATTAACGTTCTCAAATATAATAAGACAAAAAAGAACCTTAAGAACTCCTCGCATCATACCAGTATACCAAACATCACGTAGCTTATCGAAATTCAACTCATAATATTGTTGCTTAAGATCATCCATACCTGTTGATTAACACGAGCTAATTTAATAGTCATTCATTAGTATAATATATGTTGTCTTGATATGGGAATTAACCAAGATAAATTCAAACAAAAAACTATTTCAAAAAAGATTTTTTTAAACAAGCCAATATGAGGTAACAGATTCAATTTCTTACTTCTACGAAAATTATTTCATGAAAAGACTTTTCAAAACTGACCACTAACTTACGTGAAAATAACTTAATCACAAGAGGCTTAATTCAAATAAAGTTTTTCATAATTGATATCATCCATCTCATACAATACATTAAAAGTTATATGTGTATATGAAGTATTGAATCGATTATATATTCGGCTGCAATTTCGTTGTAAATTTTCACTAAATGTATTGTGGAATTTGTTTGTCCGCCTTCTCATTTCAATATCTTTTTCGCTTTCATATATCTTAATAATTGTTGCAATTGAAATACCCCCTACGACTTACTTCTTAATAACTTATTTACTTCATAACATCTTACTGTTTACTATGTTTGTCTGTAAATGGGTTTTTAGCAATTATAAGTACACTGTATATCACTGTTGCTTCTGTTGTCCGTCTGACTTTAAAAGTCAGTGTACCGATACAAATGGTGACTGAAATAATATGAAAAATTCCATCTCGAAATGTCCCCATCAAATACGCATTTACAGTCTTTGATAATCTATCATACGCACATTAAACGATATCTAAAAACATAAAAGAAAATTCAAATTGAGCAATGGAAAAAAGACAATGTATTTGATGTAATTGTTCATGATCTTAATAAAAGTGGCACTCTGTACGAGTTTATACCCTAGAAAACATGAAACACTTGGAAAATGCTTTTTCCTAATTATAAGAGAAAATTATTTTCAACTCTTTTTGTGAATTTTTGAAGAATTTTGCAAATCGAAAAAAAATATTTTTTAGCTTCGAAATTTTTTCGCTGCAGAAGAAAAATATATAAAATTGAAAGAAGAGAATATGTAAATTTTTAAATATAAATTTAAAAATTATTAAGAACCTTGTTGAAGTTGTTCTGCACCTATGAAGAGATGAATTATCGATGTTGATAATAAGAAGGTGCAAAAAACGATTTGCACTACCGTCATCACATCTGAATTCTATAGCTCATTTGCGCATCAATTCATATGAAAATATTTTATGAATTAAACGTTACCAAATAGCAAAGCTTTTACCTTTTATGCGAAGGAAATTTTATTCGTAAGGCTCATCGAACTAGAAAGTTGCGTATCTCTTTCACTATAATAGATCGAACTTGAAATCCTCCAAAAAGATAAAACTAACACCATAATTTTTGAAAATAGAGCTTCTTACAAGCTCCAATTTTAGATCTTCTTTTCAAAAAAAAAAAAAAAAGAGCTCTTTAAGACATAAAAAGAGAAGCATGAATCATCAAAAATTTTTCTGTGTTAACGCTGCGCTTCAACGGTCTTGAATCATCGAAAAGTCACTCAAATTGTGCGCTTACATATATTTCGCTGAGTAAAATTATGCTTCTCTCGAAGTTTTTTTTTGGAAAAAGATAAAATGCGATGGAATTCTATTTTCCTGAAAAAAGAATTTTTTCTTCCTTTAGAAAGGACACTGAAGCAATTGATAAAATTGATAAAAACAAGCCGCCTCGAAGCCATGCGATTCGTTTATCTCTTCACCAATTACATGAAGAAGCTCCATACACAAGTTTCACTTTATTCATTCATAATTGACCCTTTATTCTACTTTCTCTTTCTAATTTATAAACCTTTTTAATGACAAACTATAAATTGCTATTTATCACTGATAGCCCTCAGAGCATTAAATTTAAGTATCGAATCGTGTCGAACTTCTCAATAAACTTGTACAGTTATTATTTTGCATCTACATGAACAATTAATGTCAAAGTTGCGGGGGCATTATGCCTTGTTGAAGTGACTATATAATTGTACCAAGTTGAAGCAATACTCATATTGGTTCAACCTACCGCCAATAATTCATCCCCCTCCCCGTGAATAATGGTGGTGCTCTAAGCTTTTCGGAAGTTCCGTACTATACCGCAAGCCATGATCGATAAAAAACAGGAATATTTTGATATATTCCCAAGTAATAAAGTCGTTTAGACAGCCAATAAAATTGAAAACTAAAGAAGTGTACCGTAAAGATATTTGCTTTAATTACGAGAAAACAATAAAACTATAAAACAAGATAAAGAGTAAGAGCAAAAATTTTAATTGATTGCCACTTTCTAAAGGTACAATTGTTGGAGCGCAATTGTCATATCGCTACGCAGATCAAACATATTGCGACAGAAATCTCTGATAAGCCGAATTCTTCAAAAAAGAGGCATAAATCTATATAAACAATAAACAAATTCTACGAAGATAATTCTCAGAGATAAGCCATTGTTATGAAGGAACGAAATGATGGACAGTTATATTATCTAACAAACTGCTCTTTTCTTCGACACGTTTGCGGTCCACTCTTATTACACTCTCATCTGTCAGGAAGGATTATATATTACCTTTTACTCATTCCACTCTCATCTGTCAGGAAGGATTACTACTCTTTACCTCCTCTTTCACATCATACAGGCCCCCACATTTACTGGGCCTCAGTTTATTTCTAAGCATCACCGCTTTCTGGCACCATGCAAATGCCCCTTATTACTTATTACTTTCAGGATTCTACTAAAACATACGGAGTGATCCTATAAATGAAGGATCCATCTCGGAGCTAAATAAAAAATCGTCGAATGAAGGATCTTTTGGCAGATATCGTTCAAGCTTGATGACACAACCTCACATTGGCTTAAATTTATCATACAACAATTCGAATTTGTTTTCTCTAGAAGAGACAAAAATTGAAAAGAAGAGAAATATTTTTCCGAAATTTAGCAAGACAACTAAACATTATCGTTTAGGTCATCGGGAAGGGCAATATCAAGACCCCCCATTGATGAGCGGGGATGCAAGATAATACATCTACACATCTTGTCGCTAACGAGCACACAACGTGTGACACATCGTCGTCTCCCCACCTGCCAACCATATCTGTCGGGCAATGAACAAAATTATGTTAAAGAATATTGAAGAATGCGAAACAGTAGGCAAAACTACAAATTCAACTCAAAAACTGGTTGAATCGAGTGTAGGTCGTGCTTAGATCGGTATCAACGCTGAGAGAGGTTGACGGGGAATCTATTAGAGGACGATCGTGACAATCTGCATAGCACTCTTCTATGGCTATGATATCAATTTCTTCCACCCGGCGCTTATATTGGTGATGGCCTTATAATCTCTTTGCCCCTCCCACCTTTCACATCGATACTTGTTGCTAAGACTTCATTCATCAACAAATAAAACGAAAACGATTTATGAGTGGAGATATTCGATAGCGACTCAAACGCATATTATTTAAACACAATATTAACAATGAATTGGCAAATAAAATTGCTTTTATTTCAAAACCGAATCTCAGCACTCGTTGCAATAATTTCTTGCTTTGAACTCCAACAATTTAAAGAATATGGATGATCAGTTTTACATTTGGACTCATTAATGAACATTTCGATGTGTTGTTAAGTTGTGATTTAGAATTGCCTAATAAAATTCATATTATTATAAGTGATAAATATTAGGTAAGTGACTGTGATACATGTTATTTATCACTCTAATCACTGAGAAAATCTAATATTAATCACTTCTGTGATTGAAATTTTAGTTTTTTTCGAAACTTAAAGAGCAATGCCAAATATTGCATTATTAAATCGTTAAATTTGAACTGCTAAAAATTACTTTCAATATGTAAAAAAGTCTTAAAGTCTTTCTGAGAATAATGGAAAAAATAGAAAAATATCTAGTTGCGGTCTTCTTCAAAAATCTAACGCATCGGTAACCAAATGTTTAATTATAGTGGATTTAAGTCGATAGACCTAAATTCGTTGATCGGCTAAGCACTAAATAACTGCACAAAAATGGGCGATTAAGGATGAGACGTTGAAATTGGTATTATAAGAATACAACATGGTCCACTCGTATAAAATTAGAAACAAATATCTCTATCACTTTTTTTTAAATTGCTTCACTTATGTTTTTTACTCGTAAAAAGCTATGTTTTGACATTTAATGCTGATATTGCAATATAAGACTTTTTTCAAGCGGTGGAATCCGAACCGAAATTTATAAAAAAAAAATAGAAATTTTGAAACTTCAGCATAGATTTTGATCTCTTCCGAAATTTGGAAACCGAAACTTCAAAAGAGTGCGAGGATAGTTCCAGAATTTCGAGAACGGATCAAAAATTGTGATACTTCTCAATTTGTCATTTTTGTTTGAAATGTAAACGAAAAAAGCACTACGTTTTTTCGTTTGCACTCTATCTTAGCTCAATTTATTATCTGATGGTCTAAGCAAACCTGCTATGTATATTAGCCACAGTACATGTTTTTATATTGCTTATACTTGCCAATAAACTGCTTTAGGTGTCCGATTTTGAAGTTATTCCTAGTTGATGTCTCAAATATTGAACGCGACTGATTATCTTCCGCTTATCCACAACAGCCTTCAACTCTCATAATAACCTCTAATATTATATTCAAAAGTCTCACCAAAATATATTTTGTACATAGTACTTTGAAAATACTATAATCATGAATGAGATAAGCTTCATAGCATTGCAAAGCAAAAATGGAATATGAAGGCGATCATAAGAGAACAAGAAGACGATCACATATTCACTAAGATGTTGCAAAGCAAAAAAAAAAAGCTGGATAAAAATCAGTGTACGGATCGATGCATCGGAAAATACCGGAAGCCAGAAAAAGTCAAACATTCATGTTTGGCCCAAATACGCATTCGTAGACTCGGAAATTCGACAAAAATCAGGCCACAAAAGAATTTTCGCATACATTCATTCAGTTTCAATTTTTTTTGTGGGAATCGTTTGACACAATGAGTCACTAACTATGATGTGCACAAAGCTACTGAATTTTTTTAAAGTTATTGTTGATCTGAATATAGAAAGTTTACACATCTCATACTCCATATATATATATATATATATATATATATATATATATATATATATATAAATTTAGATAATTGGAATCAGAATGGTTCCTGTGTAGTTTTGTGGACAATCTCGTTAACTAAGTGGACATTGTCTCCAGTGACAATTTTCCACTAATTCATATCTGAAATGTTAAGATAAAACACCGCTTATTATTACTCAAAAATTTGCATAAATCTTAATTTATACTTCATTTGTACTCTACTATTACGTTATCACACAATTTTCATTTCACAATGCTACCTATAATTTGCATATAAAAATTCGAAAAGAATAAAAGCGATCAATTCGATTTTAATCAACGAGATACCATTGTGAACACGATAAAAAAAATTTCATGAAAGCGTATTTGATTGTCAAAAAACGAACAACTAAATACGCTTTCTGATTTCCGTTCTACGTTCTATTGCCGTAAAACGATAGCTTAAATAATTGTTCGGTGACCTATCACCAATAATTGTTATGCAAACATCGTTTTTTTTACGCTCTCATTGTGATAGCTGTCATTGATGGATATATTTCCGTTCGTAAATCTATTGCAATAGCATGAAAAAATCACCTTTTTTTAAAATTTTTAGCAACTTATAGGTAATATAATATTGATTCTTCAAGACTGAAAGTAAGAAATTTCAAACTAAGAAATAAACATGCGGTTATATTATTTAGACATACGATAGTCAAATGCATAGGCTTCTTTTTGCATTCTTCGATTCGATCTTACAAGTTGCCGCTCTCTATATGATCACTATTATAACCGTTAGAAAAGTTTAGATGTACTAAGAAATGCTATCGGAAATGAGCATCGGTCATTTTGCATGAGCTATGAGCAAGTTAGACCGCAGGAACCAACTGGATCAGAGAAGCATTGATTCGGGACAAGTGGAAACGATATGAAGAGACCTTCATTCGTAATGAATGCTAGTTGATTGAAATAAAATAAAATAAAATAAAATATGAGCAAGAGTCAAGCTTATATTATGCTACTTTCTTGTAATTATTCATAAAAATTAAAATCAACATAGTAAAAAAGTTCACTTCTATTCCCGATCATCTGAAATTTTTGATCGATTTTCACCAGGAAAAATTTCAAAGATTTGTTATGCAAATATTTGTTCAAGGTTCTGAAATCTCAAGTAGTATGCAAATATTTGAAATACACATGTACTTTAGTGCGTTTGCTAAAAAATTCTAGTAAAAGCGATGAAGCTAACGATACAGTAATGCAAAGTGGAACCTTTATTTAACGAAATATAATATGTTTTTATTCGGTATTTTGTTGCAGATCGCTTTTCTATGTGAATTTCAACGCAAACTTTGAATTTTTAAGATAAAATAAGCTTTAAGTTTAAAAGGAATTTACAAGGAATGTGCTTAAATGCGTCGGAATTGGGATTATATGCGTGAAATATTCAATTAATTTTAACAATTCCAATTTATACTACATAGATAAATATCTCCTCAATGATTTATTCAATTCGACGATTAAAGATGAGATAAAATTGTGCATTATTTGACAGCGTAGTCATTATTATGCATATGAAAAATGAGT
Organism: Baylisascaris procyonis; assembly: GCA_037389465.1. NCBI lineage: Eukaryota > Metazoa > Nematoda > Chromadorea > Rhabditida > Ascarididae > Baylisascaris > Baylisascaris procyonis. The sequence continues at coordinate 3,029,694 of JAZARR010000193.1, forward strand.
AACGTGATTGTTATATAGGCTGTATGGATCGTTGCATTTGAATGTCGCTGAAACGCATATAGAAGAAATAATTCGATTAGGTATGCTATCGAAGTTGAAATCGTATATCATCGAATATAAGCGATCTTAACTGATTAAAAATCGATATTGATTAGATATTATCAATTTAAAATTATGTCTAACTATGGCTAGAAAAAAAAACAATTTTTAGATTCAGAAATCTATGGAAATATACGCTTGTAATATTATTGGAAACGAATGCTATGAAATCGATTCTCTTTCGAATTTTGACGAATGAATGAATTGAATTAAATTTAATTTTAATTGAATTAAATTTAATTCAATCATCTTTATTCAAATGAAATAAGGGAATTGCATATTTGAATGAAGATATACATCGATATGATATCGACATAAATGCACATGCATATCAACATGTATATATGAATGAAAAATATTCATATAAAAGAGTAAAGAAATGTAAATCAATTTATAGATGTTCAAGAGACTCATATGGGGTATAAAATTAGACAGAAAATGCACAAAATCTTCATTTATCAAAATCAGAAAAAATTGGAATGAATTTGGCTCTCGAATATCGAAATATTTGGAATCTTAGTGATCTTCTAAGAATGACTATTCCAAATAGGAATAAATCTGAATTGAAAACTGTGAAAAACGTTATTTATAGAATATCTTTAGCTTATCAATTGATATATATATATATATATATATATATATATATATATATATATATATATATATATATATATATATATATATATATATATATATATATATATATATATATATATATATATATATATATATATATATATATATATATATATATACGTTCGCCGTTTACGCTTCTCACTGAACGAAGTGATAGTGTCGAATGATATACCAGAGAAATGCTTCATGATTTCATAGCATAAAATAAGATAAAAATTTCACACTATGGAACGTCACATTGGAAACAATTTTCAACAATTTCAACAATCTTCACATTGGCAATAAGGTTGAAGGACGATATTTGAGTACTACATTCAAAAATAGATCAACAAGAGAATGAGTAAGCTATAGGATTAGACCGATACTCCTGTGTTGGAATACTTACAGAATGAGCATTAAAAACCTTCGAAGCAACTTGAAACTATCGTACATTTCGAGTGATTTCCCTAACGAAGTACGGATCTCGCTGATAAAATAAAAACTTACAGAAAGTTTACCTTGGCACTAAAAAAAATTTCCCTGTACGTCGCATTACTCCCGTTTGATCTATAGTCAAACTGATCTACTTTACATATATGCTTTAAGATGTTTATATCATATTTGCATTGTAAGTAATGATTGGTGTCTTTAAATATTTCTGCAATAGTTTTGGTGCTTCAATGCGCAAAGTTTCAAAACGATAGCCTGATTACGATAGTTGGCAATCGAATTCTCGGCGATTACAATCGTCGCATAGAGATTCTCTTAAACCACGTTATTATTGTCGAAGGTTGGTTCATTCAACTTGTATTGTACGTCAAAAATTCCGTTTTCTCTAAGGAAATCCTTAGATGAAGTTAAGGAAATCCCCCCCCCCCCGATTTATTAATTCGCAGTTTCAGTGAAACTTTGCAAAAAATATGAGCGGAAGAATTGCTCTGGGAAATACAACACATGAACCGAATAAAACGAGACTTTTAGATAATAAAAATGTTTTAATATCTTTTATTATCAATAAGTTGTCATTTCTCTTCGCTTGCTTACGCTTATGCCGAATTCAGAAGAGAAAGAGGGGGAGTAAGAAAATGGTTGAATTAATAAATTTTTAATTCATGATATTATCTAGGAAGCGAACATGTTTTTTTAAACATTCTAAGCGTGTTTTTTTATTCGAATTTTCTTTTTTTTTTAAAGAAAACATTCTAAGGCGTAGAGTTTTTCTCTTTTTTTTTTTCAGTTGCTGATGAAACGTTTTGCAATCGAGTACCTCATATTGATGTTTGAAGTTTTTCAAGTTTTTTTTTACTATGTATTAAATGGTTTATTCTATTATTCTATTAGCTGTTATTCATTTATCTATGCCATTCAGATAGTTACCGATTAACGGAAAATGAGCCAAATATAGTTGCAATTTCATCTATACTCTATAAAAAGCTTTCTTATGTATTTATTCACTTATTTATTTAGACTGCAGTAATTTTTATTTGTTTTTACTTTGATAGTTTCGTTATTTACAGCAAGAAGAAGTGGTCATCGAGATGAACTCGATACCGTGGCAAATCATCGCTATGCTCATGCTACTTTTCCAGGTAGGAATTATTTAATTCTTTCCTCATTTTCTGCCAATCGTGTAAATGTGCCAAAACGATTACTCTTCTTAGCGAAGAGGTCCCGAATAAGTAGCCGGGAGTTTAACATTTGAGTTTAGGTTCGGGAGGAGAGCAAATGCTACCGGCAATGATGGTGACCCCTAATGCGTCAAGGGGTACCTTCTTTCCGATAAGCGAGAGCTTATTGCTTAATTCTCAATGCCTTTCACACATATTCTACAGTCATATTCAAGGCAGCCAGCGAGAATAAATTGAAATCTAAGGGAAAGGAGTATAGGTGAGTAGATTTCTTTGCATATAGCTTATTGTTTGTCTATCAACATGCTAGTAAAAATTCTGAAGGGGGGGGGGGGGACAGGCGCTTAAAAGAATTAGGTCACTTCGTGACCTTACTGTGGCACTTTTGCAGCAGACGCTCTGCGTTTTGGCTATAGACTTGCAAAATTTGACAGTTTATTTTAAGGAATTGGAATTGGTTTGTTGCGAGAATAAAAGTTTGAGTCAATGTCATGATGCCGGCTTCAATAGTGAAACACTTCAATGTTCGAGCTGTAATGAATTACCTCAATTTCATCTCGATCAACTCGTTGACGATTGCAATGCATGTTGCACTCCTGACGAAGGTGAACTGCAACATCAGGTAAGATTTGTGTCTTCAGATAAACAGCACTTCAACAGGAATATCAGCAAGCATATTCAACTTTATATTAGTAATATTAGAAAATACATTGCCGTTGTCATATCATTAAGTAGATTGATGAAATCAAAAACACATACAATTATCGTTTACACAATTTCTTTTTTTATCAGTTATGATAAAGTGGGTACTAATGATAGAATTTTCGCAAAAATATTTTCCAGTTTAAAACGCGTGCGAAATTGTGTCTTGTGTTTTCAATTTTTAAAAAAATTTCCGTTTTTCCTTAGTATCATAAAGTAGCGATAAGTGTTAGCACCAAAGGCTACTATTTCTTTCTTCGGTAATCATGGATCTGCTAGTTTATATTCTCGGATTAAATGTTTAGAAGGAGCAGAATGGGCACTTTCTTGTAGGAAACTTAACACTTAATTGGTGTTTCCGACGGATATTTATTTATAAGCTCTTATAGAAAGAAAATGAGATGTTTTCCTGCATAAATTGGTGCTTTTAAGTTTTTTTTCTATTAGAGATCTTGTTGTTCTGTTTTTCTGTAGACATGCTTGTAAAATCGAAATATTTTGATTATTCAGTAGGTATAGTTATGTGCTTCGTCACACGTAAGTTTCCTGACTACTTGCTTGCATGATGCAGTAATAGCTTGACTCCGTTACTGGTGTAATTTAGTGCTCTATTAGTGTTGAGCAACGAATTTCAGTTGTCACAATTTCTTCTCAGTCCTTTTTCTCCCTCCTCCTTCCTCGTTTCCTTCCCCCTTTCGCCCGCTATCGCATTCATTTGAAGAAATTTCAGCTTGTTGGTGTTGCTCGAGAAAGGTACCCTCCCCCCTTCCCGAGAAAACAGACACGACTCGAATACACAACATCTTTCCTTGTCCTTCTCCGCTCCATTCATGCACTTTGGAGAAATCAAATCACATTTGAGAAAACCGAGCGTTAACTCTTTTTTTTCAGAAATATCCATTAGCTCATATCGAGATATGCGAATGCAATTTGGGTCGTTTTCCTCAGGTTCAAGGTAAGCCATATAAATTTTACACTGAATTTTTTTTTAACTTCTTTTGATATAACACATAAAATTTCGCCGACGGTAGAATGGAAAATGAAAATAATTTACTTTGAAGGTTTTCAGAAACCGGATTGGCTGCACTCTGCAACAATATAGGATTATTTTTATTAGCTCATAGTGCATCTTTTGTTATTCAACAATCATAAGTGATGACTTAAGTATTTTCAGTTGCTTTTTATATTTTTAGCTTGAATCCTTGTCATTTCATAGGTAATTTCTGCCAATTTTAAATAATTTTATAAATTTATGATTTTCAGAATACGTATATTTTTTTCAAAATCTTATTGAAGTATGTTCATCTTGTGAATGGAATTTTTTTGTTAATGAACTTATAAAATATTTCAGCTTTTGTGAAATCGGATATGGTCAATCAATGGGGTAACCATGTGAAGGTACGCCACATTAGAGGCACTCTTCCAACGATCAAGTTGAAAGACATCTACGGTGAAACACAACAGACGTTAAATATCGAAAAGTGGGATACGGACACGATCACGGAATTTCTTAATACGTGGATAGAATACTAGGACCGGTGAATTTGTTCACAAGCACTATAATAATGGCATGTTGTTTTTTCACCTGACCCAGGTAAAACGGGGAAGGTACATGGGCAAATCTCGGGTACTTTTCTCATTTGATAGCCTAGTCTTAGGTTGTAGCGTTGAAGTCTTCAAGCTATATAATGCTTGGTGGGTAAAAATAGCAAAGAGACTGTTATAAAATACAATGTAGCCTGAATAGTGTCCAAATTGTCATATTTAGTCCTGTGTGGCTATGACTAGACCAGTGAATCAGCTCAATTTTTGAAAGATTTTGCATATCCTATCAATTTCATTCTTTGAGGCTTATCTTTATCGCATACACTTTTTCGCTGTTGCTGAGTTCTTTATTTGAAAACTTTCAAAATCACTTCCGATTGAAACACTCTCTAAGGAAGATTCAGTGATGTTACTTGTATTATCATCTTACTTATGTGTTCGTTTACTTAAATAATGCAGAGTTTATTGTTAGCGCACATTGCAATTTTTCTAAGCATTAGAATTAAAGGACTATTCAAAAAAACCCCTTTACAACCGGTTTCGTTTTAAAGTTAATTTATTTACGTCGGGTTTAATCTGTACTATTTCCTCCACGTCTTGTCATTAGCGCAGGATGTTTTAATTGAGCCTAATTAATTGCTAACTCCTTATTTGTTCTTTTTTGTTCAGTTATTTATATCGCCTCATTTTTTGTTCCGTTTTTGGTTTTTTTTTTCTTTTATTTCTTCGGGATTTAAAGAGCTGTATCGATGTTGTATTTTTGTTTGTCCATTGATAAGGTGTAATTTTGCGCTGCATTGTAGTCGGGCTTTATCTAGGTCTTAGTAAAAAAATATGTACTGGGTATTCTGACCATCTATTGTTTTGGCGGTTTTAGGCTTTTTTTTCTAAAAGATTTTGTTTTTGAGACATCATGATATTGGATCTTCTTTCATTTTTTCATTTTCGAGGCTTTTTTTGCAACTCAGAGATTTCATGAAGGAAAAAAAAATTTTTTTTTTTTTTTTGAAGTAATAAGATGTGAATTTTCAGCGAATGTCAAGAAGTGCAAACCAGTTTTATATAACATTAAAGTGGAGTTCAAATTTTTTAAATGTTTTATTTCAGTCCAAAAAAAACATTGGAACCGGAAAAAAAGACGACATTTAAATTCGTTCCATTGACAAAAATGTTATGTTTAGCGTACGTTTTGTTTCAGCGAATTTGATAATAGCGATATTTGATAGTTTTCTTCTCATTTTATTTTATATAATTTTATTCACTATTAACGAAATATATATATACGATAATAAGAACTGATGATAATGCCTTTGCACTTTAGAATTCAGGTTCTTTTTTTGTAGTCTGCAATATTGAAACATCACAAACGAATAAGTTTTAGGATTTGTTTAAAAATATTTTCGATTAATAAAACTTTCTTTCTATACAACAAAAGAAAGTCGTATATGAAAGCAATATTCCACATCGACAAAGGGAAGATCCACTTTTACATATAAGGACATATTTCTATTGTAGTGTATCATCATATATTCCATATGATTATGTCGTTAAATGTAGCATTATTTTTGAAGTTTGCCGATTTCGGCTTGTTTCTTCATCTCGAAAGAACCTAACTGCTTATTCCTTTATTTTTTATTCTTCATCGAGATTGTATATCAATCGCCCTGAGGGTTTAAGTCGTTTTCAAACGTATGATGTTTAAAGTCGGCGCCGGGTATTCGATCTTTCCATTCGCCCTCTCCTCCACTCCTTTCTCAAATTGGGAGAGACTGTCTTGAATGAAAGTTTTATTCATCAAGCTTTTGGAAGTCCATCAAAGTTCCATCCATCAAATAGCCTTTTTTGGAATATATTTTTTATTATAAAGGAGTGAACGAGAGGGTGGAGTCTATACGTGTAATTTTTTATGATGTTCTTTATCATTTTATTATTGGGCATTATTTTATTCAGCTTATTGGTCGTTGATATGTTTTATTTGTTGTTGCATTTGATCGGTAAAGATGAGATGGGAAAGTTGAATTTCTTTTTTATGCAATTCTTCAAATTCATTGATGATTTTCAAGAAATCTGAATTAATAAATTTGCCTCTTTCATTTGAATTCATATGGAAGAAAAGCAATTCTTAAATGCTCTCAGAAATTCATTCTGCAAACAAAAGTGAATTATTGCGACTTCGTTCGCATTTTTGACATTGGCGCTTCTCTATTTGCCCGGTAATATCAAGTTGGAAATCATTAAAGCTTAAGTTTAAAGTTTTGCTGATACGCCTGTAATGTACAGTAAGCCACGTAACAATTTTTAAATTAATCAATCAATCTCGAAACGAATAACAAATACTCAAATGCACCTAATTATATTAACGCATTTTTGAGTCGATCGAGTCGAATTAGATATGCAAAAAAAAACGATTTTTTTAAATTTATGCAAATATTCGTTTCAATTAAATTATATATATGTAATTCTACATACAATATTATTTATTCATAGTTTGCGGTAACGATTGTGAAACATTTCTGCACTTGTTTTCTCATATTTGCGTTCACAACTTATTTGTTTATAAGAGACGTTTACTCGAGGCGTATCATCTCCTTCGATTCTTGTTTCCCCAATCCAACTTTTCTGTAAGGATCGGCCTCCTTCGGCTCGTCTAGTCTTCCACGTCTCCTTGACGATCTGCACTCTCTCTCGAGATGTGGTTGAGTAAACTGTGTAAGGGCGAATAGTTTATCACACTAATACAGCAAGGTGAAAAACAAGTAGGGACTCATTCACAAAGATGGCTTTCACCGTACGCGCGATCCCCTAGTCTTCCTCGGCCAACTCCACGCTGCGCCGATCTCCTCGCGATCCCGCGGTCACACACAGGCGCAATCTACCTCAGAAGTCGTGAAGTACGGGATCAGTGATCTGTCGGGCTGTTGGCTTGGCCACAGAAGGGGTTACATTGACTTATAAATTCCCTTATATTGTGAGTGCAATTGTTTATGTTGCTCTATTGATTTGATTTTTTTATTTCACTTCAATCAAGAAATCATTCATTATGAATAATTATCTCTTCATATCGCTTCCATTTGTCTCTTTTTCGATTCAATTTTTCCTATCTCTGTGGTCTTCCTTAAAAGATCCATCTCATTGAAGATCGGCCTTTACTTCTTTTACTAGTCTATGAGGTCTGTTCTTTTATTCGCCCAACCATCATTCCTCTTTGTGGATGTTTTTTGCTGCTTCTCTTCTCTTTCATTCCGGTATCGATCAAACACTTGCGTCCTTTCCGGCATTCAGTGGCTTTCCATTCGACCAATTTCGATCCTTTCCATACGCCTCTCTGCCACTGCACTAACAATATGCGCACTTCTTTGGTGGTCGACCTATTTGTATACCATAGAGACAGGAACGTCATTAGTTTATCGAAAACTTCCTTTTCGAACTTTTCAGCACTTCTTTCTGACGATAGAAGTCTTCTCTTGATGTATTCTTGATGAATGCTTCCCAACTTTCTTTATTCTTCAAACTCTGCTTTTTCCCTTTTGCACATTTTATAGATGTGCTGAAATAGATAAAATTCGTTTATGCTTTCAATTTGTTCACCTTTTATAAGAATAATGTGGAATTTACCTGCAGTCGCTTATCGCTTTCACTTTAGTGGTGCTTATCCGCAAGGATACTGCTGTGCTTTTTGCCGCTATAGATTATCCGGATTATCCGAACTGGTTGAAACTGTGGAATATCCGCACTGGTTGAAGTTGTGGCATATCCAGATTAGTTGATGCTACGAGATATCCGTGCTGGCTAAAGCTGTGAAATATCCGGATTGGTTGAGGGTGTGGACTGTTTGGGCTGATGGAAGATACGAGACATCGGGATTATGGGATATCCGAACTGGTTGAAGCTCTGGAATACCCGGACTACGAACCTCAAGTGTGACAGTCTTTTCCTGTCGATGTGTTCACGCTGTTGTTTTCCAAATCTAATTCGTCGAACACCAGTTGCAGACTAGCGTTGAGGAGCAGTAGGGGAATGCAGACCAGTATTGGGCTGCTATGTTGATCCTCATGAATGTTTCCTTTTTATGTGCGAAAAATGTAGACACTAAACATCTGCCAATTTTCTTGAAAAAAGGAGGGTATTGAAGTGCGTATCGTGCCGCCTTGCATAGGTTTCCAAAGAGTGGTCTATTTGACGGACATGAAGGCTTTTCGATAATCTTTCATAGTTCTCAAATTTTTTTTTCACTGGACACAATAAGCACTTAGATTTAATCGGTGCTTGAATTACGCCATAAAATTCCGCCTGCTCGAAGCTTTGTTCCAGTTGGACTTTGCTGTAGTCATTCTGTACAGAATCTTCGAGAAACACTTCGACATTATCTGTTGATATCGTATGTTGAAGTGATGATCGGTAAAATGGATAGAAGTGATGATATTGCACAGTAATCTTTAATGTCTTTCGTACTAATTCCTTCAAACTTATTGCCTTTATCAGAGCTTATTCTCTTTCAATTTCTCTTTCATCTTCGGACGTCTCACCCGGTTAATTCATCGATAAATGCCCTCATCGTATTTTTCAAATAATGCACCACATTTGAATTTGAACTTCTGAATCAATGAATTACAAGAAAAATGCATCTCTTTTCTTGCGACGAGAATGGGATCAATCCACCTGTCGTACAGTCCCTAAACTGGAACTCTTTAATAATGCGATGAGTTTCTTTCGTGCTCATTGCTTTTTATCAACTCGATTATTCGTCTTTATCAGGCAATGAGATTATTGCTCGTTTTAGTCTCGCGATTTTTGTGGCTTGCTTCATTATATGCAAATATTTCTGCTATTGCTTCTCCCATTTGTTTATTTTGATCAGCTTTCGAAATTCACAGAATTTGCATACCTATCAGAAAATTCACATCTCATTTTATCATCTTCTTCCGAGCAGTTCATTTATTTCTGGCCATTTTCTATGGCTTGGCTAATTTTTGCGATAATATTTACAAAGGCTGGCTCAATTTCTGTTGTACGAGATTGTTGCATGGTGCAACAACTGGGACTTAATCTGTCGCCTTTGTCCTCCTTAAAAGTGCGAGAGGAATAGGTCTACAGAACATAGCCAAGAATCTGGTCAAAGTAAACAGGCAACCGACCATGTGTAAACAGTACAAAACGATGAAAAAACCGTTTTATCTCTTAATCGCTGTAAATGATCAAGGAAACGTTACGAACTGATGAAGTAATAGCGAATTTTCACTCGACCAACTGGGAAACATCTAGAGGCTTTATAACCTCACATATGCAAAAAAGTGGACTTATGAATTTCTTATGGCTTATTAGAGGTTCATGAACCGTCTTGCTCAGTTATCAAAATATTCTTGAACTACCTTGCAAGAATAACTTGAACTGTAATAGTACCTGATACTGATGTCATACTATCTAAACTTAAAAGTAAACCTTTGTATCAACTTTTTGGAAACATCAGGAGATAGGGTGTTTTGGAATTTATTCAAATACTTAAACAGATCACCAGAATAACGCGTTTCCTTCACATATCGTTGAAATGAATCTATTGTATTGGGTAACGATGTACGAAAATGACTGATGTTTATCGATTAGAGTTGCATAGAAGGAAACGTTTGCAAATAATCGGCGAGCGAAAAATGTGTCACACTCATCGGTGGTAACCTTGCGTTAGTGTGTCTATTCGTCTCTTCCGCTCGATGTGCTCGCTTCTATTCCGATGACCTGTTTTTATGGGAGAGGGGGAGACGACCTTTAGGGGTAACATTTCACTCGTTATCCTCTCATTTTTGGCAATCACTTCAGTGGTTATACTTCAACAGTCGTCGCATTTTCATAAGGAAAGAAATTTATTTCAACGATATTGGTCTTTTAAAATTTTCCAATTCATTTTCTCAAAATTGTGTTGCAGTTTTTTTCTGACTAACTTTATATCTTTTTTAGCTGTCTTCATTTGTAAGTATAGAAATGAACGAAAGCACGAGATTTTTTAACGAGCAAATACGGTAGTTAACAGTTACTGTAAGTCTAGAGATTGTTATAACTGCCTAAAAATATTTAACCAGTGATGCAAATTCAATCTTGTTCTATGCCAGCTATCGTATTATATGAACATCTTCCATCTCCGCTGATTCGGTTGTTTTGTCTTACGAATCGCGAAAATTGTCCGAATTGGATTTTGAGATTATAATCTCGCATCGTCGGTAATCTAAAATAACCATTTTATGTCGATTAATTATCCTCTCCTAAATTTACTTATTTATTTACTTATTTATTAATTAATTTATTTATTCATTTATTTATTTCAACGAATACAGCATTCATTACGAATACATGTCTCTTCATATCGCTTCCGCCTGCTCTGACTTAATGCCTCTCTGGTACACTTTGCTCCCGTGGTCTTTAGGTCGGCCTCTACCTCTAACAGGTCAGTCGCGTGAAGTTAGGGCTTAGGCTCGTCTCCTGCCTCTCCTAAAATAGATCCTTAAATTGCCGTAAGTTTATAATTTTAATACTTTACATTACCTGGAACAGTTGTGGAGCAAATATTTAAATTTTGCATATTTTATATATACCTGGACGATATAAATAAAAGTTTTACAAGATGATTAGCATAATTAGTCAGTTTAGATAAAAAGAGTAGATGGAAGTGTGTTTTATTGTTTCTTTTTTCAAGTAATTGTTGCCCGGTTGTGTTGAATTTAAAAAAAAAAAAAAAAGCATATCGTTTTCGATATTTTTTGGTCAAATTTATAAATTATTAATATTATTTGGTCATCGACACAATGATTTTTTAAAATCATTATTGCTATCCTATTCAAAATTTCTTTTCAGATCCATAATATTGCACTGATACGATTGTCTGGAATTTGCATATCACAGAATAACTCCTCAATTGGAATTTATTGGGGCTATGGATTCATCTAACGCCAAAATAAGTGGGCTGATTATTATCAATATCAGTTTGGTTGATATTTTCGAGTAGAAAAAATTTATTTAATGTCATCTTTAGTTGCTAATTTTGTGTTATTTCGTTTATTTGTTCAGAATAGTGGGTGGTCTTGTTGTCTGTTGATTTTTTCTATTTGTTTTTATGTCTTTTAAGAATATTTGGTCATAAAATTTAGACTATTTGTCAGCATGCGTTTACTTCTATGTGATAATCTAAGTAATGATTCAGTATGCTGCCTCTAAAACTACGATCCATATTTAGTAAGTAGTATTGTAATCGAACGCTTGTTTTAGGCTCATATCCAAGATTTCATATCGCTACGACAATTTCTGCATCTAAAACCAGTTAGCGTTCTCACTGAGATGAGGGTGATCCATTTAGTTAGCGGTCTTTCCTACTATGTTCTTAAAACGAAAAATTGATGCAATTGGTCGGTCTTCAATAAGTAGCATTTCAGTGAAAACCGGTTGCGTGATATATCAATTGTCTTCTTTTCTTCTTGATGATTTTTTTTTTTTTTTGCTCTTATCTTCTCTTTTCTCGTCGAGTGACAAAGTAAATTTTGCGGTCACTACAAACCGGTTATTTTTTCCATTGAAATGAGATGATTCAATTTGATCGAATACTGCAATTTTTTTTTTTTTTGAAATATTCGTCAATAAAATGCACACGTTGAAATTGATCATTCATCTCATTCATTTTCAGTCTTTAAAATGGAAACCATCGACGTTTGCACTGCGCAATCATCTAAAATTCTAGACGCTATTTTCCTTTTCTCAAAAGAAAAAAACCTTTGTAGCCAATCTAATGTTCCATTACTCGTCGTTTATTGTCATTAGTTCACACGATATTATTCTAGGATAAAATAATCTTTTAAAATATATAAGGCAGTTTTTTCTCCAATTTTTTAAACGAATATATGAATTTGAATTCTTTGAAATGTTCTTCTTCTTATTATTCTATATTGGTTTACAGGAGTTTTGGTAACGGGTGCATCTGGTTTTCTTGGTATTCATTGTACACAACAATTATTGCGAGAGGGTTATAAAGTACGCGGTACGGTACGTGATATAAACAATCAACTAAAAATCGAACCATTAAGGAAACTTGAGCATGGTGACAAACTTGAATTGGTTGAAGCGGATCTTGAAAGCGACAAAGGATGGAAAGAGTTAGTGATTTATTTTTGAAAGTTTAGTTTCGATTTTTCGTTTCTTGTTTTTTTTGTTCTTTTTTAATGTCAAAGGATGAAAATATCAATCAAAATAACTTGAGAATTCGAAAAAAAAACCGATGGAAATTAAAAATCAGGAAAAAATTCAAAGATTTTCTTCAATCTTTTCGATATGCAGCTCCAGCTGGAGAGAGCGAAAAGATGAAAGACGCTCCCTGTTATTGCAAGCATATTTGCAGCTGACAGTGACATGAAAAGATAAGTGAAAAATTCGCATTAGAACGTTCGTAATTTATGAAAAAAAAAACCTTACTTTCAGGTTTTATTTCTGTTTCAGGAGGTTTCTTTTGGTTACCTCTACCTCAAACCCAATTTTTACTTTCTTCTCTTTCAAGTGGGATTTTCTTATTTACTCAGTTAGATTCTTTATTTTTTCTTAAACATATACGACGATTATTTGAATGCACGTGATGCACCAATATATACAGTAAAATATACACCAATATATACAGTAAACCAATATACAGTAATGTATACAGTAAATATGTGTGCTCAGCTAGGAGCCATCTGGCGCGTCCCCAGGTTGCGGATCGGGGAACGGCCGTCAGTACGACGGTTAGCTGCGAATATATTGAATAAGCAACCGCGGACAACCTAGCGGCGAAATCCAACAGGGTGTGACTGGGGTTGACGGTGGCACGCCAGCGCCTGAAGAAATGGTCACAATACCCAATGACGGTTTCGTGTCACGGCGAATACGGTCCGCCGAAAAAGACCGCTGCCCCTACTGCCTTGTAGGTACTTCGTGAAAGAAGAAAGGCTAGGAGAAAGGAACTCCGAATCATGGTGAATAGCACCTGCAGTGGGCTACGATTGTATATCGGAAGGGCAGTTTTGTATGGTCAACCTGGCCTCATTTCTGGCCACACTGCTGCGCACCCACTTCTCAGACTACACGTCTCGATCTTCGTGCCTGCAGCCAACGAGCTTTGGGTGAACAGAGAGTGGGATTTGTCTCACAAGCATCTCTCACTTAAATCAACTCATTGTGACGGTAAAACTCCGGTGAAGATGTTGTGTGAAGCCCTGCGGCGACTGGCAAGTGGCGACGGGTACAGGTGTCGGGTCACTGGAAGTACCTAGTCACGACCCTGCACGCAGGCGGCTCAGGTGTGATGGCCGCTTCTTGACGACCAGGAACTACTTCAAGATTCGTGTCCTGCCTGGGTGGCAGAGCAGCCCTATTCAGGAACGCACTGCTCTCTTCGAATGAAGAAGGGGATATAAAAGGTTCCCTAAACATTGCTAGTTCCAAATCCTTCATCAAGCATACCGCGGCTTGCTGAATACTTACCCGTGCGGTCGAAAAACAAAGTGGTGTAAATCTCAACCAATCCGTTTGGCAACGTGGAACGTGCGCACGCTATTGGATAGCGGTGATCGCCACGAGCGAAGAACAGCCATAATTGCCCGTGAACTTGCCAGATATCGCATAGACATCGCAGCACTTTGCGAAACCAGAATCTCCGGTAGATCGCAGTTCTCGGAAGAAGGTGGAGGATATACGTTCTTTTGCATTGGACAACCTGAAGGTGCACCCAGGCAAGGTGGAGTTGGATTTGCCATTAGGAACGCGATCGTTAAAACGCTCTGCTCTACACCAGTCGCTATTACGCCACGACACATGAGCCTCGAACTCCCGCTGTCGCATGGTCGCAAAGCCACTCTCCTCTCGGTATATGCACCAACCCTTCTCGCATCAGACGACTCCAAGGAAGAGTTCTATGCCGAACTGGATAACATAATCTCCAAAACTTCCTACAGAAACAAACTATTTATTCTGGGAGACTTCAACGCCAGGGTTGGCCGTGAGTTCGCCACATGGAGCCGAGTGCTCGGGCGTCATGGAGTTGGTAAGGCCAACTCAAACGGCACAATGCTACTCGAACTATGTGCAAAACATGAACTGGTCATAACTAACACAGTCTTTCAACAAGCAAACAAATTCAAGAACACGTGGATGCATCCCAGGTCGAAACACTGGCACATGCTCGACTACGTAATAACCAAGCAACGCTACCTGAGAGACGTGAAATTAACCCGAGCAATGCGCGGAAGCACGACATGGTCAGATCATGTTCTAGTTCGCAGTACTGTGCGCCTGACAACGACGCCTCCGCAGAGGTGTCGACGAGGTCTCAATGTCAAGAAGCTCAACGTGAGCGCGCTAAAACGTCTAGACGTTCGGACGGAGCTGGAACAAGAACTCAATGCCAGGCTGAGTGAGCGGGAGAACAACGATGGAGCTGATGATGACTGGAACAACTTAAAAGATCTAGTCTATAACGCCACAGCAAAAGTTGTTGGCTTCGTGAGGAAACACAGCAAAGACTGGTTCGATGATCAGGACACTGAAATCGGTGCGCTACTGAACAAAATGTACACCACACATTTGCAGTGGATAAATGACAAATCGTGTGCCGCCAAGAAACATGCTTATAACACAGCCAGGAAGGAGGCAAATGCGAAACTTCGCACAATGAAGGAACGCTGGTGGGCCAATATGGCAATCGAGCTCCAGACAGCAGCAGACCGCCATGACATGAAAGCATTCTATGACGGCCTCAAGGCAGTCTACGGTCCAAGAGATTCCGGGAGTGTTCCAGTTTATTCGAAGGACGGCTCTCATCTCATAACTGACCGTGAGAAGATTCTGGAACGCTGGGCAGAACACTTCCGAGTGGTGCTGAATCAAGCATCAGAGTTTGACTCAACGGTGCTCTCCGAAGTTCCACAATGGAATGTGTCCAACGACCTGGCGTATCCTCCATCAGAACGCGAGGTACTTGACGCCATCCAATCGCTGAAAGCGGGTAAGGCACCTGGTGCCGATGGCTTACCCGGCGAAATATTCAAATACGGCGGGCGCAAACTTATTCACCGGCTCACAACCTTATATCGGCACATATGGGAGCGTGAAGACGTCCCACAAGAATTCAAGGATGCGCAAATAGTTCATATTTTTAAACGCAAGGGCGATCGGGCAACCTGTGATGATCACAGAGGCATCTCTCTCCTGTCCATCCCAGGCAAGATCCTGGCAAGAGTAATTCTCAACCGACTTGCCTTGCATGTCTCCAATAACAACATCCTTCCAGAAAGCCAATGTGGTTTTCGCGCTGGTCGCAGCACCATCGACATGATATTCAGCGCTCGTCAACTGCAGGAAAAGTGTCGTGAACAAAACAAAGACCTTTTCGTTGTTTTTGTTGACCTCACGAAAGCTTTCGATTCTGTCAACAGAAAAGGTTTGTGGTCACTTCTACGCAAAATTGGATGTCCAGATAAGTTCGTAAATGTGATCCGATCGTTCCATGAAGGGATGCGCGCTCGCGTTATCGAAGCAGGCAACATGTCGGATGCATTCGCAGTTACCAACGGCACCAAACAGGGATGTGTACTTGCTCCGCTTCTGTTTGGGATCTTCTTTGCCATGATGCTGTCGGTCGCATTTAAAGACTGCAATACTGGCATACCAATTCAATTTCGAATGGATGGCAACATCTTCAACCTCAAACGGTTAGAAGCCAGAACAAAAGTACACACTGCAGTCATCCGGGAACTCCTATATGCTGATGACTGCGCGTTAATGGCACATTCCTGCGCGGATCTACAAGACATCATGAATCGCTTTGCCACGGCAGCCAACCGTTTTGGCTTGAAGGTCAGCCTGAAGAAAACCGAAGTTATGTACCGAGAATGCCCAGATCGTCAGCAGCCTATATCACACACCGTAACAGTTGACGGATCCAATCTTCGGGTTGTCGATAACTTTACATACCTAGGCAGCACACTTACAAGCTCAACATATAATGACACAGAAACTTCCAGAAGATTGGCGAAAGCGAGTGCCGCATTTGGCAAACTATACAAACGTCTCTGGAGCAGACATGAAGTGAAACTGAGTACTAAGGTTGCGGTATACCGTGCAGTCGTGCTAACAACACTTCTCTACGGTTCCGAAACCTGGACGCTATATCGAAAAGACATCAAGAGACTGGATCAGTTTCATATGCGATGTTTACGCAAAATTGCAAATATCAGGTGGCAAGACAAAGTAAGGAACACTGAAGTGCTGAAAAGGTGCAAGATAACTGGTATCGAAGCATACATCATCTCGTCCCAACTACGTTGGGTTGGGCATGTCATCAGAATGCCGGACAACCGCATCCCCAAGCAACTACTTTACGGACAACTCGCCTCTGGGGAACGGAAACGAGGACGTCCGCTGCTTCGATACAAGGATGGAGTCAAGGCAACGCTGAAAGCGTGTCAAATGGAGCTAAAGGATGACATAGTACATGACAGACAGCTGTGGAGGAGAGCATGCCGCGAGGGGACTGCACGATTTGAGGGATGTCGAGTTCGAGCACTGGAAGAGAAAAGATCGCGACGACTATTGGGCACAAGTGGGCCTGATCAAGGAGTACGGTTTATCTGCGATAGGTGCAACAGGACATGCTTATCCCGAATTGGACTCGTCTCACACATGCGCGTTCACCGGTGATGAGATCCGTTGACTACAACGGCTCAGTCCATGATACAGTAAATATATACAGTGAAATTTAAATTGGAAAGAAACATAAGAATTCTTCAATTTTCCACCTATAATATCACATAAGCAACTTGTTTATAATTCTTTGCTAAAAATTTAGTTAAATATAGGAAATCCGCCATTAAACTTGAAAAAAAAAATGGAAAAATTCTACAATCAAGTTTCCAACATTTTAATCTAAATTAATGGTACATTGATAGAAATCTTAGCATATTCTATTCAATGGGGAGAAATCGATTATGAACTTATTTTCAGAAAACGATTTACTCATAGTTAATATTTAAGAGGATTTGATAAATAACTTGTAGTTCAAATGTCATAAATATTCTCGCAGAGTATTTCTTTAGATATTTTCATATAAACAATTTTTTTTTTATCCTGGAATATTCATTAAATTTGCAAATTTTCTTTTCTATTCTTATTTCATATGCACTAATGCCTATTCAACTTCCAATGTATTTGTATCTCGGTGTCCACCTGTATGCCAATGGTAGCTAAATAAGTGTCAGACTGTTCTATAAGTTCATTTGAGCTATTTCGGCTGTGAGACCCATCACAAATGTCTTGTAGGTAATGGATGAACAGCCGATCTAGTCCGAAATAATTCGACAAATGAAACGTTGGGTGGATCTGAGTCCGGAAGCACCTACCGGATCCACCTACTTATTTGCAAATTATGGTGCAAACAGTATTGAATATCTTGCTTATAGCAATTACTGCACTCACTTATAATTTCAATTCATCTTTCGCGTTGCTGAAATATCTCGCCATTTTCGATGCCGGATTCTTCGATCCTGAAATATGCATCCATTAGTTTCATCATGTAGTTTTCCGGAGCGCCCGTTAGTTTCGTCATCTGATTTTCTGGATATCGATTTAATATTGGTTTCAAATTACCTAATAATTTCAGTGCCGTAAAGGATTGTATATATATTCTTCATGTGGCGAGTCCATTCCCAACATATGCCGATGAATCAATCATAAAAACGGCTGTTGATGGTACACTTCGCGTTTTACGTGCTGCCGCTCAAGAAGCATCCGTTAAGAAAGTTGTGCTTACAAGTTCTTCTGCGGCAGTAAATGGTTTTTTTTTTTTGTTTTTTTTACATTTCTCTCTGCAATATGAATGCGGTCATTGTGCGAATGTGAACTCGTGATGCGTTTTCCGATATTTAATTGTAATGTCATATGTTTTATAAGTTTTTTTATAAAACGTAATTTTTTTTAAATTCATAAATTCAGTGCTGTATTCATTAGTTTCAAATTGAGTAGAATGTAATAGATCGATCTGTGGTATTGCTTAATATTTGCTTCTTTTAATGTTTTTTTCTTCTTATACTTATTACTCTTGAACTGACTTAATATGGTAAGAAGTCAGGATATGTGATTGAAAAACTCGAGGAGTGTGGAGTTTATACGTACTGTTGTTTCTTGATGCTCATTACCAAAATGAGCCTGCACTTGATATAGAATAGTGATCAAAATTGTTTGTATATGTTTATTTAAGAAGGACACGATAATCCAGAGAGGCTGTTCAACGAGGACGATTGGACAAACGCCGATTCGAAAGCGGTACCTAATTATTCGAAGAGTAAAACGCTTGCCGAAAAAGCTGCATGGGATTTTGTTCGCAATGATCCAGGTATGTGATAAGGGTTGATACAACTCCTTCATATCAAATTCCAGGTGATATTCATTGATCATCTTCTTCGGCGTAGACAATCACAGCGGCATTTCTTGGAAATGTATATTCTTCATAGCTTTTTTTTTTGCATAAAACATAGTTTATGCTAAAGATCCTTTGTAATTGTAATATTATTTTATATTTATTCTTTTTAAATTTACATTTAGTTTTTTTATTAATCAGTTAATTTCGCGTTTCGATTTTTTTTGAAAATTTAGGTCGATTTTATTTATTGATAGAATAAATGAAAATAGTAATAATAGAAAAAAACAATTTATGACAGTAAATAATCATTGTTAAGTAATACCAAAAAGATAAAATCCTATTCATTTCCATTATATTCAAATATTGCCAATAATTGTTCCATTCTAAAAAATTCTTTAGGGATCGCTAGTGAAGTAATATTTTTTTTGTGGTTAAATACAAATGAAATAGTACTTTTCATTATCTAGTTTGTGTTCATCGAATGAGACAGTCGAAGATTTATTTCTATACATCTAACGAAGAACAGGTTTATTTATTTTTGCAGATGTTAATTTTCAATTAACAGTCATCAATCCTACACTTATCGTTGGACCATTACTTCATAATGTTCAAGGGACAAGCATTACGGTAATTTAGCTGTTAACGCTTAATTACGGTTATAATTACGGTAATAATAGAAATTTTTAGCGTTTAGAATAAAATGAGGCAATAGAAGTATGTGGCAATAGAATATTCCAATACAGTCAACCTCTAAAAATAGGGAAGTTCTGAGTTCTAATCTATCGTTCTTCTTTTATCTTCTTCTTCTGTCTTTAGTATAAGGTTCTCTCTTCTTCCTGCATAGAAATCTTTCTAATCTTCAATAGTTTCAAATTCTGTCTTCCACTTTTCAATTGTGCATAAAGTCCATGAATCGTTATGGTTATGGATCAAGGATCAATTCTTACCTTTATATATATATATATATATATATATATATATATATATATATATATATATATGTACCCGAAGCATGATAAAACCATTAAGAAATGTCCTAAAATATACTCGTAGAAAAAATCTAAATTATTAAGTGATATATAAAATATAGAATTTATGTAGAAAAAGAAGGTAATCAATTGAATAAGCTGAATCATAATTGGATTATTCGATAGTTTGTTGATTTATAAAGGAATGATTTATTTCAGGTGATTCGACGATTTTTGAATAATCAAATGCCAGCCGTACCATCAATTGAATTTGGTATGGTGGATGTACGTGATGTAGCTAATGCACATATAAAAGCGATGAGAGAACCAAAAACCGATGGCGAAAGAATTCTTGCAACTGCACAACCGAGTATTTCATTCCTTGAAATTGCTAATATTCTACGCAAAGAATTTGGCCCACAAGGTGATTCGCATTCGTAGATGTTACCTAAAGTTTGTGTGAAATTCTCTTCGAATTGTTTTTTGTTTAGGCAGTGAAGATGAGTCTTAATTATTGCCAGAATTTTTGAAAGTAAACATTTAAAATCTTTAATCTAAATTTAAATCTTTAAAGATGAACTCATAAATTATTTATCGCAAAGAAAATACTCGTTTTTGAATTTTTGGCGCTATGTGATTATGAATTCAAATGACGGCTGTCAACATCATTTTTATTCTACTTTACATTCGATTACAAAAAAGGAGCAATTACTTTCTCATACCTGAGATGTATTTCTTTGAAATCAATTAGGTCCCTATATGTAATATATCGCATAAGGTGTTTATAAGTAACAGTTGTGGAAAAATAGCACAAATCTTTTGTTAAAAGAAAAATAAGCGTTAAAAAAACGACATTTTAACTGAATGATTAATCAGCTTCCGATCTGCAGGTGAGGAAGATTCTTCTATGCGGATATTCTTTGATGACTAGCGAAAAAAAAATGTCGTTTAATTGCGCATCTAATATGCTGCTAAATTAAGGTTATTACTTACCACGATTCGAAGTTCCATATCCGATATTGTGGTTTTATTCGTTTTTCGATCGTGAGGCACGTGAGATACTCGTAAGAGTTGGTCA
This sequence comes from Baylisascaris procyonis, assembly GCA_037389465.1. NCBI lineage: Eukaryota > Metazoa > Nematoda > Chromadorea > Rhabditida > Ascarididae > Baylisascaris > Baylisascaris procyonis. The sequence goes on from JAZARR010000193.1 coordinate 3,050,745, forward strand.
CAAGATACACTTGGACAACACAAAGGTTATTTCAATTATTTTCAAGAAATTCGGTTTTTATCGTGTTCGCTTCAATTGTTTTGAAATGATAGTTGTTGATGTTTGATGAACTAACATCGAATAACGGAATAGCGTAAATGAGACTGGGCACACAGAAAGACCTGGATGGGGGAGGGGAAGGGGACTGAGGACTGACGAATGGGAGGGAGGGAGGAGGGAGAGGAATAGAGGGAACCAAACTTCAATCCTATCTGCAGCAGCCAATTTTATTATCTCATTTAGTCATGCACACGCTCACTCTTGAAAGTACTCACTCTATTGTTTGAAGGCTAAACGATTACTCGATCTGGAATTTATGGATCCGAGGCATTCAATAGTCGAAATGGCATACGATGTGATCGAACGTGGAATGGCACCTAAGCGTCGTGGTTATCGAGGACCACCATCGAAGGCTTCGAATGCTTGAATGTATCTATATCTACTTACCAGGAGCATTATTCGGACTCGCCTATGATTAAGGATAAAGCGGTATCCGCGTATATTGAGAAAAACCTTTTGCTCTTTGAATTTTTGAGTTTTGCGGGAGAAAAAAATGATAAAGTTTCCTGAAAATCTCAGCAGGAAACATATAGAATCATGGGAAGTCTTTAAAACATTGCAACTTTATAATTTCATTCAAGATGATCCAGTAAGTTAATTATTACGATAAGGTTGGACGAAGTTATCAATTTACAATTGTTGTAGATGACTCTTTAATCATATAAATATTCATTTACGTTGAGTGTGCAATTACCTTGAAAAGTTGTGCACAATATCGCATAGTATTGTATCAGGCGATTTATGGCAAAGGTAGATCTGAACGATTCGTACAGGAATAAAGATCATTTTGAGAGGTTCTTTGCTCATACCCGTTCATAATGATAAACAACAGTGGATATATTCATCGTAAAAACAGTGAGACGGTAAAAAGACGCAAAAAAGTAAAGGTAAGGATCAGCTAGCTGGTGGGAAGTATGTTTTTGTAATCTTCTCAAAAATGACCGGTAAATGGCATCGTCATGAGAGAAACTGGTGCAGTCGTTTATGCAAGCATCGCTCACCAATAAACTGGTGGACTGAAGATAGATCGGTGTTGAGCGGACGTTATAATAGGTAAGAAATTTTAAGACTCATCTCTTTGCATTATGAGTTGAAAATTTGCATAATGTTTTTATAAAATGTATTTAAAAGTTTTGCAAATTAGATGAAACGACCATAAATGAATATTGATGATATGCTAGGAGTGCAAAATTTATGCAGTAGTAATTCCATGATTCTTTAAGTTCATGACTATGAAGAAAGCATAGAAAGACCAACAGATATAAATGTAGATCACAAAATGCACACGCTGTGCTAATTAAGTCCCCTCCCCGCATCCACCTCACCTATTTGTTACTTTTGGAAATTTAGCGACATCTTTATTACTAAACTTTGATTTGCTCCCAATAGTTGCAATGGGACGTTTTGAAAATATGGCCGGAAATTGGCGTTCACTATGACGAATAAAATCTCACAAAAACGGGAAGAAACTGTAATTACGAACCCATACAACGCTCAACTCTCCTTTCTTGCATGGAACATAATTTATGGGCAGAAGGTGTTTATGAGGAATGTTGTTTACTTCACTTGTCGCACATTTTTTCAAGTGTGCCCGGTTTCTTCAACACTACAACGTAGAGTACAATCTTATTTTCTTTATTCTCCGCTTTTAACAACCTAAAAGCAAATTTAACAAGCTAAAAGCAAATTCAACAAAAGACCATCACGAAACTGTCCTGTGTAGGCGTTTTTGCTCGGCTACGAGTCTCCACCAGCCGATCGTTGCATTCGGTCTCGTTTGAGTTCACATTCAAATCCAAGCGCACGGTTGATATTAAGATCCTTCTATATCTATTCGTCCATTTCGACATCAACTAGGATAACTTAACGCCATAAATCAGCCAACCCATAATACTTGTAGATGACCAATCAACAAGAACATATACGATCTATTTAAAAACCTGAGCGACGAAGTGTACTGTTAAACGTTTCAGAAGTTCTATGAATGCAACAACTACAAGGTGTTCATCAATCAATGACGTCATGCAAACATAGTCACGTAAAAAAATACCTTTAATGCATGTAGGCCCACGTTTATTGAAAAAAAAAAAGAAATAAACTGACACGCACAGGTTGTTGAATCATATAAATATTTCAGTGATTAGATGCTTATTTAATAAAATTAAGTAAAAATAAATTAAAAAATATCAGTATATCTAAAATTCAATTCTCATTTCTTAACCAAGACCCTTCCCCTCCATTCCCAAGTCAACATGAAAAAACAAGCAGATATCGCTCTTCCTTTTCTCGCATTAACGAAAAAAGCCTACACACAAACATATAGTAGCTATAGAGATAGTAACTGCCATAGTTTTGCACAATAATCTACAAGGATTATATAAAGGTGAGCGTACAAAAACGTGTCACCTGCCGACTGTCGATCAATACTTAGAAGAAAGCATCAACCGAATAGAAAATAATTAATTTCGAATCGTATATTTTATCGCAAATGAAGAAAAGTTGGAATAAAGGAATAAAGGTGATTGCAAAGCACATAAGAACATCTTCATAACCGGTATGCGGTAAACCTATATGCTAGAAGTAAATGGGACATTATAAATCCTCCCACTTTCGATGGTTCCCAAAATTTTAGCTCCGAGTACGTGCATCGTTCCCATTCGTTTCTAGCTTGCGTAAAGAAAAAAATCCATCTTGAAAATGATTATGAAATGAATGACCTACAAAGATGATAATAAAAATTCTGCAACTACTCTATGAATTTCACAGATTTAATAAACCAAATACATAACTAAGACAGCATCTACGAAACACGATATGAGAAGAGGACAACACAACTTTTCAATACCATAATAAATCGATGGAAATATACTGTGATAGCTAGCTAAATTGGATAGGGCACATAGCTTCAGAGGATCATATACATATACTGGGTAATCATATGATCCTCATGAATACTGCTGCCGGGCATTTATGTCTCTAAATTCCCCCTCGCCTGCCCACCATTTCTTATCATTTCTTCCTTGTTCGTGTTGCTTAAATCTATATAAGCGTCAGATTTCACATAGAAATTCCAAACATGACGACAAATTTTTTGCAAACAATCCTCTTCAATACTGAATATTTAACTAGTCTATTTCACCTATTGCGTTGCACTAAATTCTACAAATCTCGAGTATATTGGTGATACACATGAATGGTTGTATATTTCGCATGTGCCTACCAGACATATATGCAGAGATGGAAAGAGAAATTTAAAAAGAAACTGAAATCAGAATTGTGTTTCATTTGCAGAAATAAACTCAAGATTAATTAAGCCAATTCATTCATATATCAATCTCAACCACACAAAAGAAGGATTGAAAAATTCAACGCAGTCGAATTAGTATAACAATATGTGTATACACATTACAACCTAGGAGAGCATAAATTTTTGAAACATTTCAAAAAAATTCTTCTAAAAACTTCAACAAAAAATATTTATATTTTTTCGATTTTACAATTCATATATTTCAACTTCAAAAAGAAAAAAAAAAATAAAGCGAAGCGAATGACGAACAACAACACTCATCCATTTTTGAAAAAATATTCCACCACTTATATCAAATAAAATTAAAACAAAACAAATGACGCATCCATTACTTTTAGCGTCACTTACCTTAGCCCTTTTCGAAAAACGCATCGGAACTTACTGCTTAAATGTTATTCCCCCTCACCTTTCCTCGACCCTCTCCTTTGTCACTCTTCTATCTCACTCTATCGTTTCTAGTAAATCAAAGAAAAGGCGCCACCATCTTAATCTATGTGCAAGTAATACTCAAATATCTTTGCTAAAACGCAAAAAACATAAATAAAAACCTTCATAAAAGAAGGAAGTGAAGAAAATCAAAATGAGCATGCTCAAAGCTGTTCTTTGTTCGTATAGACGAAACCCAATCGATAAAAATTTTCTGCCAATTTAAAGCAATAGGCAGCTTCTAGAGTATTAAAAAATCATCTAAAATGTGCTATCTCCCACCTTTTTCTCAAAATTCATCCAAATTCAATTTGTATTATTCAAATTTTTGCAGTATTCAAGCCCGTCTCAAAGATTCTTTTTTTTTTTGTCAAAAATCTGCAAAATTTGGTAGATTTTCGACAAATAAAGTCGAAAAAACTAAAAGATGTAAGGGAATAAACATCTTTCTATTCATATCCCGAACACATGAGATTCATAGGCACACTACATTCTTCCTCTCCTCTTCTACTTTCCCTTTGAGTCTTGTCACTTAGCAGCAGTAATAATCATATAAGCGCTAGTGAGCACAGATGTTTGATTCACAAAAGAAAACAATCAAAAATAAATATAAATAAATCAAGAATAAAAATAAACTAGGCAATTTAAAAGCTGAATTGTCTAAGTGGAACTGCTTGGCCCTGGCTTGCTGCCATCCCCCTCATCCTTCTGATGACGTTTCTCCACGTGACCTCTGCAATGACCAGTTTCACAATCCTGAAATACTATTGCAATTAAATGTGTGGTTTATTCCCACTATGCAAAAGTTGCCAATTGCGTCTTATGCATTATCAAAGCCACAACTAACATATTAGCGTTGTAGGATATTTGGCCTCTGATATAGGCCCATTAAACTGTTCTCGGCCAAAAAATGCGTTTAGAAGCTTCTGTGGACACATGTGGAGACAAATGGCCCCTCGTCTCGGCTTGACTCGTCAGATGTACACACAACTTTCAAATATAATCATGTCCAAGGTCTAGCCAGCCAGGATTGCAGTGTCCTTTCCTCCTTCGTCCAATATATAGGCGAAAGATGTACATTCGAGTTTACACCTACCATTCTCTTTCAAGGGGACATGATAAGATTTGCTTAATTTCATCTCGCATTTCCTGTGCCTGATCCAGCATTTGACTTCCTCCCCGTACAACAGGGTCGAATGATCCTATTCACAAATGTTATCCCTTCCCATCAGGATACCAGTTCCCCTCCAAATATTTGAAATGCAGTCACGAAACCAACCGAGTCACTATCATCGTCCGAGTCTTCATTCCATTTCTTCGGTTTCTTGTAGATGCAGCAGCATTTCGACTTGTATTTACCCATGAATTCGTTATCCACCGTTTGTGCGGCCCATCGTACTCTATAATGACCAATTTCAGTGAAATACGCATAACAAATTTAAGTGAATAAACGGATGTTAAACAAAATGTTTCATCGTTCTTTTCCTCTCCTCCCCTCCACTCTATCTCAACCATTTCAAGACTTTTTCACAGACTACCTTTAATACGACCATCAATATGGGGAAATAAAAGCTCGAAAAATTAAAATTCAAAGTAGAATGAGGAAAATTTATAAGCATTTAACCGCAATAAAAATATCCACTTCGTAATTACCTTCGCATTCTACTATACTAACTCTAATCGAGCAATCAAATATTCTATCACGAACATGAACAGTAATATCATGCACATGCAAATTAAAGAGATATTACTAACAATTGATATCGCTTCTACCTAAAAAATTACAATTTCCCCGTATATAACTTAAATGCATCTTTTTAAGAACGACGAAATATCACTACCGATTTTAGAGAAGAGTGAAGAAAATTTTCTTTTTTTCGGAAATTCTGTTCTACCAACACGTTATATATAATAGATGCTTTACAGAAAACAAAATAGAATTTTATTAGTATCACAAGGCACAATTAAAAATAGAAATAAATCCTATCATAAATACTCAATATGGAACATTAACATCTTAGATAGAAGAAACTATATGTGTCTTATCACAAATTTAGCTGCGAAAATACTTCAACCGATGATTATAAATACGCAATTCTGGAGCAAATTCAGTACAAAAAATTCCTCCCAAAATTGATATACTGAAATTAATAGCAGGATATGGGGGTTAAGATAAAAGTGTTGCCAGATTAAATTAAACACAAAAGCACAAGCTCACTCAAGTACGTGTAGGTTTTTGTTTACGGGAACATAGAAGATCAGCAAAACTGAAAAGGTTTCGTATTTACCTGTGTGATGGATCGGTTTCAGGCGTCGTCAATACAATTTGCCTCACTTCCGGCTGAAAACAATAAGGAATTAAATGGCATTCGGTCGCTCATTGAATAACCACAAATTGCAATGCGTAAATTTTTAAAGACCGCACACACCTAGATTATAGGCGCCATCTTCCACAACTTTTCCCACAACTCCACCAGATTTTCGAAAAAGAAAAGTCCTGGCAGAATTTTGTATCTGGAGACTTAAACAACGGGAATCCGAAGTAACACGAAATGACCACAAACGTGACATAGACCCATCATGAGAAGCAGTGAGGCAAAAACAGTCAAAGCGACAAAAAGTCAATCGTTCTGACCGCTTCTACGAAAGCCTTTCTTGGAAGGCTCGAGCTTTGATGCCGCTGGGCTAATTCGGTCTTGGTTCCATTCTAAATCGTGAACTGAAACCAAGTTTAACCAACCTCCTTACGGTAATGAGGTGCTTTCCCCTTATCTCCGACTAAGATTAGATTCAATGGAGATACTGTTATAATAGCTGGAAATAGAATGGTAAAGGAACTCCAGAAGTACGTGAAATAGCTACTTCCGGTATTACTAAAATCCAATTTTGAATGAAATCATTCAGCCGTATCCGTCAGTAAACTAACCGTTTCCGTGAGATCCTGTGCAATCGTCACCGTTCCGTTACCATCTGAGCGCTCCATTAAACGCGTTTGCAGCATGCAGGTGACGCGTAATTATAACTACAAATAAGCTTCGGTCAATTCACCTCACTAAATAATATTGAAGCAATAGACATGACGTTTCAAACATGACGTCACGAAACAACAGACATAACCGCATTCATTTTTTGCATAATCAAGAGCAACAGCACTATATTCTCTGTGAATTTAAAGTGAAAAGGTGTAAACAAGGCTGAACATCAACTACTTCTGATGTGACATCGCTAGCTAATAATATAAACAGGTCATGAACAGGTAAAAAATATTCAATCACTGACAATGATAATGAGAACTGGGTAGAAAGTTTCGATCATAAAGCATACATGAATAGAGCTCGCTTTTAATTCGATAATCGGAATAAAATTACAGCACTCTGTATCGGCTTAAAGTGACAGCTTAATTGCAAATATCACTCAATAAATCAGATGATTTTTGTTAACGAAATGAAATATCTGAAGCAGTCGAACATATACCATGTCTCAATGCAGCGCTTATAAGTCTATAAGCAATGATTGAAGATGTTTTGAAATTAATATCCTATGAGAATATGAGATTGTCCTGTAATCTTGTGTGGGTGAGATTAGGAAATATTAAATGACTAATAGAACAGAAAAGGTAAACAACGGTAAAAATACTTTTATATTGATATAGATGATGGGTATTCTATGGCAAATAATTCAAAACCCTTTAACCGCACCAATATTGTAATAATAACGCGATGGGTTCTAGAATATTCCCTCTTCAATAAGCACAAAGCATTTAAATCGATGGTGGTATTCCATGAGGAAGAAAATTGGAGGGAAGAATTAAGATAAATCCGAGATCCGCACCTCGACTGTTCGCTAAACTCTCGTAGGACTGCTTCTTCGTTTCCTAGTATTTATCTCACCAAAGACCAGTGATAAGTTAAAAGTGCCTCGACAACAACTAAAATGTGACGACGATCGTTTAATGCTATTATACCATATTTAGGTTTATAGACAAACTGTGCGATAAAAATATATATATATATATATATATATATATATATATATATATATATATATATGTATATATATTCATATGAGCGCTGGAAACCTCGTATTAAGTGCAAACAAATAATATAGACAATCGGAAAGAATACAGCAGAATCGAGCCTATAAAGAAGGAAAATTTACGAACTATCATATCTAAGAGCACGAAGGGGAATAGGGTACATTATCACAACTGAATTCCTCTTCTCCATGATAAGGAGGAATGCATAGCGGCTTATCCTGAATTTGGGGTTCTGTTCTTCCCACAAATAGTGCTATGACTATCGTCGTTTGTGGGGATATATGTCGTCCTCATTCATTTCGTTTTCAAACCGTAAAGAAACTTCAAGTTAATCCTAAAAGGAAATGCAGACATATGCAACGCATACAAATAATACAACACATGCCTGTAATCCATTTATGCATTGCAGATTACTGATATTACGATATCTTATGGACTGTTCTGATATAAACACAGTGAAAATATACAAGTAGAGATTTTATTACATATCGGACACCTAATATCTCCATATAAAAGAATCGTTTATTTAGCACGACGATTTGGTTTCGATTTATTTTTCATTCTTTTCGGATGTGATAGACCAGCTTTTGACTTTAGTCGACTTACTCGTGGTACAATCCGTGAAGCTTAAATACCACATATTATTATTTGCGAAGGTAACAAAAAAAAACACCGAGAAAAAAATCTGAAATGAGACTTGCACATTAATCACACCAACATCAAACACCCCATAAAAAACCTGAAATCACACCAACACACCCAAACATCCGGCTAGACACGCAAATTTTGTGCTAGAGAGATCACCGAGAACGTGCAGTATCAGCAAATCACCAGGGCTGAAAATAGATTTTGTTCAATTTCAGCTCTAATAATGCAGCTTTCCGTGACGTTTAGTCTAGCTACAGTATTCTCGTCATACTTTTCCAGCAGTCACAGCTTTTTGGTAGTAAGGAATATTATATCTATGTTATATCGATTTTCTTTGCACTCCTAGAAAACTTCCTTTCGACTTTCGTTGTATTTCGTCTCTCGTTTTGAGAAATAATGTAAACATGTCAGCGTACCGTGACAGTTAAATGTTAAGAATCAAGCAATGTGAACACCGAAAAAATCGAAATATCCCCAACGATAAAAATACTGAAATTGTCGTCTCTTTTCAGGTGGTCCGGAAGGAGTTATTCCTGTTCTTTCGACTAGAAAAAACTCAATAATCCTGAACTGACTCATCATCTATTCAACTCCATCTGACCACCGAACACAAGCAGTTAGTGTTATAAACAATATGTAAGATTGTTCTACCTATCATGTCTCTTTTCAGTCTACTTATACGTTGTTGGCTATCTTCGTGGCCTGCTTATCGCTCCTTTTGCCTTTAAATCAAATGATTAAAGAAACTCCCCATTAGTTATGATAAGCGCAAGGTTTTCCTGTAGTCCACTCTTGTCGCACCTGTTCATCTGTATCCATAAAACATCTCTCGTACATCGTGATACCGGCTGGCGGGAGGGGGAAGGATGGGGTGTGTTCGATTTCCGCATTGTTAATTGATGATCTATCTTATCGACCTCTCATTGTTAGATACGATCACACTCTTGTAATATCTCTCTAATAGACACTTCAAACTATGGTAGAGTGATATATCATATATTCGTTGGAACAATCTCATTTATTTGAATGAATTTCTTACGATTTGTATGGACATCTGACTGTTCTACGAGTTTCTTTTTGCGTTTACATTCTGGAGGAGTACGTGGATCTGGTGTCGGATTTCCACCGATAGTCATATTTGGAGGCTCTAAGCCACAGATTCCTTCCAATTTTCGTGCCACCTGTAAAAGTGTTTATCATTGCCAACCATTTCCGTGCCACCTCCATAATTGTTTACCACTGGTAATCATTTCTTCCTCGATTATAATTTCTCAGTATTCATAAATGCAAAACGCATATTACATCGAACTTTATATCCACTAGTTTCCTCCTAGTCTGCACCTTAACAACGAAATTCTTTCGACTTTTCGTTTATTCGATCGAAATCTTTTACTTGGAATTACTCATTTTATAAGGTAATTCAACAGGTTGAACCGATCGAAATGCAAAATGATCAAAAACACTGAAAGTAGAAAAAAAAACATTTTTTTTTCTCAATATTAAAAAAAAATTTGCATATATTTTTGCTAAAAACACGAAGAATTTAGACAATGAAGTAGATTAGATGAAAAAATGATATTGGACAAGCATTGAATTTTTATACACCTGAGACATTGTCGCTCTTTGTTCTGCATTCGAAGCCCAACACATTTCAGTGATAATTTTTGCAACTTCTTTCTGTGTACATTCAGGCATAGGCATCTTATAGCCACTTATTACCTGCAAAATATTATACCGTAAAAATCTAAAAATAAACCCCCTCCTCTCAAACATAATCTCGATGTGTTCTTGGTGGACCGTAATGAAATTTGGAAGCTGCCCTCGAACTTCAGACTGCCACCTTCCAAAGAAAAAAGTCAACTTTTTCAGTGATATAGGGTGAAAGTATAATAGTTAGCATCAGCAATAGAGAAAATCGACACAAAAACAATACATCCTTTATAGAAGATGCTCAGATTTAATAAAACCTCTCAATCTAAGCATCGTCCACCGATAGCAAACTGTCATTCAAATTTTGTGAACGCTATAAGCCCTGAGGTTATCTTCGATATTCTACTGTAATCATTTACAACATTTACGAGATGCTCAACCAATTGTTGCGCAAAATTTCTCATTCGTTTACTCATATAAAAGAAGTAAAACGATTCAAGACTAATTTAAAAATTGATGTAATATTATAATTGGTGTAAAAAAATACAAACCATTTCTTTGACTTGTTTATTTGTCATTCCTTCATATGGTTCCTTAGCATTGGCATAAATCTCCCATGTCATAACACCAAAACTCCATACATCACTCTTTGATGTATATATCAAATAGACTATTGTTTCTGGTGCAAGCCATCTAATTGGTACACGTCGTACTTTAGTCATTTGATATTGATCCCCTTCACGTGATAGACCAAAATCTGATATTTTTACCTAAATTATATTATTTTTGAAATTATTTATCTTGAATTAGCTCATCGATTCCCTCTAGAATTTTTAAATCTTTTTTTTTTTTCATAAGAAATAATATTTTTTGACTTTTTTGATTTGAAAAAAAAGTTTTTTAAATTGTTGATAAAAATTTTAAATTCGAAAATTATTGAATCATCTAATGCGAGCTTCAATGCACCATTTAAGTGAAATATTAAAAAAAAAAAAAACAAGAGAAACGCTTTATTGTATTTTATTATGTTTTTCCTCAATGCAAAATCATATTTGTCTTTCATATAGTGAGATTTATCCTCTATACTATACTGTAGTGTTTACTTTGCTCACGTTTACTGCTTAGTTTGAATTTCTTACCGTTTCATTTTTCTTACTATATCTGAATTTTTTTACTCAATTCTTATACATTTCTTACTGTATCAACTCATCTGCTCCACGCTTGGCCACATTATGAGTTTCTATATTTCGGCAGTTTATTTCAATGTGTGATTTGGCTTGTTGAATATGGATATCGCAATCCCAACCTTCCTCCCCCTCTCCCCCTCCTCCTCTCCTCAGCCCCTTCAATATTTTAATATTCAAACCACCATGACGATGCATACTATCGAAGCACTAAAAACCAGTAAACTTGTGAACAAAAAATCATGTACCATGTGTTTATCAAATGAATGAGAGAATGATTGCTTAACTCGATGGTTAAATACCTTACTCACTCTTGCGGGATGTATATCACATCCTATTTTTTGAACGATGCTTAGACATATACTGATAACGACTCATTGCTTATCAAAGTCCATTCTTTTCTCAATCAAATACAGTTGCCATTAGTAGTAACCGATGACCGAGAACACGAAAGACAGACAGCAAACTTGAAAGTTTCGAGAAATATTTCAATTACCGAATACCCAAATTTTTAGAATTAAATTTGGTTATTCAAATCATTGGACGTAAAAATTCTCTATTAAAAAAAAACAAACATATTATTCCGCTTACAATGCCTTGATTCGTGTATAGACAATTTCTTGCTGCAATATCACGATGTATACAATTCTTTGAATGTAGATATTCGAGTCCCCACGCTGATCCAAGGACCATTCTTTCGAGTTTTGTTTTAGGATCAACGTTGTTTTTCTTGAGGAATTCGTCTAACGCGCCACCGTCGACCTTTAATTACTCTTGTTTTAAATTTCTATAACCACTATTATCAGATTTAATTCATACATCTGAGTCGATTTATAATTCACTATGAAAGATTGGCCCGTTTCGTTCAAATTTTGATCGTTTAGGAGGTCTAAGTTGTGGAGGGGGGGGGGGGGGAGCGCGGGATGGGGGAGGGGGAGATGGAACGCTTTTATGGAAGAAGTTTATTAGCATTTTCTACTTCCCTATTGAAAGTTGAAAATGTTCTATAGCACTGTAAAGTTAATTCGTTCTGAAGTTAATGCTATTTCATACAATTTTTTATGATATTCTCTTGCGTTCTATAATTCATATAGATGCATTATGGTCGGACTTTTTAAGTAACTTCCATGTATTTGCATTCGTATATAAATTTGCATATATTTTCCATTTTATTCTGCCAAGAAAGTTAGGTCAGGTATTCTAGGTGGGCGAGTAAAAGCCTATAATCTACATGCAATGTTTAGCACTTCATTTTCATGGTCTCTTAGATCTAGAGCCAATTTGAATATTAGTGAATCATCTTTTTTTTTTTTAAATTTATTCAAATATTTGATTTATAATTATTATTTGAAAATTAATAAAAAAATACTAACCAATTCCATAACGATAAGTAAAGGTTCATGTTCAACCGCAACACCATACATTCGTACAACATTCGGATGATCGTAATTACGCATAAGACGAGCCTCTTTCATCATTTCTTTTATCTTCTCTTTTGACATCTCACTTACTTTTGCCTGGTAAAGAATCTAATTATGAATATTATTCCATATTTGGATATATATGATTAAATTACACTTATGAATAAATGTAATACTTCACGTTATACAATTGCAATTTCCCATTGCAAAGTGTTGGTCTTTTGATAGCATCCATACAATATCCAATAACCGTTTTGTCTGTTTCTCGGATTCAGACAGACGGACAGGCAGACAAACAGACACATATAAAATTTCTTTTGGAATATATTGAGCATAATGTGTAGATTGTTCATTGTATTTTATACTCAAAAAAATCATTTCATAAGTTCTAATAAGTGAACATGAATGGACATTACTGGTCAATTGTGAGCATGAAAATATAGTGAAGTTGAGTGGGCATATTTTGTTTACAATTCCCCATCGAAATTCCTTCCGTATGAATTTATCCAAATGCTTTAAGTGATTTTCGCGTGGTTACTGACAGACAGGATAGTCATGGGGGAGGGGAGGGGAATGGGGGGGGGGGCAAAGGGGAATGGGGGGAGGGGGGAATGGGGGGGGTTGCATAGCAGTATTAATAAATAACTTTTGTGCTAAAGGACTTAACGATTGTACTATGCAAAGTGTTGCTATCGCAGAAGCAATTTGACCAAGAGTTTCTCTTGAGAAAACCTAAGGTACAATATACCTGTTATGTCGAACGAAATGCACCACGTAATCGGCAGTAGCGGTCTAAAGGAACACTGGGAAGGGGGAGGGGTGAGAGAGGCAAGAAGACGGGGAATTAATTGAGAAATTAATTTTCTCTCAGTCTAATTTTCATTTCTAAATGTTAGATGAGTTGCTTTACTGCGGTAGATTTTTCGTCCGACCGTTCGACCACCAACCTCTAGCGGTTAAAAGTAATGAAGCTGTTGAACATTTAAACTTTTCAATTTTCGATTACCGAATACAACCTATTCAATTCTCATTTCTAAAATTAGAATTTTTCTAGTTCCACTGCGTTCTCGATGGCAAAAGATTTCAAGCATCCGCCGAATATCGTTCCAAGACCTACTACGCTTAGGATATCCTTCATATCACGGAGCTTATGCTTTATAATTGGGGAGAGATCCTTCATTGACGATAATAGACTTGAATCTTGCAGTAAGGCGTGGTTTCCAACTAGTAGAGGTCGAATAATTTAACAATATTGGTTCAGTTTTCTCATAGGGTGAGATATTTCTTTCAACATCAGATCTTCAAAAATCCATTCATTATCTCCGGTCTACCTTTGATTTCCTTTATCCTTCTCAAAAAAAAACAAATTTATTTTCATTTGGCATGATGCCATTGGCTGAACGTTCATAACCCTTAGATATCTCAAACCGTCCACCTGTAATTAACGAATGTAGGTTGTCTACTTGTAATTAATGAATAAAATCAATAATAATCATTAATTTTATTGCTATTTGCAACCGCTTTGTATAATATTATACCATCGCCGAGATTTGTAACAAACCAATTTAATAGCCGCATTAACAATGCGCCCAGATGGCATTTTATATGTGCCCGCATAAACTTCACCGAAAGCACCTTCACCGAGTTTCTTGATTAGATTGATATGTTCATGTTTAAGTTCCCAAGGTGCTCGCTTTATTGAGTTCAGTAAAATCGCATTCTCAACCTGTAATAAAATTTATGAATATTAATTAGTTTTATTTTGTTTTAAGGAATGGGAGGGGGGGGGGGGGAGAGGAAGAGCGAAAAAAATATTCATTGTCCTAGATTCGCTTCTTTGGTTTTTTTGTGGGGGCGGGGGGGGGGCGTAGAGTTCTTATTCTGTCAAGGATTTTCCATCCATTTTCTTCTTTTCTTTTTTCGCTTCCTACCAGTTTCTTCTAATGTTTTCATGTTTGGAAAAATAGAAGAACATTCGGTCGATAATCCTTGTCCCACGAAATTTGCGACGCCTGCGGGCTGCTTAATCTCCTCCCCCCCCCTCCACCCTCATGCACCCATCTTTTTGTTTCCCAAAAATTCCCTCCCCAGGTCAAAGAATTTGCTCGCCGTCCTATAACAGAATTTCTATGAGCTAACACAGGTACATACCATTATCTTAAAATTTTGTTATCTTTCTTAATAAAATTTTTTCAACTTTTTATCATAAACTTATCCTTACTTTTATCAGCTCTAACATTGCCAATTTCTTCTAATTTTTGCATTTGCTCACCACTGAAATTTTAATTTCTACAATTTTCGACCTATTATTGTTGTTTTCCGTTATATTTGTCACCATTAAATGCTTCGACTACGTTGAAACGGCAAGCCGCCAGCACTTGTTAACCAAAATATCGAAATTAAGTTCGAAAAAAAATCTCAAAGTTTCAAAAAAAGAATTCCAATCGCTCATCAGGAAAAACCTTACCTACCCGTATCGTTTATAGAATATTTCAAAACTATTTTATGTTCCTTACTTTAAAAAAAAAATAATTTTTATTTTTATCACATCACTAATAGCTATTGATCTTCGAATATAATGGCTTCAATAATTCGTTCATTATCTTTTTATTATGTAAATTAAAAGCTAACAGTATTGATAACTGATTCTTTTGTCGATATAAAATAAGCAATCAATTGTTGTACAGAATCGAAAATTCTTCTCGGATCGGTCATATATTTCCCATTCGCAGTTTGTTGTACAACAATATGACGCATCTAAAATTATATCCTCAAAATGTTGCCATTTTTTTCGAATATTTAATCTTAAATTCATTTTTATTTCAATTTATATCCATTCTGTCCGTCTTTTTGTCTGTCTGTTTATGTCTGTCTTGAAAGGCATTATTGTATTTTAAATTTCGGCTTATTTTATATACGATAAAAATTTTAAAAAAAAGTGAAATCTATATTAATAATAATTCATTTATTAAAATATTTCCATTCTAAGTGTAAAAATATTGTTGATGGAAGTGAACGATCGTATAGTGCATATCGATGGATAGCCAATTGACGTGAGTAATGATCGATGCATTCAACACAATACACCTGTGCAAACATATCATCACCTATATTGTTTATGCCACCTAAATTTTTTTTTTTTTTTTTTGCATTCATTTGACAACAACTATGACATATTTCAGTTCTCGCTTAGTGACAGCTGCTGGCATTGTGCCAACAATCGTTTGCATATAAAGTTCAATTCATTGCAAACAATTTCCACAAAAAAGCCTAGTGAAACGACAAATGATCAAATACTCTTCGTCATATGAGAATTTAAATCGATAAGGCAACAATTATAAGTGATCAATGAACATTCCAACATTCATATTTACATTCAACGTTACTGCATTAAAACGATTCTTACAAAGATATCGGAAAATATTGATTGATTAAATATACTTACTTCAATTTTTCCTGATATTCAATTACTTTTTTCACTTATTACTAAATTTTTGAATATTTGAACGAAAAGAAAAAATAGAAAAAAAAATATGACGAGTTGATTATAACAATCAAATAAACTATTAAAAAAATTTACCACCTTATTTTGTTGTGTCTCATCGATAACCACTGAGATAATAATTTGTCTTGGTGAACCAGGTTTAGGTTCACTTATGCGTACTAAGAAATCCCCAACATGTTGTAATAAATGTGGTAAATCCTCTCGTGGTAATAAACCATGATAATATTCTTCTTCTTCGATACTTGCATTAGTTGTCATTTGTGATCGTTTTTATACTTCTCTGAATAAAAAAAAATTCAGTTGATTTTTTAAATTTTCCTCATTTGAATGTTTGCATAATTTACATGGAATATGCAAATGCATAAATGAGTCATAATTTTAGTAAAATTTTTATGCGATTCCAATATCGATTCAATAATTATCAGTTCTATTAATAATGATTCAATAAATCCATATATAATTATTTCAGGTATCCAATCTGTCTAGTCTCCTGCAAATCATTAGATATATTTTAAAGTATTTTTTGTCATTATGCCACAACATTGATTACTCTATTGCGGGAAAAATTAAGCTGAAAAGAATATGAATATTTGAAATATTTATTATAAGACCGAACTTTCATTCAAGGCAACGATAGGTGAGGGGATGGATTTTTGCTGCTTCATATGATTAATCCCTTATTTTAATATCCTAACATTTTTTATCCATAATTCGAGTGATAAAATTTTTTTTTGAAATATAATCCGAGATTATAAAATTTAGTCGAAAATCTCGAAAAGTTCACCGAAGAGAAATGCAGAGACGACCGCCAACGTTTGTGATGGCAATAGAAAATATTTGAGCAGAAAATAGAAAACAATTTAAGATTATCGTAAACAAATTTATGCTAATTTTTTTTTAAAATGGTTACTCATTCAATTTGAAGACAAAATTTTGCATAGAAAATGAGATCGCTAAATTCATTTTTTGCATTTTTTTCGGTTGCATAATTTGTAAATTAAAGCTTTAGATCGGACTTCATAACAATTCATTAAATTTTTTAAGATAGACGTTGATAAACGTGATGGAATATGTCCCTCACATTGTCAAGCATGATCGCATACTTGAAAGTATTTTACCAAGATTTGATCATACTGAGAAAATATATTTGAAAAAAGAGTGAATAAATTCTACCTCAATTTTTCTTTATTATAAATCGACCATATATTACATTCCTCTCTTCGTCGACTATTGAAATATAGTAATGTAAGGCTATAAGAGGTCATATGGTGAAAGCGAATATTTTCGCTTTGTAAATTCAGTTTTGATAATTTTTGCGGCATTAAACAGTTTTCCTAGCAACGTCTATCGAATATGCTTCTAATAATAAATTTTTTTTTTAAGAACTTGTCAAAAATTTTCTTGAAACTTTTCTAATTTCATTGAAAATAACTTTCATCTAAACCAGTAAAAAAAGAAACATTTTGAAAAAAATTACTGAAACTGAAATGTTGGACTTGAACGTTGACGGAAAGACCATTCTAATTCAGTAATTACTCCCTCTCCATATGACTGTGTGCACGGTGTATATCAACTACGACGAAGTGCATGAGTTTCAAGAATCTCCAAATTTTGTAGCCCTCTTCTTTCCATCAATCCTATAAATCTCCGGAGCCTAAAATCTCCTGGAGCCTAAAATAAATCCCTGGAGCCTAAGATCTCTACTTACAAAGTTTTCCGCGAAACGATTGCGCGGTATTTTGAAGGTGACATGGATGAATATTTCTTTTAAATTAGGTATCTTTAGCGCGATCTAAATTTATGGATGCATCGTGTGCATTCGCAATGTCAACAACTTATGTGCGCCGACTCTTTCAATAATCGATTTTTTTTTTGTTCAATAATATTTATAAAAATTTGCACTTAACTGAATTCAAAATTTATGATCACAAAATTTTCGATGGATTATCTTTTTATGAATTTAACGAATCATCAAAAATATTAAAATCACTTTCAAATATCAGAGCAAATTCATCATTCAATTGCTGATTCAGAATTATTCCTATTTCGGAGAGAAAAACAGAAAACAAAAATGCTATAGATCTTTCATAATAGGAAATTACATGAGTTGTAGCACAAAAACGGTTAAAAGATAATATTTAAAAATCAAAATATTTGATTGGAATTTCTTTAAGTAGCTAAAAAATTTGCATTTAAAATTGCTCATCCGATTTGTAGTATTCATTCGATGAGAGATTTTATAGCCGCAGAAAACTTTATAATTATCTAATAAGAAATTTAACACTAAAATGAAATAAAGTTTTGCGTTCAATAATTGTACGATGTTTTGCTAAATATTGAAAGATTCTATCGTTGATGATAAAAACAAAAAGATTTGAAATGAAACGAAAATATCAGTGCTTACATAACCATGCTAATAATGGTTTAGTAAATCCGGAGTTGAAATGCTTTATTAGGTGTTGGATAAAAAATTTTTTTTCGGATTTATTGTCGGGTTGTTTGCATTTGCTTCAAAAAGTGCACAATTTATGAAAATAACTGACACAACATCCCGTTAAAGAGATGAGTATAGGAATGGGATAGGATTTTGTAAAAAGACCGGACCATCGAGACGAGTGGATGGGGGAGGGGGAGGGGTTGGGGGGGAGGGGGGAACGTAGGAAAAAAGGACGAGTGTTTATGAATCGAATTTGCTTCCTCTTATAATATTTTCTCTGATAGTGTTTCTTACTCAATTTTCCCTTCTTTCTTGATCGTTTTTCTTGCAGTATTTTTCTGCGTAGAAAAATTTTCTAAAAGCTGTAAACATCGATTGGCTATATTTTACGACTATAAAATTATGAAATGAAGAGAAATAAAAATAATTAGATTCATTGGGCGTTAGATGATTTGCAAACAATAAAAAAAATTATGGAAAAAAAAAAAGGATGGAAAAACGTGTCAAAGGAAATAGTGCGATATGCGATTTTTTATTTTATTCTATAAATCAGCCGATTTTAGAAATTATCAACAAAGAATAAAACATACATAGCAATTGCATTTGTATTTTGACTAGTTTCATCACCACTTATGCAAAACTCCTCTGCAAAAAGTCCATACTCATGCTTTTAAAAAAATTTAAATTTTTAAATTAAATTAAAATTAAAATTAAAATTTTTTTCATGCTCTCAAATCATCGCTTTTTGATATTGCCATGTATTCATCACAGTTGCCGTGTTGATTTAAGTGACGACACAACGCGCTTGCTATTGATAGTTCCAAAAAATAAAGATTTATCTGCATTTTCCATCCATCCAATCTATGCTCATTTTATTTATTTTAAACAACGAACTATATGTGTTCTCATATCATATTTGCATAAATTTAATCCTCTTCA
This sequence comes from Baylisascaris procyonis, assembly GCA_037389465.1. Taxonomy (NCBI): domain Eukaryota; kingdom Metazoa; phylum Nematoda; class Chromadorea; order Rhabditida; family Ascarididae; genus Baylisascaris; species Baylisascaris procyonis. Next base: position 3,070,397 of record JAZARR010000193.1, read on the forward strand.
TGAATTCGGATCCCTCTCGTAGCGCGAATCCCTTATCGGTTGTTGGTTGTAGTTGTTGTCGGTTTTGCAAAAAGTGTTCTGCAAAAATGTTCTATAATGACTTCTGGCAACAAAACAGAAGCGTTTTGTGGTCGAAAAAGTATCGTGTCTGTCTGTGTATGTATGTAAGTGTCCGCGTCTGCCTGTCCCTTCGATAGTTTCAACTCGGTAACAGCTGAAACTGGAATGACGAAACTTCTTGATCTAAATAGATGACCTTTCAAGTTTATCCATCAACCTAGAAAGGATTCATTGATAAAATTTGCATACATTGTAGAACTGCTTGAATTGCATTCCGAGTTGAAAAAAAAACCGTGAAAAACAAGTTTTTTTTTTACAAATAATTTGCATACGAGGAGAATTCAGTTGCGCAAATTGTATTATTGTTAATGATTTGCGATATTGATTGATCTGATTAGCAAAGTTGTTAAAGCGCATATTGTGCCGATTTCTGTGATGTGTTTTTCCACTTGTTCTTCTACAGCTATGACGAAAATTGCTCCTTATTTGTCTATTAGTTGTGATGGAATAGGAAAATGGAAAGTTGCATCAATGAAAAAGGATAGGCGACTGTTAACTCGAGTTTATATCGTGAAGTTAAGGTTCTGTCGTTGCAAGTGGGATAAATCCCAGTGAAAATTTCGAGAGCTTTATGCTGCATGTGATTAGCATAATGGCATTATTATCAATAACTAAATAAAATTTCAAAAAAAAAAATTTGACTATTATTAAAGAATGCCATTGCCAACATAAAATTTAAATAAAATTTCAACAAAAACTTTCATGGATAAACAAATTCATAGAGTGATACCATAAATTCCTTTACAAAATTGTGGTTATAATCAGTTAAAGTTTTCTTTTATCAATCAATTAATAAATCGTTCAATCAATATTTTCGAATCATTTACGAATTTCATCAATAATTCATAAGGTATCGATAAATCGATAAATCAATCGATCAACTATGAGCTCAGTTTAAAATGATTGTTATTTAAAAATGAACATTTTCGGCCCCAATTCGTTATATTGTTTGTACGCTATTGGTACGCATAATTGTGTGTATTCATCGTGCAAATAAATGCCTCTCTTATGTTTCGCTCATTTTTCAAATATCTCCCCATGCTCTCTGTCCTCTCTTCTTGCTCTTCTATTTCCCTCCCCCAAAGTCAACCTGTTTTCGTCTTATTTAGAGGATCACTCCCAATATTAAATAAAATAAAGTACATCTATTGCTGATTACATTGTTTAATATTAAAAATAAAATTTTACACTTGTTTAAAGTAAAGAAAAAATTATACGACTTTTCGGTTACATTTACCAATTACTATCGAGGTGAATTGACCCATCGAAAAAATTGAAGCCATAGTGCGATAATATTCGAAGTAGATCATAACAGGTAGCATACGTTACGTATAACATATTTTGGCAAATGAAGATTAATGAACACAGGTAATTTAGATGTTAGCCAAATGAGTCAATTTTTTTTTGCATTAGAGCGTACCATAAACGAATTAGAGCTTTGTTACATATTTAATTTTTTTTTAATTTTATGTTTTTATTCAATGAAAATTACAAAATTCTACGAATTGTGACGGAAGCTATAACACACCCATTAGCAAAAAGCACTGTAAGACAACTGAGTGATGGAGATGGAAGGGGAGGAGGGGGGAGGTGAGGGAGGAGGTGGCAGAATTCTGAGACAATCCCTCAGAAATTATTCAGCATCAAGCTCACAAATCAGTGCACCACCGATTAATGCAGAGGTGAGGAAATAGCAACAAGGTAATAGATTGGCTATTCGTGAGTGATCAAGGCGATTAGCATCACTCTTAAAACTTAAAAACCTTAAACCTTGAACTTAAAACTTGAAGCTTGAAACCTTGAAACTTAAAACTACCATAGTAATTATAATTTTAGCTGATTCTATGGATTTGATTTATTTATTCATTGTTACCGATATTATTATTACTATTACTGTTACTGCTACCATTGTTACCATTGTTATTGTTTTTATTATTAATAATTACTATTTATTATTGTCATTGCTACAAATAATAAGAATAACAGTAATTGTTTCTATTATTATTAACTACTATCACTTCTTATTATTATCATTACTGTTATTGTTATTAATTATTACCTTCATTATCATCTTCATATATACAGAGGTGTGGGAAATAGTAATAACCAGTGTGAACATTGAATATTTTTCTATTCATGAAAAATTAAATCATTCATATTAAATTATTGTTTATATGAAATTCTTTGCATAAATAAACATCATATCTGAATACAGCTTATGTGTGATTTCCGATAGGCGATCGAGTGATATGGTATACATTGTGATGTGTACCGATGTGGAACCGGTTACTGCAATTTCAAGAGCATGTTTTATGGAATTCGCCACTCAAATCATCAACATTTCAGGTGTATATTGCGATGCAAATACCTACGCTATCCTATCAAGGTTAAATTATTTTGAAATGCATCTATAAAGGTGTAAAATTACAGGTATTTATCGATCGATATACGAGCGCATTGCATACTTATATCTGATATTTGCATCCACTTGTTATTATTGTTCCTTTCAAGCTTGCTCATTGAATTTGCTTTTCAATAGGATTTCATTTGGTTTTATTGGCTAGTTGCCAAATAAATTTGCATATTTTATAGTATGGTATTCGAATGATCACTCTCATAGGCCACCGATATTTTCAACAACTTCTCATTAGTCGATAATAAAATTAAAATATTTGCATAAAACTTTATTATTAAATTTATGTATAACATGACGAAGACATAGTCAGAAATAGTTTTCAGCGGTGAAAAATATTCCCACGAAAAGAACAACCGAATTGAATTGAATAAATAATTCGTTATGCATTTTTTTAAAATGTAGATCTCATTTATATCTAAAATTTATCACTCGCTATCGTTTTATGCGCATTTTATAAGGCATTAATAAAATATTTCTCCATTTTTAATTTTAGAAATGAATAATGATAAAATTAAAATAACAATTCAATTTTTGTCAATATTTGAGAAATTCGATGCGCACTTTTTATTGATTCGGAAATGAAGCAATTGAGCGATCGATATGATTCCTCTTCCTCTATCTTTTTTTACTCAATGAAAATTAATCTTTCATAAATCCGAGTATATTCCTCATTAAAGATAGTTTTTTTCTAGAAATCAATTATTCAAAATTAAATTATCTTTGAGCATTATATTTGCTGAGAAAATGTAAAAGGAAATGTTACGAAAATTTTTAGGCAATTGCATGAAAAGAATGATTAAACGTGTTATTGATGAGTTTTATTGCATTGATAGATGAATAAGTCAAACGTACATTTCGAAGCGATCCCCCCCAATGAAATGAGGGGAAGGGGTGAGGGGTGTCTGGTGGTGCAACCCATCACATCTACTCACACAAACGCGTGCATAGATGTTTATCGAAGAGCAAACAAAATAACACTTCGTTGCTGTTGAGATGTATCCACATTTCTTCGTGTTCAATTTTTGTCTAACGTTGCTTTTATCGTGTTCACAATGATAATGTTGTGTAAGATAATTTCTAGTATTAAATATCTCGACATTTTTTGCTTATATGGTGGTGCGGATAAGAAGGAGAGGGGGGGGGGAAGTTGAATTGGGTCGTCTTCTGAGGAAAAGATATCCCTTTTTTTCGTTCGCTTAATTCAGCATAAGGCCCACTAATTTCACACCCATCTTGTTTAATGTGTCACGATTTGTGTGGTTAAATAAAATCAGTTTTTATCAGTTTCCTTCTTCATTTCTTCGCATAACTTCATATAAGCCATGCTTTCATTTACCTTTTTGTCATTAAAATAGTGTTTGCAGTTGCCTTTATCATCTTTGGTTATTTTTATTTCAAGTTCTTCGAGCAATCCCAACATTCATGTTGTCAGTTGTCGTTTCATTTCCAAAGATTCGGCTTAGTCGAGGATTTAGTTGGGAGGCTTTCTCACGAAGGGATATTATTTCCTTTGCATTTTTTGTGTGAATATGGAAACAGATGCCATATTTGAATTCACAGTATGGGTCATAGGTAAATCCTTTCGACCAGGATATGCCACCATCTATTACTGTATGGGGAGATTCATAAAAAAAGTTGGAATTTTCGTTGAAGTCCTAAATAACGGATTTCGGGCTATAAGAAAACTGGAGTACGAGGATCATTCGGTTTTCGAATCGATCGGGAAGGACCTGACGGACCTATCGAAATCCTCAGTTAATGCTCATTTAGTCGTATTTATATCCTTTTGTTGTAACCACCAAGATACCTCTATAACATCTAACAAAACTCGTATGACAAGAAAAATTGTGGAGTAACGCAAATATAACAAGTTTAAAAAGAGATATTTTTTTTTCGATGGAATCTTCATGGAGCTATTATATAGATGCACTTAAATATTCAAACACTTCCACACTATCGCGACTTATGAAATAGGTAAAAACGCGAATTGTTCATAAACACTCTTGAGCGAAGCGAAGAAAAGCGAATTTTATAATGTTGAAAGAATAATAAAATAATTTAAAGACAATAAAAATTAATTTCTTATGGCATTGAAGATTTATTGCAGCTGAATATTTAGTGTTATTAAAAGAATGTGGTGTTCTTTCTTCAAATCTTTTCAAAAATTTTCGTCATTTTCACTTTTCGACGTTCTGGCGTTCGCGTTTCTGCAGTTCATTCGTGTGTCTTCCTAATCAATCCACCCTGTGACGTAAAAATGCATATGCCGCATAATCTCATCTATCTATAAGCATTCAGTTATTCGATGTCATAGATTCTTCTATTTTTTCGAACCCGAAAAAAAGAATAAATTACTATTTTTCCTCAATATTTGAATTTATATTTCCGTTTTTTCAAGTGGCCATCGCAACCACGCATTCATTATTAGATCCTATATTTCATAGAAGGAATATAGAAACGAAAAGATTTCAAGAGGAAAGAGGAAATCATTACAAATAAAATCCTTCTTGTAGCAGTATTATTGTAATTCATCGCTGTTGATGTTACATTTTGTACTCTTTATATATCGCAGCTGATCTATCGAAGATGAAATCACCATTAGCCGCGCTACTGGAAGTACAATAGATTGCTGCATGCAAGCGTCTTTAAAACCTTTTGCAAAATTTCCCTACCCCTCCCTATCTTCTTTATTCTAACCGATAGGCATTTCTATTCTCGCATCCGCTGATTCAACAATTAAACTGTTTTGATAATGAGGTTATAAAAGACCAATCGATAAATGAGAAGGCTCTATTAAAGAATTTTTGACGGTTTTTAAAGTAGTTTTCATGTTAAAATGCGTCACCGTTAGGATTTGTGCTTTACGTGCATCTCATCATCTCTGCGTATATTTTCATGTATTTATTGCTCATATTAGTTAGCATTAAAGCAATCGGCACAGAGCATTGGTCTTTCATGCCTTTCACATATGCAGACACTCATAGCATCGTCTCATCGTTTTCTTATACGTACTTTTTTTTGGCTTCCTTCGAAATGCCTTCTTTCAATAAGCAGGAAATTTCGGTCAATATTCTTGAGCGATTCTTGATTTGAAAAGGTGAACGATGAATTCTCCTTATGACTTGAAAGCCTCTGCTGCCGCCATGCCGAGAAGGTGGGAAGAACGGATTTTGGGGGGGGGGGGAGGGAAGGGGTGAAGGAATCTTTGCGTTAATAAATCAGTGCGCTGGCATAACAACTCTAGAAGCAGAATAATGCGGATTCGACCCATAAAAGTGAAAGAACTTTTTATTTATCCGGTAGCCTATGTTTGTTTTCGCATCCTTATTTTTATTAAAATGAAGAACGATTTAAAAAAAAAAAAATTGCCGTGATCATTCTTATTGCTGAGTCAGCTTGCCAAGCCCACCAGAAGTTATCAGCTTACAAAAAATTCCTCAAAATTGAATCGAATTACTCGAGAGCATCATGAACTAAATGTTCTTGAAATGCAAAGAATGTAGCTACTCAAAAAGCGTCTCGCTTGTGCACTTTTGCAACGTTGCATTTGCAAAGCGTATGAATGGGAATTTTATCTGTATAGGTGTGCTTGCACGAGTCTATGTACCTGTTTGTTTGTACTATGATTTGGATTTATGAATCGTTGAAGATGAGATAACAAAATATCGGCGATTACAATATGTAGTTTAGGATCGCTTCCTGAACCTTCTTTTAATAAGCGCTCACTACCTGCATCTTTCATACTTAAAAATGACAATTCTCTATCTTTTTTAAAAGCATAAAAATGTCTCAGAATTCGTTTTGGCTTGCAGAAAAAGGTGGAAATATTCGAAAAACCTTATTCGTTATTTACTGAACTTCAGAGAAAAAAAACCGATTAATATATGTTAGCAATTATGAACTTATCCCTCGTTGAAAAGCGTATAAATTTGACGCATGCATCTAAGCAAGCACATTAGAAAATCGTCAATTTTGGCTTTTTTTTTCATTTCTATGCGAAACGGATGGTTTAGAGCAAAGAGACAGCGCAAAGCTTTAGCGCACACCCACGCATTCACCACCCCCGCATGCACAAACACACGTACACAAACACACACAAATACTTGCACGCGCACACACACACACACACACACGCACATGCATAACTATGACGTATGATGTTGGTGAACGAATTGGTCGAGTTGAATGTTGTGTGTTGCTCAAGTGCTTATTGCTCCAACTAGCTGCAAGTTTTATGCAGTTGACTGCTGACTGGTGAATTTTTTTCGAAACTCTGTTCTTCTAAATGAGTTTGAGATGTACCGTTATTATTGAATGGGATAATGCGATGACAATGTGGATTTTTTAATTTTTAAGTTTTTTAAACGTCGAGTTTTAAAAAATTTTCTAATGAGTAGGTCGATTCTAATATGTGATGCAACCACAAATATTGAATTAATTCGATCGATATTTTTCTAAAACTGAAATCAATATACGGTATATTTAATCATAGTAGCGGATTATGATAACGGATGATATCACTGATAATATTGATATTGATATTGAAATAGTATAGATGCGTGGAAATCAGTTGTTTCATTGCAGAAACAATTCCATATATAGTATTGATCGTGTTGAAATTTCTTCAGGTAAATTTATTGGATATCAGAAATGAATCGAATACAATTTTCGACAGTAACTTCACTACTTAGATTATTTTCAACGTTACGTTCAGCACTCAGCACATTATTTGATGTCGCTATTTTCTGAAAAGATAAAATATTCACCAAAATATTCATTCATCTTTTCCAAAATATTTTCCAAAATATTCAAATGTATCAAATAAAATTTCTATCTTTTCTTCCTCCATATTTCCCTTTGTATTTACTTTAGTATATCCGTTCTTTGATTATGTGAGCTTGAATTGTTTGATTTCATTTCGTTTTTCACTTAAGTTCTTCGTTGACTTTAGAAATTTTGAATATGTGACGAAAACGCAGCAATAGACAAATGGGAGAGCGCGCCATAGGTGCTTGCACAATATGCGCTTTTTTAAAATGTGCTCATTCAACCAACCGCTTCCGTAAATTATGAACAATTAATAAAATATGCCGAATAATGCATTTATTCATCAATTGATATTGTAATCTTTATACATCTATTAAATATTCCTTTTTTGCGATATGGTTGATCGATCATTAAATGAGCGCAGTTTTTTTTTTACGCATTTTCTATCTATATTTTCATATCGCTTTTCGGACTTCATCGGTCAACTCGAAATTTCATCTGCAAAAGTCACGAGGCAATGAAATAAATATTTAACCGATGTGAAGTAGGTGGAATTTTTTTTTTTTTAATTCGATTAAATATTGATGATTTATTACGAATTTGATGGATCAGCTTGAATGTTGACTGCCATTCTATGTGTACATTGTTCCCCATAATTTTGTCATTCTAGCTTTATCGATTTGCCAAGTTGAAATCACTGACACCTATGCAATTTTGTAACTGTACGTTTGGTGTTGTTGCAAGATTGAAACTATCATGCACAGACAGACTCACACTTGCAGACACACAGACACGATGACAGACACACAGACATGACTTTCATCATGTTGCACGTAAGGATACTTCAATATGCCAAATAGTCGTATGTGCATTTCGGCCAAATAATTATTTTCTTGTGATTCATAGAAATTCTTTTACAGTTATGTCCTTATTATCTTCGGCGCTGTTGTTTTCTTTCGTTGAATTTTCAACCAGAATGCGTTCATGCTATTTTGCTTCCATCAAGCATAGATTATTAGCAGTTGTGCAGAAAGGCAGTAAAATCTACAGATGTCTGCAGACGTTATTACGATGACGTATGTAGTTGAAGATGGCAAAGATTTCACAAAACTTGATAGCTTTTAGGTCTTTTATGTAAATTTTAACAAAAACCTAGTATGATTGTTTAAAATTTTATGTGATGTTTGTTCTTTTCACTTATTTATTTATTTATTTACTTATTTACTTATTTATTTATATACCTATTTACCAACTCATTTATTGATTGTTCTAATTGCTAGTTTTTTTTAACGTTGAAAAAATTGCTCGATATATTACAAGATATCTTAATTTTTTGCATTATTTTGAAGACGAATGAAGTAGAGGTCGTTTCCTTAAATAGTATTTCCTATAAGAAGTGTTATTTATTCTGTCTCTCGTGAAATTTCTTCAAAAAAAAAAAAATGCATGGTTCACATTTGATACTATGAATTAATGTCAATATGTCCTTTAATGCAACATTGTCACTTTGATTTTGTATATCGCCGTTCACTGATATGATTGCTGATCAACTAACTATTCATTGATCGATCATTTTTTATCATCCGAATCTGTTTATTTATCCATAGAAGAGGATTTAAGAAATTTTTGCTTCATTAAACATCGTTAATTCATCATTTTTGAACGTTTAACTAGTAATATTATTAACAAATTAGAGTTGGTTAAAGAATCTGAGCTATTGTCCGAAATTGTCCAACAATTCAACATTATTCATTATTACTCAGGTGCGATGATTGATTCCGTAATGTCACCGCCCATAACATTTTTCGGCAAATTGTAAACAACGATTGTCGTTCGTTGGTTTTCCTCAACTCAACGCAAAATTTGTACATTTTTTTTATAGTTTAGAATATTATTGATCTACATTTTTACTCCACTTACTTTGAAATCTCGATATAATAATTTCTATATAATTATAAATATAATAAAAATTAGTATATATTATAATATAATAATATATATTTATTATAATAGTATATAATATAATATAATAAAAATTAGAAAGTAGTATATATTTATTCATTAAATTTACTAAATTAGCCCTGCTAAATTTGTGCAGCTTTCGAGGAAATCCGATGTTATTCATTTTCTTAACTGAACGCTCTGAATATTCTTAAAAATTATTAAATTGCATTCGAAAATTTTAGATTGGATGTATGTAAAAAAAAAAGGAAATTTGGGTGGAGGATGATTGGTAGATTGGAATATAGTTCGATCTCTATGCACTTTTCGTCTTTAATATGCAAAAATGCAAAAAAAAAAAACGCCAAGAGTGGGCTTTTTCTATGCATTTACTTTTGAGCAGTCTTCGTTCTGTACTTCTCTACTTTAGATTTTTGTGTTCTTTTGCACTTTTGTGCTTTTAATGTTCGAAATTCTTGCAAAAACGCAACCTGTAATGCACAGCCATTCCAGACTCTCTTTAATGAACTCTTTCTTCGACAAGGGAATCAGAAGACGTTAAATTGGTGAACTCAAAACGATGCAACCGGCAACGAAATCGACTTCATCCTTATACACACAATCGGTTATGAACTCATCCATTATCCCGGGATTGGCTATATCTCTCTATGTACTTCGATATCATCTTGTGTGAGTGAAATTTCAAGGGGAAAGAAAAATTCGCGACAAAGTAATCTACTATGACAGACCCAAGCGGTTCGCCGCAGATCTTTTCTTGCAGGCTGTTGCATCCGACGACTGGGATATTTCAGGAATTAACACTGTCGCAAATTCAAGCCGCTTTCTTAGCAAGTATAAAATGGACGTTATTGCTACATTGAAGACAGTTAGAAGCCGAGATACAGTCTAAGTCAAGAAAAGCTTCAGCGTACTCGAAGAAAATGAACGACGGATGCGGCATGTTATACAGTTTAGGAGTGCAGGCTGCTGTATAAGGGCAACAGAGAGATTGTATGTGGTCAGCGGTTGGCAAATATTGTTATTCGCCGATAACGTGGTGCTCATTGCAGGAAACCTGCAAACGTTGCAGAATTTATTAAATAAACACGAGAGCAATACGACGAAAATTAGGCTCAAAATCACAGCTGCAAGATGCAGTAAATAAAGAATGTCTACTGCTCCAGTTTGGCATAAAAGTGGAAAATCAAAACGTCGATCTTTCAAACAGCTATGTCACTCTGGCGCAAGATGCACAAAATGGACAACGCTATGGGTGCAGTTGAGTAGAAGAAGGAAAGTTTCATGGAGCTCCATGTCATCTGCGACGATAGAAAAAGCACATCGTTTGTGAAAACCCATTTGCTGAAAAATATTATCTTTCCTATACGGTTGTGGGATGCGTAATTTCAACACAACGCTTGCAGAAGAGCAGACACAACGTACTATGGAACGGGCATTAGCAACCTTCAAAATATCTCAAATGAAGACCTGCAACTTCGTTGTGGCGTTAACGAATCGTTGAAATGATATGCGGCGAGAAAGTACTATTGGGCTGGTCATGGGGTAAGGATGGACGACAATCGATGGACGAGGCAGATTGTTGAATATTCCCCACGAAATAAAAGAAGAAAATCGGGGACGATGCCGTTAAGGTGAAGGAAGCTGCTTGTGCGTTAACATTGAATCATGTGGAAGTGACTAGCGCAGAGTTGAGGCGGATAGAACGGATATATATATATATATATATATATATATATATATATATATATATATAATGTTTTGCGAAATATTTTTCTGATAGCTTCACATTCCGAATTGCAAACGCTTATCATGTGATCGCGATCCCCATCATTTATTATGCATTTTTGCAAATATGCATATGTACTTGCCGTATTATTTGTTGGCAGTTTACGATAGTGGTGAAAGCAATGAGCGAACTTCCAAATATGTGTATTGTTGCAGTGTTGGCACACTCTTCCATTTATATTAGTTTTGCTCGAACATTTTTGCAGTCAATCGGTTTTTTTACGAGTAAAGAAACGTTGAAAAATTTTCATCATTAATCGTTTTTTCTTCAATTATCGTGACATCGGGCATATACTTCCTTTGATTAATCGTTTCGCTTCGCTTTGGTTAAAGATCGTTCAAAATCACTTTTTTTTGGTAAAAATTTTTGGTTAAAACTTTTCCATCAATATTTATGAGTTACACATTATTTTTTGCATTGAAAAATCGCAACTTCAACAATAGGACTTTTAATGAAGAAAAGAGAAAGAAATTTTCAATTGATTTCCTCTCATTAAATTCTCATTTATATTTATTCCCCTTTATATTTTCTTATACTTTAATTCATATACCAAATTTTCGATATTTTTACGCATCGAAATTTAATTATTAAGCTAACAGCTAGCTAATTGAAATATTGTTAACCGCTTGCCCTCCGCATGTTGATATTTATGGAGCACTTTTGGGGGTTGGAGGGTAATCGAATATTGAAGTCGATCGGAAATTCTTTTGGCAGGCCTTGACGACAGGTACGGCTCGCCGCCGCGTCTTGTGTATGCCAGCACACACGCACACAAATGCACAACAAGAAACTCGCCACTACCCCTGTGCTCATACATCCTTTTATCTGATGCACGCTTTACCCTACCACCTTCCTCTCTTGGCTTATATTATGCGTAATTCCTCATAAGAATTGCCGAAGTTGCAAACTTTGCAAATTTTTAGAAAGGGGTGTGGGGGGGGGGGTGCGCTCGGGGAGGGAGGAAGAGGGTGATCTCGTGCGATGAAATATAGTCCCCCAAGGTTTCCCCACCCCAAACTATATGTTCCCTCATTCCCCAAACTGGTTATTTTCAGGAATTTATGAAAGTATAGAGCTTTTCATAGTGGAGGAGATATGAGAACTGGGGCATTTCTCTCTCCAAAGCTTTAAAGGTTTTTATTTTCTAAAAAGATGTACAGGTCGCTTGAAAGAACATGCTCGACGAATTAGCATCAAATGTTGATTGAGCCGAAAAAATACGATTGCTTTTTCGTCGATGAAACGAACGCAGGGAAATGACATAATGAGCAGCGCCGTACTAATTCATCACCGCCTTCAATTATTAAAAGCTTCTAATCGGGTAATAACTAAGGTTATATTTAGGTGGTAGCCAAGCTTCAAACCAAATGTATAGGTGCAAAGGTTATGTCTAGATAATAGCTAAGTTTAAAATCAAAGTATAGATGAAGTTGCAAGCAAGCAGCTAAATTAAAGTTGAAGTTGTAATAAACAGCAGGAAGCGAATCACCAGATAACTGCTTTAAGGAATGCAATATTTAGTTATCGATTAGTACACTGATTTTTTTGAATAATCTTTTCAAGATGGGTAGTGTCAATTTATTTCCACGATTTCTATACCTTACTTACTGATAATATGTATTCTATGTGACTTATAGGTGACATTCAAATGTAGCTTCATTCGCATTAACGTTATAATGGGAAAAGATGGACCGTTATAACTGAGTAATGTTTTAGCCAAGTAATAGAATCCTAGCAATGTTGCAGCCAAATACCAGGATCCTCAATAATTTAGGTAATAGGGTCCTAAATAAATTAACAATCAGGTGAAAGGATACTTGACTACCTTATAATCCTTGGTAACATAACAAGCCTGATATTTGAATATTTTTATCCTATACATTTCAAAATGATTCACGCTCTATTGAATCGATTTTGTTATAATTTTCCTTATAACATCTTTCTTTAGAATAGGGTATATATTGATTTTATTGTATGCGTTACTTATTATTAGTAATTCATAAAAAAGTACAAATCTTAAAAATTAATTATATTATGCGAAGAATTATGCGAAAATTTGCCAACAAAAATCAGAATTATATAGGATGATAAAGAAGAAGAATTGCATAGGCGAGTTAGAATTTTTATTTTTATTAATTTTTCAAATTTGAAAAAATCGTCCTCTTATGTCCTTTTCACTTCTGATGGCATTACATAATACTATATGCTCAAATCGGATTGCACTGAAACAACGTTTCTAAAATAAAAAAACTTTCTCGAAATATTTATTAGTGTAATGTTGAGGGTATGAGCGTTTTTGTTTTCGGGAATGTACCGGAATTAATAATTTAATAACTTATTTTTACCGGAAACAACATCAAACGCTATATAAATTCCGCAAATGCGTTACAAATTTTCAATTTTTATTAATTTCGAAATTAATTAAAAAGCCGGATGTATTTTTTGTATAGTCATTGGCTATATAGTCTCTTATAAAGTAAAAGTAATGCCTCTAATATATGAAAAATCGATTCTAACGTCGAATAACTTGTTGACTTTTTCGTTATCGGAATGTCGATTTTATTGAGTGAAATTGAATGTGTCGATTTTTTTCTTTTATATTTTTCACTCTTCCGTATAACTTCACAAAGATATTCGATTCAATAGCATATGCAAACAGTTTGTGAAAGCATGTAATAACAGTTTTCGCGATCAGCGTAGACCATGTAGATCGTACAATTGTACAATTCAGCCAAGCGTACTATTCTGTTTAATTCATATCAATTCAATTCAGATATAGACTAACTTAATATATTTATTATACCATACTATTTTATGCTCATACTTAATATATATTATATACTTGTACCTAAAATAATATAATTTACCGTCTCCATCTACATTACCATCGTAATCGTAAGATTCCTGCACCTATACTACTTCACATAATCGTATAATTCCTAATATGCTTTTAACTAATCTGTTTTTTTTTTTTTTTTTTGAGGGTTTTGCGGCTCGTCATTTTTGGTTAATATTTACGATTCTACAAATCATTTTTCCATATAGTGAAACTGAAACCTGGGTTGGCCAAATTGCTACGAATGACCGTATTGAAATGATCCGTAAATAATGAGATTTGCTGGCCCAATTGAAAATGCGCCAAAATCACAGAAAATATTTCGTACTTTTGCATGACTTTCCTTTGAAAATTTTTACAAATTTCCAAGTTTGGCAGTATTCATTCATCGCAATTGAATGCTAAAGAAGATGGAGACAGCGCAAATTCTAATATTCAACGAATGGATATTAAAATGGTCAGCTCAAGATTCGAAATGCTATTGTGTAGTAATTTTTTCGATGCTTTTTGAGCATAGAATTACAAGTCGAACCTATTGGGAGGGATTGTTGACTTTTGGAAGGGTTTGTTGATCGCAGATAATCATAAAAAGTCGACGAGCACACTGAGGAGTTGGTACGACATCCACTTTCACATTACACTTAACTGACCAACCAATCTTGAAGTTACTAGTAAGGCAGTAAAGTATCATTGAATATTTGCAACTTTCTTCAATATTGATTGATGGTGTAGATCGAATAAATTTTGCGATTCAATTTGTAATGATTTCACTAGCGAGTAAACGACGAAAACACACGCAGACACATACGCACAGACATGATGTCATCATAGTGCACTTTTACAGAGCAAATTTGCAATAGGACACAAAAAAACGTTGCTAATGGTAATGCTGGCCCATAATTGGACCAAAGAGGTCGCAATTTGAATAGTTTAAAATCGGTTGTTTTTTTTTTTCTTCCTTTTCCTTTCCTTTACAACTGCGCCTTCGCTTAAGCTTTGCGGCAAGCCTTTCGATCGTTTTAGGCCCATCTTTGTAGTGTCTCCAGCCCCTACTTTAATTCATTTGTAATGTAAAGCACTTATGATTTTTATTTAAATGGGGAATTGTTTGTTGCATGAAGTGCATAGCTAATTTTATAATATGCTTTTGTTTATGTGACATAGCCGAGGAGGGTTGCATAACGAAGTGACTAAGATCACTTCTGAAGGCCAATGAATGCGAAGTTCCAATCATCCTCGCATCCCCACTCCTCTCCTTTTATATTCAAAAAAAGTCATAGTGATAGTGAATTTGGTAAGGCTTTCCAATGTGACATCATACGATCCAAGTTTTAAGTAAAACTTTAAATATACAACGATTTTGTAAATGCTGATTTGGCCAGTGGATCTCTGAGGTTTCCATGAAACTGGATACTGTTAAAAATTGCGAACATTCAAGCTCAGATAACGATAATTTTCCATCGAAGATTCGTGTTGTGTTATCCACTAAAGAGACGTTTTCCCATTTTGAAATCAAAGAAGTTTGTATACAGGAAGCACTTTTTCCTGCTACCTCTCCTTGTGCCATGCGGCATCGTTATTTCGGAACCGCTAGATTCGAATTTTCCAAGTCCAGATTCATAAAGTGTTAGGACAACGGTCACATTCGTATATCCTTCTTATCTTTTTCACTCTTCAATATAAAATTTCCCATTTTTCCGGTTCAATGCACAAAATTTTACTAATCATACAACCTTTTCCAGCCGAAACGTTATTGTCGCAGAAATATTAGAGCAACGAAAGGAACTGAATTGAAATAGATAGAATAGATTTGTTTTAAAAAATTGATTTCGATTCGTAGATCTCTCGTAGAACCATCTGATGAGCGACTAATTCGCGTTTAGCACGATATTTCCGCACATTATTGTCAGCGAAAATTTCTCTTAAGCTGTCTATGGTGTGTGTTGAACTAGATTTGTTGTGCGCTCGCTCTTCGTGCATTGCTCTGACCACATCGTACTGTGTTGTTCCCATCGAAATTCCGCAAAAACTATTGTTTATAAAAGAAATGAAAATCTATCAAAATATTATCTAATATTGCCGATTTTCAAGTGCTGTTTATTGCTAATCATTTTATTTTTCTAATGTAATTCGTTAGGATAAATTCCTTGAATAAATTAGCCTTAGAAATAAGGTAGTTGCTAAGTGCTAATTAGTCATAATAAGTTGTTTTTGACAGAGGTGGGGGGGGGCGGAGGGGGGAAGGAAGAGGGAAAGCGAGGAGGTAATCTGATGAAATGAACCCTTGGAAAGTTTTTTTTTTTTGCGAGAACTTTTTTTATAATGATAGTCCTTATAGATATTTCGTAAATCAAATTTAGAATCTTCTATACTAGAAGTTCGATTTCATTATTTTTTTTAATGAGTTTCGTTTGAGGATATTTCAAAAATAATTTTTTATTTTCCTTTAAACATTCATTTTCCTCTCATTGAGACCTATATAAATATCTCTATAAGCCGATTTTCACCCTTTATCAGTTTATCAGTTTTCAATTCCATATCTCTCGTTATCGTTCGCCTAAAAGACCGTATAGATTTCATGTGTTATTGAATGCTTACACACATTAATAAAAATATATATTTGAATTTAAATATCTTACTATCGGAAATTTAATCGATTAAAAAACAGTTGTTTAGTTTTTTCACTTTGTATATTTATCTTATCACAAAGCAAAACAAGAAAAATTATATTATTTCATCTCGATCATATTTCTTTTTTTCATTGATTGAATTCTTTCAATTTCATAGAATCACCGCAATTTTTTCACTGCATATTTTTTTAAAAGTACTTTTTCAACTGATATTTGCATAATTGAAAGGCATAAAATATATAAATGATTCGCTTTTTCCATTACATTTTCACGCTTTATTTCGATAAATATCGTCTCATAAATTTAATTAAGTTTGATTCATTTAATAAAACCTATCTTATTCTTAGAATTTAAATAAGTGTCTCTTTCTTGAAGTTAAGGCGTCACCTTTCATATCCTCATTATCGAATGAGATTCTTAGATATAAATATAGAATCAAATCTTGATTAACTACAATAACAAATAAGAGTAGATGATATTCTATGAGGTAAAGTCTAATAATAATCACGTGATCCAACTAAGTAATGCTTGATAAGGCTCGATAATTATATGATACAATTAGTAGACTAGGTAAATCGTTTCACGACATATATATTGTTGTTGATTTTATTCACGCAGTCATACTCATCGGTTAGATAACGTCAATAAAAAGGTGCAAAATATTTGAAAATATGTATTAAAATCATGCGTAGATCAGTTCAATTCATCGTAGTTCCGTTACTTTAAAAAAGCCATTTTTTTAAAATTATATAAGCAATGAAAAATACGTAAGAAAGTGAAAAGCTCTTTTTTTTGCGTCAAATCATATTTACTTATGTAAATTTCAGCTATCGCTTCCGGTACTATTATAGGAGAATTAAGCCTATAACCTACAAATCGATTCAATTATTGTATTAAACATTTCTGATTTTAATATCACTATTGATTATATACGAATATAAATGTTCTTAGGCGATTAGCATTATCTCCAGTATATCAAGTGATTTTTTGCATCGATTGTAAACGTATTAAATGCATTTCATCAATGAAATGTTTTCTTTTTTGTAACAGTTTGTTTGTTTATTATTTATGTATCGGTCGTTGCACTGATTTTTTTTTTTTTTTTTGCGTTGTTTAAAGGTCGACGAGATTTTTTTCATCGTTTAGCGAACCATTACACTGTTACATTTCAACTTGTATTACAATAAAAAAATATGTTTTAGTTTTTACTTTCAAAACGCACTAATATTATTTTACTCGTGGACAAAACTTTTTTTTTTTTTTCTGCAATAAGGCTTTTTGGGAATCTATCAAATCTTTTGAAAAAAGTGGAAGGAGATAGGGGTAGTATTCGGGGTTTTACGATATTGTAGTATTTAAGTGTGTATTTTAAGGTCAAAATAAAGGTTTTAGGCATGCTAGTGTTACTAAGAATGTTTTTCAAAAACAAAACCTTACCTCATAAGTTCAGTAGAAATGACTGGGTCATGTCATAGAAATTTAAAAGCCGATTGGCCGCAACCGGTTTGCTGGAAAATCCTTTACGGTAAACATCGTTGATTTATGGTCGCATCGCAGGCGCCGATAGTTCGTTCGCAACATTCTAATGTTGGGGTTATCCTCATTTATTGCAATGCATGAGTACGCTTAATTCTTTAATTGATATATGTAATGAATTTGATATATAATTAGTGAACTTTATATAAAAAAAATTATTTTATCAATTCGGAAAATAATTTCATTATTATTGGTATAGATATATAAAATTAGAAATGATGAATATTTAATGAACGAGTTAAGAAAATTCTTGCATAATTTTTGAAAAGTTGAAATATTTTCGCGCTTATTTATTATAATTTTTTCGCATAATTATGAAGAAAAATATTGAATTTTCTTACTTTTGAATAAAATCTTTCTCGTGTTATATATCATTGATCAGCGTTATGCCAATAAAGCGAGAGGTATGCTAACGTAAAGATAAAGGTAAATCTAGACCTTACAGCATTACTAAGTATATCATCGTTTATTCAATTGTTATTGAAATGCATTAAGATTATCTGCGTCTATTTATTAGTAAATGTATTATTTTTTACGTTCATGTACAAAAATTCACCACAAATGAAATGTATTACGAGAGTTGATCTGCTGCAATTTCGGCGTATATCAATTTAAATTGTTGTTCGGTAAAAGTGAATGAAATTTGCATATTGCTTTCGAAATTCTTATGCTTTAAATTCCAGAAAACGGCCATTATCGCGGAAGACTTTCATGACTGTTTTTCATGAGCCAATAATTAAAAACTTGCTAACTCGTTTTCCAGTGAGCTTTATTTATTTTGCGGTATATAGGTAATAAGCGAGCCATTACCTGTACAATATGCTGAAGTTTGATGGACAGATAGCTTGTGTATATCTGTTACTTCTACTCTTAAAGTCAAAATTTAAATCAACCTAGCTCTTTCCCAATTATTAACTTCCCAGTAACTTTAATTCCTTACTATGCTTTCTCTCATAACTTATTTTTCATGTCTGCAGCTTATGTTTTACCAGTCTATTCAAAATATATGTGTATGATTGCTTGCTCTTAATTTATTTCTAAATTTATTTCCTTTTATTATAGTTCAATCTGCTTTACTTCCTGCACCGATTGAATTTCTTGTTTCACCGAATTTCTCTTATAATTATCAATTAGCGCTTCACAGATGAAACAGCTCAAGCCTCTCCAACCTTTATTTATGGTAATCATTCTATTGTTCCATAAAGTTTAACATCAATTAGTAGATGAAGTTTTTGTTGAATATATTCTATGAATCATTTTATAAATAATGTTTGCACATTTTTGAGTATTTCAGAATATGCCCGGTGGGTTTTATCTCATCACAGAAGTTTCATATTTGCGAAGGATAAATTCTACTCATATACCTATTGAAATATTTCGTTTGTGCTCAAAAAAAATTGCGAGGATTCTTAATGATTATTCAATGAATATTGCTGGAAAATACATATACTATAGTAATGAAATTTGGAAACGCATCGAAAGGTGTGATCGAATAAATCGAATAATGACGTCTTCGAATTGCGCTTTACAGCTGAACTAATATTTATTTCACTGAGTCAAATATATCCGACGTTAATCATAACACTTATACCATCCTTTGTTTATTTATTTTTTTTAAGATTTGAAAGAAGAAAGCCGTTGATTGCTTACTGAGATGTTGATAAGGTATTCTAATGAACGACTGGTCGATATTTATTATAATATGCTTCATAATAAAACTATACGTATTCATTAAATACAATACTCACCGTACTGAAATATGGTAATTGATATACCGTAATGCCTCAAATTAAAGCCTCGTGACTTATACTGTCAAGAAAAGCAGTCCAACGCGCGTGTTATGATTGGCTTGTACAATTTTAACTTTATTATAAGCGAAATCGACTGATTTGTGCTAAGATGAGAGGACTAACAACCCTTCATGCTGATTGGTCGAGACAGTTTCTATTCAATTGGGAGAAATTTTCTACCGCTGATCGCAGGAAAAAAAATTGAGCGTATTTTATCATCAAAACCTATTTTTATAAAAAATTATTTGCTTATTTATGTATGTCTCTCGCCAAAAATATGCAAATAAGATTCGAAGCAGTCATATGAAGTTTCTATTACCTGCAACCATATGCAATTGCATCGGCTATATATTTGCATATGGTGATTTGCATATATTTGCATTTATAAAGAAAAGAGCAATCAAAATCTGATAAGGTTTATTTCGTAGGATTTCGTAAGTTTTATTTTACTTCCTATGATTTCACTTGAAAAATTCGACAATGTCGTATGATTCTATGAGAGTGTTAGATTTAGTTTATTGAAGGTGGCTTCAAAGTTTAGCACGAAAAACATGGGCAATGTGAATGGAGTTTGTTAGATTTTTGATTGTTCTAAAGCAGTCTCTCGTATTGCGGCATATTGTCCAGTATTATGTGTCAAGAATCGCCCCAATAGATCCGAGTGTTAGAAACGACAGCCATTATAACCGGTTTTAATAATCTCTAATCAATGTTTGCATATTTTGTTTTGCAATCGATTGTGATGAGAAAAATTGTGCAACTAAGCACATTTTTCAATTATTAGATGTCTGGAAATCTTTAAAAGATAAAAGTAGACCTGAAAATTTAGGAAAACAATCAGAAGAAGGTCAAGAACTCGATCAGAAATTTAAGAAAATGAGACTAAAATGAATTCAATTGGTATTGAATACGGCAGAAAAAATTCTAACAAACGAAATTCAAATCATATCATGGCACAGCTACATTTAATTATTATTCTATAATCATATTTAAACATAGAAAAATCTTGCAAAATTTTTTCGCCAAGAAATTTGACAATAAATCCACCAAATTTGTGTGCTATTAGTGATAATCTTTTATTTTCGCATATGTGCTATTATTTTGTTTCTTAATTTCATACCACTTTCAGTAGTTGTTACAGAAATATGTTATAGTGGCATTGTATGCTTGTACATGTTGTGTTTGTGTCTGTGTCTGTGTCTGTCTGTCTGCTCGAAAGTTTCAAAAATTCCAACTCGCGCATCATATAAGGATATGTTGATATTAGCAGTAGTATTACAAGGTACCATTCTACCCTTCATTTTATCCATCCGACGTTTTTTTTCGAGGTACTATTATGTAAAATTACTATTTTTTTTGCGTCACTTTTGTTTTATAATAAATCAAATATGATCAGAAAAGGATTTTTAATTGATATTTAGTGTCGGCGATTCATTGTATTTCGCCGAGAAGCATGTCATCGAGCGTTTACTCATTATTTTTGAAATTTTTTTTAGCAGTTGATTGGTTCATCAGATTCAATTGCAAAAGCGCATATTGTGCTTTTCTTCACGGCATATTTTTCCAAGCAAAGTTCAATAATTATACTATTTTGATTGTATTTTTACATTACTACATATGTAGTTCCTATTAGAAAACGTTATCTCACAATAGTTTTATTGCTAATAAGTATGAATTATACTCAAAGTAGTATTCTTTTTTTTGTGATCGATATTTCATTGATTCAGTGATAAATGTGAAATGTGAGCGAACTTTCTTTCTTAAATAATGATTAATGCATCCACAGTGCAAAAAAAAAAATTACCCAATATTTTGCGCGTAGCTCATCTTCTTTCACATTTTTGGTCAAACAACTTCTCATTAAGATCTATTAGATTACCATCTATTATACGCTTTACTCTAATATTTTCCAACTTTTTTTATTGTTATCAATTTTTACTGTTTACTGTTCACTATTTATTTTTAGATAACTCGAGTTTTTTCGGCTGAAATCTCGCTAAGAAGTTAAACGTAGCCCAATTATCACCCTATTTCTTAATTCCAAAATTAGCAGTTTTTTATTGAATAAATTGGAATTGTTCATTGTAATCATTTTACTCAGTTCATAATAGTTATTGATTCGTCAGAATGATTACTGCTAATTTCGTTATAAGAATCAGCCTTGGATCGATGCCATCCGTTATAACGATTTGTAACGAATTAGCTTCATTCATGCATATAATTACATAGATTTTGCTTTTTTTCCTTTCTATAAATGATATTTTTTGTGTAAATTGATGCAAACACTCTATTATAGAATAGTAGCAGAAAAAGCGCATATTTTATGAGGTCTATGAGGGCAAATTTTTTGAAATTTTCCAATTTTTTAGCATCCCTCTTGTTGTCTCTAACGTCCCATATATATCGAACGACTCATGAAATAATTAATTTATCGCTAAAGAATGATATTTGTTTATTTGAATTTCAGGTATGACAACCTCAGCGGCGCGGACAGCGCTTTCAAGCAATACGCTGTCAACGGATGCAGCCGGCTGTCCAGAATCGAATAATCCCTCAATTGGTTCCACAATTAGCGCATTGTTGCGTAATGCTCTAGGAATGAGTATTCACACAACACAACTTCACTGCCTTAATGAGATTATAACAGAAATCGCATTTGAAGGTTTGTTAAATCGTTCATGAACTTATAAGCATAAAAGCTACGGAAACCACTTATTACAGAGAATGTTTTATTGTAGCAGAGAGCGAGAGAGAAAAATCAATGTTCATCTGTAATGCTGCTTTCTTTAACAATATAAAATATATAAGTTTATGGATTTTCGGCTTCAAGGATATGGCGATAGATTTTTTCGGCTTAAAAAAATCGAATGCGATGGTTATTAATGAGGTAGAGGGTTCACTAAAGTTCAAGGTGATGCTTTTTGCTTGCTACTTCAAAAGGGATTGATTATTCGACATTCAACGATAATTATTTACCGGCTAATTGCATGAATGTCAATTATTTTAGGGCGAATAGAATACATGTAATAGCCTATTATGTTTGATTCAATTATCGACTAAATAAGAAGTCAAAAAAGTGAAATTTTAATAAGGATTTTTTGAAAAACTAAAACAAATATTGCTAACCTCTGCGGCGTTTTCAAACCATTCAACGGAAGAACTATATAGATTAATAGGGAGTGAATTTTTTTGTCTGTTCTAGCAACGATGTCTCAATCATAAATATTCCTAGGCCAAGCGTAAATGTTACAACTAAATTTTTTTTATGGTGGTAGTTTATGCAGGAGGTACCATCGAGAGTGTGGCACAATCATTGCGTGATTCAGCGGCAACAGTGCTCGATTCGTTTGATGGATTCTTCTTTGTGTTGAATCGTGACGGAATGCTCGATTTTGTCTCGAGTAAAGCTTCAATTTATCTTAACTATCTTTCGGTAAGTTTTTCTCCAAAATATTTCTTCGCGTTGAGAATTTCTAGGATTCGAGATTTTTTTTTTTTTTTTTTTTAATGAGAGAGAAAATGTTATTGAATTGATTCACTATAGTAACGATGAGAATCTCACTTCTATGAAGCGTAGGCGTGTTAATATTTAATACGTCAGAATTCTTTGCTGTTTGATTCTATGGACGTCGTTGAGACTTGAGAAACTCTACGACTGTTAGCCTCAAATAGCGGATCAAGGAAATGGAAAACAATAGATCAAACTTTTCTAGATTTGATTTTGGCTTGAAATCAAAAATCGTACAATTTTTCAAAGCATATCTATGTATGGGTAAATTTGTAAAGTCATCGCGAAAATATTGAGCTGACATTCCTTTTCTTCTTTCATGCTAGTGCGCTTGGTAACATCTCATCGTACTCGCCTATAAAGCACTGTTAACGATGTTTATCACTGGTGATTGTGAGAATGTCGTTCAGAAAAAAAAAGTCTATGAAAAAAAAATCTATTTGAAATTTTCAACGAACTTATCAGCGATCGATTATTTTATCCTAAAATATTTGAAGAAGTTAATAAATGAAATTGAAGCTATTTATACAAGAGGTACCATCGAAAGTTTTGATAAAATATTTTAGCAAGCTATTCACCAAAGATTTTAAGCACGCTCTCAATGTACCCATTTAGAATATATTTTTTGTTACTCTCTAGCATCATTGCGACAGTTATCTCTCCTTTCTTGTAAATTTATGGTCAAATTCACTAATTATTTTTGTGCTTTGGCTTACTTTAGCTAACGTTTTCGGCCATATGAATTAAGGTAGGGGTGTGATTTTTTCGATCTCGTCGTCTGGTGGTGTTTTTGAGACCTATAAAATTTGGTGGATGTTTCCCAGCTGGCCGTTGAGTTATTCCGGTAGAAATGCGATTTTTATAGTCAAGCATTTTTGGTAATATCTTTTTGTTGGTTCGTTGGATTTTGGATGTATTTTCTAGAGTGTATGGGTGGCACTGTGGGCCATCGTGAAAATTGGGTGTGTATTTGCGAAAAAATCCTGAACATAAAGATTTACTCCGAAATTTCTTCGAAATGTATGAAAAGCAATCCGGAAACCTTTATTATTTTGTGGTTCGTTGATCTTTTTGCGAGACCTTGGGAATTCCCGTGTGGATATGATGGTAAAGAAAGTTTGCGGATATTTAGTGATCCGGTAGAGATATCCGTTCAGGGTCGGAAAATCAATTTTTGGCTATATCTTGCTTCTAAATCGACTATACAGTGTGACCTGTTCAATTATGACTGCCTTCAAATAAAATTTTTTAAAATTTTTCAGAAGGATTCGAAACTCGTAGAGTTACATCTCCATCAACAACATACTGTTACTTCTGGGTCATCCTGTATATTCACCATACACATTTCCATATTGACCTAGACTGTGATCGACAAAATTAAAAATTAAAAAACGAACAGAAGATAATCAAAGAAGAGGCCAATTAATACGTGTTGATAAACACGTGACGCTAAAACTGCAAGCCCTGTAGGAAGAAAAAAAACATTTAGAAAAATCTTTAGTTGGCTAGTACGGTTACAGGAAAGCACAAGTAAGCTAAAATGAAACAAATTGGCACGATAAAATCAAGCAAATTGATGTAGTATTTTCTTTGTTGGGGCTCATCGCTGCATTCGCTTTACTTTCATCAAATATTATGCAAAAAATTTGCCGTTATAACACCATCTCTTGCTATTTCTCATTTAGCAGTATCCGAAGCAAAAAATTCACATCCTCTATCGTATGTGATGTTTAGCCTAAGGATGATCACAGTGAACGTGCCCCATCTATTTACCTGCGTTTTTCTTTCACGTGGAAAATATTCACAACTAACGGCATAAACGAAAGATAATGCAACATTCTGGATGATAGTTCTAAATTCTGGATTATCGATCGCAATTGGCGTCTATCATCTTATTCATTTCTGAACCAAAAAGTTACCTGAAACCTTCAGGTTGAAATGATGCATCAATCAATATTCAATTACGTATCACCTGCCGATCATGATCTATTCAATCGATTACTCCCCGATGAATTTGGTAAGCTTTATGAAGATTGCAGCTATCTTATTCTATAAAAATTTTATATTTTCAGTTTTTAAGTTTATTTCTTTCATCCTTTTCGTTTCTGTTTTCTCAAAAATTTTACATATTCTATAGTTGGAGCTATTACCTGATAATAAAAGCGGTTATGATAACAAAGATAAAATGAAAGGCTAAATTTTCGCAAATTATAACGCGAACGACAATTGACTATTCAGAAATTATTCTGAAATTCAGAAATTTAGAAATTTATTTATTCAGAAATTGGCGCTTTCCCATATTATGAAGCTGTTAATTAAATTTGTTAAATTCATTTGAAATTGCACAAATAAAAGTCGCAAACGAATAAAAGTGCTGGAAACAATTGCATGTGAAATTTCTAACGTTGCAGCTTTATAATAGTAATATTTGTTTCACTATAATAGTAATATTTGTGCATTTATGAATTACATTCACTATTATATTCAGATATATCATTAGTCAGATCAATGATTTTCATTCATATTCAAATGATAAATGCATAGTAAATATAATAACTTCGAGTTTTGAATTCTCGTGCGAATTTCTCGCAAAATTTGATGAATTACAATTTGCAACCTTCAACCTATTTATCAGTAAGTAATTATTAAATTTAGTGACACAGCAATTTTATGAAAGAGTAATGGTATACAAAATTTTCACGAAATTTAATTTGGTAGGACTGCTTATGTTCGATCGGATCGATATATATCACCAATGAACATTTTATTCGTTCGGATGGAAAAAATTTTTGATGCGCGATATTTCTGGATAGAAGGACATATATTCATTCAAAGTTTAAAAATATTTTTGAAAATTAGTGAACACAATTTTTTGCAAACGATAGATAATGATATGATTTTTTTTTAACTAAGCTATTCGTAAAATAAAGAAAATTTTTTATAACGAGAGTATTATTCACCATCGTTCTAAATATTATTAAAGTTGTAGATGACGTCAAATGACGTCAAATGACGTAGATGACGTGCAAACAACAAAGTCGCAGAAAGCATTAATCAAAACGTTCAGTCGCTTTAATATAATACTGTTTTAACCTCATAACTTTTAAATAAGTTCTCTAATTAAAGGTTTGGAAAATGAGCGTAAGATTGGCGTTTACGATAGCTTTCTTTGTCGATTTCTTCCTCAACGTGGACCAACGAATACTCCTCGCGATATATATTTACAGGTTTTTAAAATTATTTATAGCCGTCATATGTCGTGCAGCTAGAGGATAGTCTGGTTTTTTTCTGGATACCTAGAATTAGTGTAGGTTTAAGAAAAGTCCGGTTTTTTCTGGATACCTAAAATCCATACAGGTAAAAAAAGAATGAGAGCGCTTTATATAAGCAAAAAGCGATTTCAGATATCTTCAAGCAGAACTTCTATCAAATATATCAACGATCAAGCTTATCGTTTGGTGATAAGTAGTAGAGAAAAATGACGAGAACAATGAAGTTGTATTTTTCTTTGCATTAACTATGTTCATTGTAATATACTTGCAAAGTAATTCATTCCTCTATTGCAATTCTTCACAATTGAAGATTATTTTACAATAAATTATTTGCAAAACTGCAAATTTTGATGAATATTTAGGAAAAAAGGATGATGCGATTGATGTGCAAAAAATTATTGCAAATTATTCTTTATTTAATCGTTGCATTAAATAATTAATTCGTAAACTTATTGATATTGAGTAAAAAAAAAAAAAGAATTAATCAAAAGCCAAGGAATTTTGTTCTCATGAACAATTTCGTTTCAATCAGTATTAATCAATAATTTTTATCTATTATACCATAAGAGTTTAATTTATCAACATTCCATATTACTTTTATACATATCTAAGTTAAATGCAGTATTGATTGATTAAATATATTGATTGATTCCTTGATCACTACTGATATAAATACTACTTAAATGTAGCGTTAATTGTATTGATTTCTGTTTTACTACATAAGTGTTTTTTGATCAAACAATTGCATCATCTTGCCAAAATGCGTTTTATAAAATTTCCAAAAAAGTAAAAATTTAAAAAATCTCTCGGCGTTTTCTTCGAAACTGTTCAATTTATTTTACACTCTAGGTATCAGCAGTGATTATTGCTGAGCCAAGCGGATATGTGAATAACGATTGGAGCTGTCTTGAATCACCTCAACACAATGGTAAGTCTATTTTTTATTGCAGCTATCGTTTAAGCTTTGTCAATTCTCGTTGTTACTGTAAGAAAAAAAAAATTGATTCCATTGGTTTTTTACAATCTTTGATGAGAGACGATTGCCGCCGTTCCATTTTTGTGTTGACCGTTTTATACGATAATTTTTTGATCATTTCGCGTTCTTTACGAGAATATTTCCACGCTTTCTTTCTGCAATTTTTTTAAATCCCTCAGCGATAGCTTAGAGGGATTTTTTCCGCCCGAACTCAAATAAAATTCCTCAAAATCTTTTCCCAGTAGAATTTTTTATGAATAGAAAAAATTTGGCTAAGCTCATATTTCCCACTCGAACTATCGAGATTTTATTCTTTGTAAAAACAAAAAGATTAAGTGATTTTTTTCTACTATATGAAAAAAAGTTTTAATGAGAATTTGATCGCCGATTCATATTGAATATTATGATTGCTGATTATTCATCACTTTATAAGCAACAATTCTGACATGAATAATAAGTGTTTCATCGACTATCATTTTCTTTAAGAAAAATTACGTTTAATTGCAAGTATTGAAGCCTACGCTGGAAAATATGATGATATTAGAGAATATCCAGTTCTACTTATGCTTATTACATATAGATTTGGTTTTATTTACTTGAGGAGTGATAATGGGAGCGGGGAAGGTGAGGCCAGGAAGAGAGATGGGGAGATAGTAGAAGGAAAAATGGACGATATTCATATCTTCTTTTTTCCCTCCTTCACTGATCGAATGAATTTTCGAAAAGAGATCTCATTTTCGGGTAAAAAAAAATATTTCAAATGGAATTTCGATTCACCGTTCGCTTTCATTTTCTTTTTTTTTCTCATTCTTAGTAGTTGAGTTCTCGGGTGCACTGTGAAATTTTCAGGGAAATCGTTGAACGGCTTTTCCCACCACGTACACCTTCCTACCTTCCAACCCCTTATTCCACCCTAAAAAAATGCAGCGCCTTCATTGAATAACAAATCTCTTACTTACAATATAAATTCTCCGGTTTATTTAACATCTTATCAGTAATACATTTATATTCGTAAATTTGTTTCATTTACTGGCTATAGTAATATTATCGAACTATAGAGAGTCTCCTCTCTGATATAGTAAACCATTCCTTATGTACCTTTTACCTGTGAATGAGTATTTATGAGGAGTGTTATGGAAATATAATGCTCTACGATTGATTACTTGTAAAAGAGAAGTTCGATGGAGAAATGATGCAGTAACAGGTTTTACATGGAAGTGTTTTTGAATAATCAATGAGGGGAGAAGGTTAAAAAAAAAAATTTGAAAAATTGTTTCATCGCAAAGTTGCCGCATCGTTGTATTCTAAAATGCGTAATACGATTTTACAGTTTGTTATAACTAGAGAATCATATAACTAAACTACTATTCACATATGGTAGCATCATTTTTAGGGTAGTAATTGTTTAATTAAGAATCGGCTAGATATTTTTTAACATTTATTTCTTTGCAAATAAAAGATCCATATAGTTTATACAAACAGAGATTAATATTGCTGTTGCTGCATTGTGTGCTTAACGAAAATAAAAAATTATATATGGACATATTCATTGCGATCGTATATGTAGTGAAGTTTTCGTGAGTTGTTGATGCAATTTCAACGATTTTTAACCGAAGAGAATGACCAAAATAGTGCTAGAATTCACAAAGCGTTAGTAATGTTTTGTGCAAATTCTTGTTTTCGTGTGTTATTATAACGAATTTTGTGTTATATTATAACAGGAATTTATTGCGCACATAGTTTTTGATTTGTTATGATAGTCAAGATTTCAGCAAATGAAGGCACTATTTCAAAAAGCACTATTCTTTAGAATAAGCAACAATAATCCATCTTATGCCTCATTTATGACATTTTCATTGATATACACAGATATAAACGTATGTATTTGTATATGCCAAAGATGCTTTCTGATTTCCATTGAATAAATTCGCAGCTGACTAGATTCCAATATTCGTTTTAGATATCGCTCATTTTCATACTGGTTCTTCTAAGTTGGAAACTATGCATGAACATTAAATGAAAAATTTTTCATTTCCATTTTTTTTTGCAAGAAATGTTGATAAAACTTCTTCATTTCTTCGTAATTTATAAAAAAAAAATTAGTGATTGGGAGAACTAAATAAATGTTATGATAGAAATTATATACGCAAAGAATGTGATATTTTCTTCTATAATTTTTGCAAATGAATACAATTGCAATCGTATCGCTTCATGAAATATTTTCTCCGAAGAAATTTCTCGCAAAAATCATAAATTTGAAGATTAGAAATGAAAATATCGAAATGAGTACAAATGAGAATTTTTTTTTTTAATGGATGAAAAATTTTTTCTCAATGCGGAAAATGTTAAATTATGAAAATTATTTCAAAATGGTATTTTTTTTTTCTTGCAACGTTTTTCTCTTGCATTCACAATGCATCAAATGCGCTATATTTAGAGCACAGTTGCTTTCGAGTTGTACCTATCATATTGGTTCAAAACAAAAGTGCGTCTTAAAGCGAATGTTTTCACGAGATCGTATCACACCAACAAATACCTAAGCAAAACAACTATCTCCTTTATTATAAGTTGCAGTGAAAATTCCAGAATTCTTTTTTTTAAAGTGAGGAGGGGATTGTTGGCATAATGTGATATGCAAAATCCATTAAATTCTCGCTGCAAAATGCCCTCAAATATTGTGATAGTACGCTTCATGGTGCATTTTTATCTCTCATTCATATTTATAGTAGATACTTTGATGGTGAATATTTGTGCCTCTCTATTGCCTTAGTTTTCGCAATTCCAATATCGTTATTTGAAGTTGACTGATAATTGATATAAGGGGAATGGAATTATAGAAAGGGAGGAGGAAACCATCTCAGTTGACCGATTTTGAAATAGTAACTAAGCACCTCGTTCCCGTTTGATGTGAAATAATTATAAAATTATTGAAAAAATTATTTAAAAAATCAATACATTTGATTGATATTATAACAATCCATTGAAAAATTTTCAAAAGTATTACTTTCGTTTGTTTCCCCTCCCCTATATCGGCTATTCTTTTCTTACCCTAAAATACATTCGTTAGCCAACTTCTTATGCAAATATCTATCTAAAGCCTATTTTTTCATCTACGATGTTTTAGTGTTTGTAAACGAAATGTTTGATATAGAAACAAAAGAAGAAAATAGCCAAAAATTTTCAGAAATCGAAATGTGAAACGTTTCAAAGCTTCAATGCTCAATGATGTGTAAATGTTATAATTACAAAAAAGTGGCTTTCATTTTCTTCTGTGTAAATTTTTTTTTTTTCAATAATTTTTTCCCAGGTTTTCTTTCTTGCTATCCGGCAGACCTTCAGTGATAATTCGGCCCCAATTTTGATAGAATGATATCGTATTTTAGGATACTAATTTGTAGATGATACCGTATATGTATCTACTACATCGTAGAATGATACCGTATATATATAGGTCTTTTGCAATACCGTATGATTGATGAGTATGAACCACCATATATATTAACTATACTTTTTCAAATTGAAGTTATATATAGAATTATAACTGCATTGCTTGTCGAAAGCTTTTAATAATTTTAATGCTCAATATCTACGTTAAGCGCTTGCGCTGTTATTTCTTTTTCAATTATATTTGCGTATCTTTTTTTTTCCGTTTCCATCGTCGTGTTATTGCTTTTTTCTTATGAAATTACTTGAACTATACTATAGGAAACTATCAGTTGATGTTAATTCGAATCTAAGTGGTGATAAGTGATAATTTTCTTATAAACAAAAAGCATTTTGGTTATGGTTGATAAGCGATCATCAATTCCCTGAGAAACGAATAAGTGAAATCTTAAGCAATGTGTCCTTCAAATAGGAGACAGAAGCTTTTTTTGCAAGTTTCATCGATTTTTATTCGAGGTTAAATTTTATATATTAAATTTAATAGCCATTTGCTCAGAAAATATGCTTCGAGAGAGATTAAAATCAAAGATTAGTAGTATATAAATTTACAGATTGATCTAGAAGAAAGCTAGTGAATCGAGTGGAAATTATCTCTTCTAATTTATTATGAAAACAGTTTTGATCTACACTTGAGGTGTCGTTGTTGTATGACATCTAGGCATTTTACCAATTGCATTCACTGAATAAATTGAGATATTCATACAGAAATGCTGTTAAAATGAACTGAAAAAAAAAACTCGGAGACATTTCAATAATTGAGGAAATTTTTTAAAAAATTTATTAAACAATAATTTGAACACTTATAATAGGTCGTTTATTTACATCTTCATTGGAACTTTAATTAGTCGTTAGTTGAAAGTACAACATAGGCAGACAAACACACAGACAAACAAGCAGACAAACGCACGGACATAAAACGAGCAAAATGTTTGTGGGTAGAGGCGAAAATCAGCAGCATCATTGGCCATATAAAATTGAGAGAGAACGTTTTACTGTGATGTTGTTAGCTCGACGATTGCTAATACGCATCTATATTTATCAGTTCTGCTTATAGATGTGCAACAACTACTCTTCGGACTCGATCATTCTAATTGCTACATTCTTTATTACTATCATGTGTTATATAATTGAAAATTTTCAACTTCTTTTTTTTTCTTCACTATTTGAATTCTTAAAAAAATCTGCATTTACTTGTACTAATTTTATTATTCACTTTATAAGATGACTAAAAAAAAAATTTATTATATCGTTGTATAATTTCTTGGCTATTTTAATCGATGAAGAGGAATTTTTGAAAAGTTTTCCCATTCACTCATAAGAAATTCGTGATCTCTATGCAATATTAATGCGTTTATAGTGTATTTTCCAATCTCTGAGGAAATGCTCAAATTTTTCATTTAAATTATCGATCCATTCGAAGAAACTTTTTTTTAGCTATCAATAAATGTTATATGCGCAAATGCTGGAAGCTTGTCCATGATTTTGATGCGATAATTTTTCATTCTCTGCCGAAAGTTTCAACGATATTTTCATTAAAATTCATTATTTATGCAAATTTATTTATTTTTTTAATTTATGCAAATTTATTTTACATAATGTATTATGGTGATATCTTGTAAATGCGCATGTATGCATATCCGTCTGCTAGTTTATTTGTTTGCCTGTATGTCTGTGTCTAGCTGAGCTCGTAACTTACTTCTTTTAATATTAGTTTGTTTAGTATAGTTTTAGATAGTGAGATTTTATTCTATTTATCCATAGGAATTATAGTTTTATAAGAAATATTCATAAACACCATTCACCTAGAAGTCTATTTTCCTGATAGAATTAACAATACTAGCAGATTTTTCAAGTGTTTCGGAAAAAATTGCTTCTAAGAAAACGATTTGGTCCTTCAAGTTCTAAAATTTTTGCACGTTTTTGAATATTTTGGATGCTAAAGTTTTAAAAATTCTATAAATTGCCCCCAAATTTTCTTCGGTTTTATCGGTTGAATTGTTCCAGTACATTGCAAGAATTATATATCGTGGAGTGAAAATATCTATAAAATGCACCAAAAACAGTAAAATGGATTTATGAATTTGCCATTTACTATGGGAAGGTATTCAAATCAATAAGAGCATATAATCTGTGATAATCGGAAATGAGAATTATGGAGTAGTCAAATATTAGAAAGATTAGTGATTGAAAAATTTTAGAGTTGAGAAAATGAAATATTTTTTGTAAAAATTCGATTCAACATTTTTCGAAATTCGTCGATAAATTTGTAAAAAAAAAAAAAATTTTTCGTCCTAAAAATTGAGGAACAATTTAAAGTTTTTCATTCCTTTTGCAGCAACAGTTGTTCTTTGAATTTATAAACGAATAATATGATGTTTCTCGTGTAAATAAGTGTTATTCAATGATTGAAGAATATCGACTGAAGATCGGTTGGCAATAACGAAGGCGTTGTGTGTTATTGTTGAAAGCATAAATAAGTTTATCACAATCATATCACCGAAAACTTTGTTCTTTTACACTTTACTGCTCTCTCATATTTTAGATTTTTAGTTGTCTTTGAAGTGTTTATTGACAGCTAATAGCTGCACGAAATACGTTGATAAACATTTGCAATCGTTGAATGGAATTACGATTCTCAATGGATATACCGCTTTATTGAGTGAATAGAGATATTTCTGTAGATATCCTTGAAAGTAATGTACTGTTAGGATTCGCAGTATAAGACCATTCAAACTGCATCCTGGAAAAGATATAATTGCCCATAAATGATATCTAGAAGTTGCAGTTTAATGGGAGCAAATGTACTTTCTAACAATTTTAATTAGTGCTTTTGATCGATTAATACATTCGAACGTTATCGCAGTATTATTCTAAAATAATATTTTTAAGTTAATTCTTTAATTTACTCAAATCTTTAATTATATTAATAATGCTGATAATTAAGAACTATGCAAAATATAATCGGTTTTTTCTTATCATTTCCCATTATTTTTTGTTCAAAAATCTTATTCAAATAA
Organism: Baylisascaris procyonis; assembly: GCA_037389465.1. Lineage (NCBI taxonomy): Eukaryota > Metazoa > Nematoda > Chromadorea > Rhabditida > Ascarididae > Baylisascaris > Baylisascaris procyonis. The sequence continues at coordinate 3,104,457 of JAZARR010000193.1, forward strand.
ATCATAAATGGTTTTTAAGCGGTAATTTACGTTCCTATCATACCTTATCAACCGTCAGTCAAACTTACCCGACTGATCTTTGATTAATCGTTTTAAGAAACATCACCAACGAGCATTTCATCATCTCTATTTACGTTTAATTCTTCATGAAATGCGATAATATTCTCATTGAACACTAAACAATTTTTTAAGTAATGAAAAATATTTTTTTGATTTCCTATAAAATTCCTATAAAATCGTTTTCCTAATGAATAAAAATTAATGAATTATTATGAATTTATTGAAGCCAATAATTATATTCCCATCTAATATTTCTATTAATTCATATAAAATTTTATTATATTTATTGATGATATAATATTTATGAGATTTAATAACTTTATTAACTAAACTCTTCGTCGTTGTAAATATTCTCAACACTTCTAATACGTATGAAGAAAATCGAAATTTTTTCTTTCGTCACATTATCTACAATTAAATCCGTAAAGTACACTATTAGCAATGTGATGTTTGATGCGTGCGTGCATGTTTGTCTGCGCGATAAAGTTGCGAATGAAACTCTTTGGTATGGGAAATACCATAGGCCGATGCAAACAGCTTTGGTATTACTTATACCATATGATTATGAAAAATCTCTTTGGTACTGCCTATACCACTATATGAAGAATTTCTTCAGCACTCTTTGTATCACAAATAAACTCTCTTTGAGATTATCTACACCGGAAGATGATGAAATTTAATTTCTATGATAATATCTGTACTAAATTCATGTGGTACTATGTGTACCAAAATTCCGCAGTACTACTATTTGTATCGTTGGTTAGTTGAATTTCCCTGGTGACAAAGTTTCTTTGGTACTATCTCATTGGATACTGAAATTTCTGCGGTACTCTCCATAAAACGATGGAATTTCTTTTATAGAATCTAAACAAGGAAAGATAATAACCTCACATTACTAATTTTATTCTTCTTTGTGAATTTTAACGCTTAAAAGTGTTATAAAAACGGCAAATCGATTTTTTTCTACTGGTTTATCCGAGAGTGTAGAAAGAAGAAAACCTAAATGAAAAATTATTCAATACTTCTTGAGCATTTTTGCGATTGTTTTCATCATTGTTTCAAATAGCACGTATTGTACAATTCTGCTTAGCACATATTTTTGCCTGTTTTTTTTTCGGTTGAAATACGTCTACCTCGTAATTGTGAAACCGTTATCTTGTACATCTGGTAGTTTACTCACTTATCTCACAGCTAGATTTCATGAATTACCAACTTTTTCGAGCATTTCAACGATATATCAAATATAGTTGATACTCTTTTTTACATATTTCCTTTGAAGTAAACTTTTAAATTCTAATACTATTTGATTTAAACGTTATGAAAAATTCTAGAAATTTTCTTCATGCAAAAAATTTTTCTTCCCTCTTAAATGAAGCAATCGAAATTCCAGAAATCAACTCTCTTCCTTTGAGAGGTTCAAATTGATCGACATTTATGCTTTATTATTTCCAATTTTTATAGAAATGAAGAATATGGAATGAATTGAGTACAATATTTTCTTCATAAGTTTAATTTGTTGATCTACTCGTTGCTTGAAAATTTCCCATTTAAAATTTCACAAGAATGGAGTTTTTCTCTCTTTTTTTTTTTTTTTTCAAAGTTTTTCGGAAATCTCGGATTGCAAATTTTTAGTGCAACTTTTTTTAAAAGCATATATCGTCTCAACCACTTTTCTAGAGATTGTATTAAGCTAAAAATTTTTGCAACTACATATGATAAATTTTTATGTGAGTTAAGAACTCTAATCTTTCAGATCATATTTGGCCGAAGTTGACGAAAAAGACACCTCTGCGGTAGTTAAATTTAATCAAAACCGGAAATAATTTTTTTCTGCTAAGCTTTTATCTGAAATTTTGGAATTTTATATAAGTTATTGTGAAAATTAACCATCCTTTTTGTTCAGGATATTCGTTTACCGAAGCTATTTTGCAAATCACAAAATTACAACTTTTTCATTTAAATAGAGACATGCGCGCATACGTAAAAGTTTATAGAAATTTCAATATAGATTTGAAAAACAGTTGAGCAATAAAATAGGTAATTAAGGAATGAATTACTTCTCGAATGCAATTAATGACGTTATTTTTCATGTGCATTTTAAGTGTTCACTTAGTGCATTGGTGATGTTTTTGCTGATTGCTTGAACGAAAAAACATCGATTTTTTTTTGGTCCACAAAATGGGCGTAACTTTTCTCATTGTTGAAAAAGTTTACTTCCTTGCTTATCACCTGTTCAAATTTTTTATATTTTTTGATCGAATTATCTCTCTCATTTTTCTATTTCTATCTTCGTACTCCATTCTTTTATGGATTATTTAAAGAGTTCTCAAAATTCTTATGGAAATTTTTTATAAGAAATTTCAATTTAAAATTGTCAATCAACTTACGTTACAATTATAAAGGTTCTTTTTTTTTTCGAGGAAAAATTGGGTATTTGATATGACCACAGTTGTGTTGGTCTTCGAGAGAGGCAGGTATGAAAAGCGTAAAAAGTAGCTGGAAAATGAACCCTAATCTATCATTTTCGGACTAAGATTTCCACCCACTCAGCTTCATTTTTACCCACCACCCACCTTATTAATTTTTTTTTTCTTGTAATATTGAAGATGCGGAACTCATTCAAAAAGAAAATGTGACCAGTCAACTTTCTTTGATGTTACAAACATCAATTATTTGCTGTTCAAATATTTCATCTCTTCACTTATAGACGCCCACTCATTTTCTAATATATCATCATACGCCATATTACATCCTGGAACTTGTATCCTGAAATCCTGAAACTTGTAAACTTCCGAAGATTTTTGAAGGGTCAATGGAACTATGAAGCTATTGAAGAGGATTTTTCCCTTAGAAATTCACAAGAATAGGATTTATTCAATGTAACGTTGTAATTCATTTCGTTTTCATAGTTTTAATTCTTCAAGTGTCTCCTACATATCAGTTGTCGTTCTTAAAACAGTGGTCATTCATTTGAATTATTTCAATAGTTTAGCCGCCCCAAATATTTTTCCGAAAAAATTTAGATTTCCTGTCGTTGTTTACGGTTATTTTTAAGTTTTTAAGTTCCTTATGATATTATAAGTTGTGCTAGAATCTGTTCGGATTAGTGCAGTCTAATTGGAATTGATAAATAAATTATCCCGAAGTTATCCATTGTTATCAATACGTTATCAATGGGTTATAAATGAGGTTGATTAGCAATAGAAAGAAACTCAATGAATATATAACAAACGGAGATTCTTAGCGCTAACAGAATTCCATAACAATATTTATCTATTGTAATTCATTAAACTTCCAATTAATGTTAATAATCCCTCTCATTTCGATTCAGTCTCGTTGTTCTAATATTTAAAGTTAGTTTAGGCGCTTTTTTTTTTATTCTAACAAATGTAAAGTTGGAAATAAAGTGGCAAAACAATATGAGAGAAAAACTTGGAATAAATTTTAAAGATATTTATAATTTTTTTCACAAAATAAAATACTGGGATCCAATTCAGGAATTATTGAGGATAGAAATAAATTTTCGACGTATTAAATTGTCAAGTTCGCGCTCGAAAACTTCCCAGTTTTTTTCCCATGAAACAATCAAAAACTGCCAATCATTTAAAACATTTTAGACGAAATCTTGGTTGTAACTGAGAAAAAAAAAATTGCAAAAATACGAAAAAAATTCCGCAGAAAATATAAGCTGCCTATGATGATTGAACTTTTAGTTTGCAGCCTCATGAAGTTCTTATCCTTGATAGTGGCGCAAAGAATTACTGAGTTTAATTTAATGCTTTTATTTTCCGATATAAATTTCCAGACAGGAAGTCTTATAGAAGACTTTATGTATTCATACGAACAGTAGTAGCAATGATGGGTATTACGTGGTCACACACCTTTGTCAATCTCACTTTTTCCGACCACACTTTGCATGTATCCCATGTTTTCTGTTGTGTTCAAGTTCGAACTTGACCATCAGAAGCAAAATATAATGGCGGATGCGGCACAATGGCGGGCGGTGCGAAGGCGAGGCGGAACTGTCCAACAGTCTTGCTCCTTCGGCGCTTCGGAACTTCCGCCTATATCGGGATGTGCTCCCATTTTCAGAACTACTCAAAATTACGGCCAGGAGCGGAACCCAGTACCCCTCGCAGTTCTTCCCACCAAGAGTGTATTAAGCAGATGCTTTCATTTCAGTGCTAATATTGGCATCAGAAGGCTGCATCCCTCTATGTTAGGATAGTGTGAGAAAAATTTATGTATGCAAACATGCGTTCACCTCATAGAAAAAGAATTATTGTATTTTGAATTGAAGGATAAAACTGCAAGCGAAATCGCCACCTCATTGCATCCATTACTAAGAGTAAATTCATGCTTGTACGCACAGATCTCCTCGCACATGCGGCGGAGGAAGTAGATGCGGAGTTAGATCCACTACCTGTTGCACAATGAACGTTTCAATGTGGACTCGTGAATGTGCAAATCTTATAATTTGGCTAAAATATAAGGTGTTGCCGGAGGGCATAACCGTAATCGTAGACTCCAATGCTTTGTATGGTCGATACTTTTTATGGTCGAGCTGAGCCGAATGATCTAATTAAAGAACACCCGCAATGAACGAGAACAGAGTAAGGGAAGGTAGAGAATATTTGCATTGAACAAGACGAATATCAGAAATTTCTCATATGTGAAAAAATTTGCATATGAACTTTAGTACCTCTCTACGAACCTTCTGTACCTACCAAGTTCTGCTTCAGCGCATCAACGTAAAAGAATTTTTGGCATATATACCCTACTAGTCAAACATCGCACACATAATCTATAAATAGATATGTACAAATGGTGAAACTATTGACATAATTGAGAGTTTAGCAACTTGCCCACAGAACCTCTAAACGTCAACATTTATAAGTAAGAAGTCAACAAAATACTTTCACGTATAATCAATTTCAACTTAATCCATGAACATCGGATCAAAAGATGAGCCGTTTCATTAAGTGTATTAAGGATTGAATAAAATCTAATGTGTTTCTCTACTTCATTATTTTTGGATGCGGTTGGTCAGAGAAAGATAGCGAGCGAGTAATTTTACATATACGATAGAGAAAAAGCCAGATTGATAAATTTCTCTCGAATATTATCGCTACCGAGAAATTTTTCTGTATAGAAATAACGATGTTCTATTAGGCAAAGATAGATAGATAGAATGGTTTTGTGTTGAATATACGGAAAATATGGTGTCTGAATTTGTTTATTGAATTAAATATATTGATGATTATAAAATACAATATTATTAAATGGGCAAGTAAGTCTATTGACGATGTTAAGGGGAATGTTTGAAATGTTTGTGTGCAAAGAAAGAGAAAAAGAAGAGAGAGAGAGAGAGAGAGAGAGAGAGAGAGAGAAAGGGATAAAATTCATTGAGGAATTTAAAAAAAATTGGGATTGAACACTTGTGGAGGCTGATATGAAGTGTGATGCTACTATTGCAACTACAACTAAGCACCAACACACACACAAAAATATCGTGTAGGTGGTAAATTCTTAGTGAGTAGAGAGTATTGATTTATGGGAAGGAAAATGTTAGAGGCATTTATCTTCATTGACCTCTGATTCAGTTCAACTCAAACTTATGGCACACATCGATGTGGATGTGTTTTAATGGCTTCTCGTTAAGCCTGTGAAATTAGCACAACTCTTCTTCATATATTTTGCAGCTAAAGTGTAGCCGATGAATCTTCAGATGAGAGATATAGTAAGATAAGAGGAGATAGCCCCTCCCCCTCGCCTTACACACCTTCTATTCTGTTATGGGATTTATCCGTCCGTCCACTTAGTGGATGTGAACAACAGCGATAGATATACTAATAATGAGCCAATTTTCATCAAGAATATGCAAATTCTCATGTCTGTTAGTAAATAGGCATAATACTGGTATATAAACTTCTGAACTAATAATATAGTTAGTTGCATGAATTCATTGTTAAAAGTCGGTTAATTTTGAATTTTATATTAACTAATTGAAACTAAAATAACCTGACCAAGCATTGACGAATAGCATAATGAATATACGAAATTCAAAAGTCTATCCAATGTTTAATCTCTAATATTCGACATATCCTTCAAAAGACTATACACTATTAGAGACGGAAAAATAATAATGTGTTATATGAAAACCACGTGTGAATAAAATCTTTTTAGTGGTCGATATATCAGATCGTTAGTGAAGTGTTGGAAGAGGTTTTGAGGAGTAGTAGAATACTGGAAGAGGTTTTGAGAAATGACGAAGTTGACTCCCTAAAAATTTCCACTTTGGGGAGTGAAGAACTAAATCTTGATTGGGACAGCAATAAAAATTGTCCATGCAACGGTTGTCTTACTAATGGTGTCTAAGCTGTATCCGCAATAATTGTTGTAATATGGCTTCAAATATTTATGTCGAAATATAAATTGATTGCAAAAATGAATTCTTGAATATCTCCACTAAAATCATTTAGAATCATAAGAGGGGTTTTGCTTTCGAGCTTCGAAGTCCTGATATTAGCGTTTAACTTTATCCATTAATTTCTGGAAATAGGGCCATAAATTAAGTACTAACACCAGACGGATATTTATATTCTAAATCAAGGATCAAAGGAGGGAATCTACGGAAAACCAGGCTTAATTAGCATTATCGATCGCCTATCACCCAATTATATATTCAACAAGATACTATAAAATATAAAAGTGCACAGTGATGGAATGAGACCCAATGTAAGTAAGAGTTTAAAGTACTCTTCGAGGATTCTTTTAGATCTTTTTGATATATGCATAGTGAGTGCGATCCTGCAAATATTTCATCGAGAATTTAGAAAAAAAATTTCATCATGAGAAATGTCAATTTTTCTCGGCGTTTTTTCTCAAACGATAGTTTTCAGATATATAAAAATACCTTCATAATTGCTTCAGTTACTTTTATTTTTCCTTTCATCATCGTTTAAATGAAGAAATCAATTTTTAAAAACCCCTCATAGATGTATGCTAGAGTTGACAAAGTGCGATCAACGGTAGGGGTAACTAGGTAGCATGATAAGGGGGATCAACGATAAGAATAATCAGGTGGTGTGGTAATAACCAGAACCAGCAATAAAGGTAACCAGGTAGCTCGGTAAGGAAGACCAACGATAGAAATAACCAGGTGGTGTGGTAACGAAAGGTAGAAGTGACCATCGAATCAATGACGACACATTTTTGTGGTCAGTCATTTTGCAGTGCCGTCTGGTGGACGTTTGCAACCAGTTTCAAAAGATTATCAACAGCATGATAGGTAGTTGAGTCGATTAGTGGAACGGTGCAAGAGGGCGGTTTCGGCATACAGCTGGGTGAGAGGCACGTGAAGTGCACATGTGCAGAATGTAACGCACGCCACCACAGATGCTTTGCGTGTGCTCTCGTGGCCAGCTCGCTTCTCGCCATATCACCACAGCTCCAACTCCACTTTTACCCTTCGATCATCACATACCTTTCGTCGTTTAATTCTCACCTTTGTTTAGTGATTTAAATCGATCTCATACTCTTTACATTACTGCTATTTCTATTTTAATATAATATGATAGACAAGGAATCCATGTAAGTGGATAACTAAACTCAAAGTAGCAGTACCACAAGGTGATCGTGGATACTATCCCTATACTCCCCCCTCCCTTCAAAAATTATAAGACTATGTTCTGTCTGCAAAGTTTTCTATGCTTGCAAACATATTTTTATTTTCCTATTTGTTTCTTACTATTTACAGCATTACGGTACTAAATCGTCTATTCTTGTGTACAATTAAATAGTTATTTCGCAGCGATGATGTTAAAGAAGAAAATATTTCAAAAATATGCTTAGAGTGATTTTTTTCTTTTTTTTGATTATTTACTACAATTTTTCCAATGATATCAGCATAATAAAAGTGATCGACTTTTCAATAATATTCCCTATGGAGTCTATCTGGAGCCGATTGAAAATCGACGAACGGTGCTATTAATATTAGGAATATTTTAGGTTCTTATTACTTAATATTTGACTTTCTTAGAAAACTTTTCGATGACTTTTTATTTTACTATTATCCTCTTAGATTCTCCAATCAGTATATTTTAAAATCTAATTTCGATGGTGCTGCAAAGTATATGTATTATTAGATCGATATTCATTTGTATTGTTCATTTCTTAATTGATCTTTCAATAGTTTATGATGGAAACTTATAAGTAGGTTGATTAAATGGGCTATTTCTCAGTCTAAAATTGGATCAGTACAACTTTGTTAATGAAAGCATAAATTATGAGATAGAAGTAAGCATTACTTGTTATAGTTAAATGAACTTTATAGAAGTAAGCATTACTTGTTACAATTAAATGAACTTTAACTAGTTTTAAACTCTATACAATTTTATGCAACTTTCAATTGATAAGTTTGAAATGAGCATCTAGATTCTTTAAAAAAAAAATACAACACAAGTTATAATAATAATTGTAATACTAATGAAGGCAATAACTGTTAGCATTACTGCGTTAAACTTCACTGATCATATCTGTAATGCGTCACTATTTGGTCAGCTGACCTATTGGTTGCTATGGGAAAGGATAGAAGCATTTGTCTTCGCGGAATAAGCGCATTGTTTTTATAGAGCACTCGAAGTTATACTCTTTGCTCTCTACTCTTTTTTTTTTTTTTTGCTCTCTTCGGTTTTTGCTCTCTATTTCCAGTGAAATTTCAATTATAGTTCCTATAATTACTAAATTACCCAATTATTTAGACTTAGTATAAAATTTAATAAAATTTGTAATTTTCCTCGTATTTTTAAGAAGACCTATAAAGGAGAATTTTTATTTCCGAAATTTTTGAGAGCTAATGATGGGGAAAAGAACGGAGAGGGATTATGCTGAGAATGAGCTAGTTACGTCTGCAAAGCTCTTTTCTCTGCAATTTTATTTTTAAAAACAATTCATCGTTTTATGGAATATTTTGTTCTCTTACATGTTTGTGACTAGCTGTCTAATTACTTTTCCCTAGTCAGTCTATCAACATTTACATATGTAAATCAGTCAAGACTAATAGTTTGTATATTTCTTTTCCGAGGCCCGACCAAGTGCTATGTAATCTGGCAACAAGATGAGAGGTCACGGTTGTTTTTTTTTTAATAAAGCTTCAGTAAAATCAACAGTAGTAAGGCGGGGGCATAGCATGACGGCAAGCGGGACGTCGTTCCGACAGAGTCCTGGCACGAATAGCATCACATTCGCTCGAACGAGCACCGCGGACTCTTCGCGCCCGGACCGCCTCGCCGCTGCGATCCCAACCGACCCTCGCAAGTCGGCAAGACACCTCACGCAAAAAGTTAGAAGCACACTCATGTCCCGCAATCAAACACGCTCACCTTTTATAGGCACCGAGCTTTGCATCAACGCATTTGTAAACAGTTTGCTGTCTCTCATGTTCATCACTTCTCTGCTCTGCCCAAAAGCAGCTGATCTGCGATTTATTGATCATCCCTTACATTTTATTAATATGCAAATTTATTTGTTCATTATATGACTTAATCGCTGATCGCTGGATCGAATCTCTTCAAAAATGCACAATGAATTGACACGGCAATATAAAACGATTCAATCGATTGAATACTAATATACCAATATGCAAAAAAATAAATATAAAAGCTAATAGGCACACAACAAATTTAATTATGGTAATATTTAGGGGATAGAGTTGATTATTTTAGAATATATGCGAGTGTTCATCGGAAGTTAATGTTACTTAAATAAAGTGGCAGCACTAAACCTCATAGTTCTTGCAAATCGTAATGGAATAGATAGGAATGAAATATCGCGAACAAAGGTGAGAAAAATTCCGCCGGAAATTCGATGAGTAGATCTTTGTGCTGATCGGGCCGAACCACAGTTTCGATAATAAAAATTGCAGGGAGTTTTTTTCTGAATACATTTATTCTTAAATAAATCAAAAGTGATGGGATAAAAAAAAATAGTGCAATTAAATCTGTTGTGAGGGCAAGGTTATGGACACGTGGCGATATGATGTAAGCAGGTTGGTAATGTAAGTGATAATTGAAGAGGGAATTTTACGGAGGAATATATATATGATTAGATCGATTATATGGTTACTGATATATGCTCGATCATGCTGATCAATCGATAACGATTGCAATCATTGAAATGACAGGCATACGAGCTGGCTCAACGTATAAAAAACAACGTCACACGCACATATATATATACATTGTTCACGCTCCAACATTCCCATTTCGATGAATCTTCTTTTTTTTTGCTTCGAATTTGCTAACGATTCGACAACCACTTCTCTACCATTCTCCATATTCCGCCATCCTCATTCGTATTGTTACGCAATTTTTCCGCAGCTTTCTACCATAATTTACTGTTTATTACAATTTGCAGTAGGTTTCCTATTTGAATTAATTTCATTCTGTAGAGTATTTTCGTTATTTGAGTGCCATTTCCATCATCTATACCTCTTAGCATGAATTCAATTTATATAATATCGAGAGCATCTAAACATATTCTTTTCATATCTAATATTTCAAATATCAAAGGAAAATGCCGTTGAGATATTTGTTTTGTTTTATACTTTTTTGGTCTTTTTTTAAATGTTCTTTTAATCATTTTTTGGTCTTAAAAATTTGTTTTATTAGGTCTTATATTAACTGTGCGAAATGTGAACTAATATATTCATTGCAAAACGTTCATTCAAAGAAACCCCCCCCCCCTTTACCTTTCTGTAACGTTCCGTAACTTTCCAAATATGGTATACGAGCCTCTTTGCATAGAAATATATGATAGAATTTTGCAAGGATGCTGAATATTTAAATAATAATTCGGCTTACACGACGAAACATTGCATATATACTTCAGCAAGCTGAAAACATTCTATCAGCATTCTATTATTTAAAAAAAAAAAAAAACAAAAGCATTGGAAATACCAATAAGAGAATATTCGTGCTTTTATCCTCACATGCTATATTTCATAATTAGGAGTTTATCTATTTATTTATTTTTTCTTCTAACCACCTCAAATAAACTCTAGTGTTTATCCTCTACGCAAATTAGTGTTTTTTATCAATTTGTTAGACTTTTATAGACAATATTATAAGTTACTTTATAACCTAAATATTTATGGGCTATACTATATTTTTAGTGGTGAAATGTATTAGCGATATATCACTGTTACTTTCGAATAGAAGGATGGCTCTAGGTTGAGTGGTAGGTTAAAGTCTCTTGACAACCAAATTGAAATTTAAAAAAAATATTTAATGCTGATTTGTTTATTGCTCATAATATTGAAATGAAATTAGTTTTGCTTTATAGAACCATTGGTTTTTTGGCCAATTAACTTTATTATGAGCTCTCTTTATTTATAAAATCTTTTCTTGCGCGTCAAATTCAAATTTCTTTAGCAATTTTACTCTTACTTGTCTTTTACGAACTGTGATAGTATCATTGGATATTCCCACCTCCCTTACCTTCATGCTTCCCGCTGCCCAATTGGGAAAACATGAATGTTTAAGGTTTACGTCATGAAAGCTAGATAACCGTTGCAGTCATCAACGTTGCTGCATTCTTTTTTCACAATGTTGCTTTTCGTTGCCACACCATCGGGCAACGTATCTCTGCAACACGCTTAGTTGTGCCTAATTGATCCTGTTTAGCTTCATCTGTCGGCCAATGTGGCCAATGCTTTATTTTCCATCGGGTTGATGTTTTTATGCCTCACTCATTATTCTAGTTAATAGGCATAAAAAGTATCTCGAAATCTTTGATACTGAGGTGATCTAAAATTTCACAATTAAAGAAGCGGCGGAAATATCTTAGTTCATAACAATTTCTTATTAATCTGTCGCGATAGAAACACCTAAGTCCAAAACGCCACTTGATCATTGCTGTATGATGCATGACGGATAACAGTTACTTTTTAGCGTGATTGATCACCATCTTACGGTACTTCCGTTGATTACCATAATCTATATAGTTGAGTGATCATAGCAAAGCATATGCATCTTTCGGCCATCGAAAGTGGGCATATTTTTGTAGATGCTTAGTCTTTTCTGTTTTGCCTCTTCACAACTTGGTTACGCTTTCCAGGATGTATTCCATCATATTTGCTTATGTTTCGCCACGATCATTCGTTTTCTTGATAAATCTGAAGGGTTTCAATATTTTTGATGGTGTATTTCTTGAACAAAATTTCTTTTTCCACTATTACTCTCGCTCTTCTTTAGAATAGTTCCCATAGGTAAGGATTTCTGATTATTTTAAAAGTGATTTATACAACATTGTGATATAGTATGATGGGCGAGCACATACAACAACGATTGTGATATAGTACGATGGGCGAGCACATATAGCAACGATCGTGACTGCAAATGCTGCTGCACTCCTTCACGCTATCACTTCTCAGCCTCTCATACGTGCGTATTCAAGCTATGTTTCATTTTTTTTTAACGTAAAATTGACGTAAATGAAAAGGAAAATGAGAAAAAAGAGTCTATATCATTCACAGTGATTGTTTCATAACATCTCTTCTAGGTTCTAATGCACATTGTGCTATCTGTCGCTCGCATCGTACTATATTGTAATCACCAAGAATGATAATCTTTGCATGTTGTTACATCATAATAAACCGTGAGTTGTGACGTAGTTTTCGATGTATCAGATGTGTCGACACCGTATTATCGACACCAAATTTCCTGATCAAATCATATTTTTTCTCCTTTTTGATTTCATGCAGTAAGATGCTTTGAAATGTTTCGCCGAATGATGAGCGCTTCTCCTTAAATATTTACGCTTTAACTTTAACGTTTATTTTCGTTTTTCAATATGAGCTGTTTTCTCTGTAGCAATACATTTCTCTCGTCATTTTTCCTCTCATTTCTGTTCTATTTTCTTCTAAAATCTTTCGCCTAAATGCTTTTCTCGCATTTTTATGTGGTGTTATAAGTTCACTTGCTGTCTATCGTTTACGATTAAAAATCTTATCTTTCTGTTTCCTCTCTCTCTTCTTTTCCCTTTTCCTTAACGCTGAAAGGATTAGCTAGTGCTCAAATAAGAGAGAGTCAAATTTGAGATTTGCGAATGGAATAAAGCAAGTGATACGTCTATACTAATGATACATCTATACTACATGGTTGGGTCTATGTGTGATTGTGTTCATGTATTGCTATCGAGGGGCCCGGCAGAACGTAGCTGGTTTATTGCTGACACTTTGCTTTCATAAAACTGAAAATCAAAAAAATTGGTTTGGACTCCCCTCTCCCCGAGAAAACTGAAAGTGCTTATATGCAGTATATATATATATATATATATATATATATATATATATATATATATATATATATATATATATATACAAACATATGTCAGATTAACATGATCGTACCGAAGAAGGACGTTGAATATAGCGTGGTCAACGGCGCTCATTATCTATACTACGATATTTTCCGAAGTGCTAGCATTATACCTTTGGCCAATTATATTTTTCCTTCGTTGTAATAACATCCTTTTGTCATATCCAATTAAGCTAGCTTTCATTTCTCTGCCGCAAATATAAGTGTGCAACGCTATAACATAAAAGAGCGTGTCAGCCATTATTTATCTGCAACAAAAAGTCCAATCAGAGTTTCCCTTATTTTTGGATTGTCTGCACACAAAGATGACATTAAGTTTGTTTTCATTTTCTTCCTTTTCTGATTAAAACTTACTGCTGACGTGCTGCAAACGGCAGTTAACGATCCCGAAGAGGAACGATTCCTTTATGCCATTTCTTCACCAGTCGCCTCTAAACCACTTCCTGACAGTTGGTTTTTCTCGGCGAAGAACTGCTTTGTCGCTTCGCAACAACGCTTGTTTTTTCCGCTGCAACGGAAATTTTTCTTCCTTACTTCTCCTTCAGGATCCTTTCTTCCCAATTAAAATAAAATCTCAACAAATCCTCTTTGGCAGAGTCCTTTCCAACTCTTAATCGTGGTGGCCGAAGCCAAGTCTTTTTCTAACCGAGTTTGCTCTTGGCAGTCGCTGTTTTAGATTTCATTAGGTTCACCTGTCAAGTCGTCAGAGACCAGCCGCCGATGAAATCTCTGTTCCATTATATATATATATATATATATATATATATATATATATATATATATATATATATATATATATATATATATATATATATATACGTTCAAATGATAGAAATCCAATTCCCATCTAACTAAAGAATGAGAGAGGATTAGCCATTTGGACTCGGCGAGGTGATGTGCTTTGTCGATGAAATAAAAACATATAAAGTGCCAAATTCATATTTATATTTCACCTGAATTATCAAATATTTTTCAAATTCACCCATATTTCCTAACTAAATAACCTACATTCATAATTTTTAGTTTTATATCGAAATATTATTTTTTAGCATCTGTTGGCTATGTCTATCGTCATTTATCATTTTATGTCATAACAGCATTTTCTATGCGTATTAAAATCTTAGGCCTTCGAAGAGAGGAATATCGGTAGAGCAGAAAGGAAATAGGAAGTGAATGGGGGAGGGAAAGGATTACTGAAAATAGGAGGGGGGTATGGGAATTATATGTTGAAATACAAATCTATCGTAGGCAATGCCACTGATAATTTCATTGTTCACCATTGTTCTCAAATAGAGGGAGCAAACAGTACCATTGTGCATGTAGATAACAATTCTTTTTTTGTGACATTCTAAACTGGTTACTCTCATCAAAGAGCCGTTATGTTGATTGTAGGCGCATTATGAAGTAGCGCTACGAGATACGCTTTCGTTTTTGTTTTTTTTTTTTTAACTTGACAAATACTGCAGCTGTATTTCGTAGTTTCAATTTTGTTTCAAATTTTTCTTATTTTCAATACTTTTCAGTTTTAAAAAAGAAACATTCACATATACGATCGTTCTTGAATAAATACCCACATAGAATAACAGATATTTTGTGGGAAATAGCAAGAAATCGTTCATCGTTTCGAATTTCGTTTACTGCGTGGCTTGTTGTTGTGAATGAGAGCTGACTAGGCTTTTTGACTGCTCCTTGACTATGTCTTATAAAGCGATTCCCCTCAGCACTCTTATCGGGCGAAGTCGGTGAAATTAATCTCGATCCTCCTCCAAAGAAGAGCAATAGTGAATCAACTGGTCATCTTCCAATGGGCATAAAATGAGCCGAAGTTGTGACCTTCACGTTACCTCAGAATTTTTCCTATACGGAAGTGGAAACGATATAAAGGGAAATTTATTCGTAATGAATACTCTTGTTGATTGCAATAAAGCGAAGAATTTGTTTCGAATGATTTGGCTATTGAAAAGTTCTTTATTTTGAATAGAAGGCTTTCGTTTAAAAAAATTTAAATGATGAAAGAATTGGACATGTATGTCCTATCCAGTCATAGGGATATTTAACAATATGCAAAGCTTATCGTCTATCCGCAATTTAATGTTTGTGATCGTTAAGAGAGGATCGGTCTCGTCGTCCTGTTTTCGCAATGTCAGCATCTATTACGCTAATCTATGTATCACACCTTTGCTCATATTCCACGAAGTTGATTAGTCCAAACAGGATGAAGATTGCTCCGTTTGGAGCTGAGCTATGATATGGGACAGCTCATGAGGGTGCATAATGCCGCGCGCGTGGGCCGCAGAGGAAGCTGAGGGTAACAGTCTCGCGCCTTCGGCGCTCAGAATAGCAACGAGCGAAGCAATGGATAACAGTCTCGCGCCTTCGGTGCTCGCAATACCAGCAGCCGAAATAATGCAAAACTGTTATAGTTTGTTGTTTTCTTCCATCAAAGTCGAACTCGAAATCTGCAACAATAAATCGTAGTCGTTTCGTATTCTTTCCCAACGTTTAATTATACGTTAATTATTTATTTATTCATAGCTACTTACATTCAATCCCACATATCTCTGATATCTTTTAAAAAATTATGCAAATATTTTTATTTACGCTCATCATGAATTGTTCGCAAAAATTTCAACCTATTCATATGGCTCTATTCATCGATTTCCGCATTTTATTTAATTGACTTCTCTTTCATATTTTCACATTGAACTCTTATTTAATAATAGCTCAATATGGGCGTTTATAAACTTCTATAAGATAATGAGTGTGAAAAAAAATAACTTTGCCATTGTTTACTTTAGTAATAAAATTAGAAAGTAAATATGAATGTCACTTGATTATAAATGTTTTTATGGAACTGAATTGTTATTGATATCATTCGAGCATTCAACGGAAAACAAAAAAAAATTTCAAATTTAGTTTATTTTCATTCCAATATTTATTTCTGTCTTTGCATTTTTCTAACGTTTCGCCAAATTAGATGCAAAACAATTTTTTTTTCAGATGATTCTAGCATTCTACGAAATTCATTACTAAATCGGCGTTTTATGTTCGTTGTTTGTTTCATTTGGCTATTTACCTTCTTATTTTTCAAAAATTTTCTGAAATTCAGAAACTCAGCAAATCAAAAGTAATTTCTTTAATTTTTCACTTAAACTTTAGCACCTCTAAAATTAGCATTTTCGGATTGCTTTTGCTTATATTAAAATTAAATCAAATAAAAACTATTAAAATTAATGATAAATTAAAAAGTATTAAATTAAGAAGTATAAAAAGCGATGAAATTACGATGCGAAAAACTATTAGTAATGTTGGATTCTTTTTAATATGCTCAGAATTTTATTAATGTTTCAATAATAAAAGCCAATTTATGGAGATGGGGAGGGGGGGGGGGAGGGGGGAGCGACTCGGCGAACATGAATGAGCATTAATTTTTAGATAATTTTTTCCTTAGATTTTCCATCACCTTATTGTGGATTTATAAAACTCTATAACTCTTCTTTGAAAATCTCTTTTTTCCACGTACATCGAAGATGTTTTTTTTTCTTTAATCTTTTTATTTAAAATTTTATATTATTGCATTGCATGACTAAAAAAATTTTTTTAAATGCACGTAGTTCAAAGCAGTTTTTTTTTTTCTCGTTTCAATGCTATTTGAAAAGTAAACTTATCCACGTTGTCATTACAGTTGCGTCACTTCAAGTGATAATCGCTCTTTACTGTCGTCTATTTCGAACGTTCTGTTACATTCATTCTATTGACTTATTTTATTTAATTTCCCAATGAATTTTTTCTCGCCTATCAAGAGCGTTTTTGCGTTTTAATTTTTTATATATTTTTTCTTATTCTTTTATTTTTATATTTGGTTTTTATTTTTCATATTTTTGTAAATTTTTTGTTTTTTATTCGTTATTTTTTTATATTTTTATAATTCTCTTTCGGTTTTCGCAATTTGATTATGTTTTTAAAAAAAATTTTCCTACGGCAAAATCACTCAACCAGCATGCGGTGATGGAAACTTCCTATGATCTAGGGTCTCTGAAATTGTCCAGCAGTCAGTTAGCTGGATCTAAATATTGCTTATCTATCAAATATGCAATTCAAAGATTATTTCAGCACATTTTTTATCGCTCATTGAATATCCGATGTTTGTGAGAGGGAAGGGGAGAGAGTTGGGGGATGAGGGTGGTACTAGGAGAGGGTGCAGGAGAGACGGGATTCATTCCTTGCCCACTATTTGCGTGTAAATCTACCTAAACGCTCTCTGTTATTTCAGTTGTTTTATCGATTTCAAGGTTAATTGATTGATACCTTTGTGATGTCTAATAAATAAGTTTGTTTCAACTTCATAAAGTTGATTTTCGAGGAATCTAACAAATATCTGCGCTTAGTACGTCAATCGCGGTGCTAATCGAAGTGCTTCTCTTTCGTCGATATGCGATCGTTTCGCTTATGCTATTCGCATTGCTTTATCATCTCATCAACATCTATTACCCTTTCCTATAATGCTGCAGCTAATAAAATTTTTCCTATTTTTTTTCTATTAGATGCTTATTTTGCTAAATTCTTTTTTTTTTGCTGTAGAAAGATAAAATTTTTTCAACAATTCGCCATTGATTTTTTTTTTCAAATTTTTTGTAATATTTTTTAAACGTTTGACATTTTCCAAATATTTTTTAATGAGTTATCGCATCGCTTAAAAAATTTTAATCCATAATTTTCCATTTTTAATTCATCGATTAAGGATGATTAATTCTGTAATATTGACTTTCTATGCACAACTTTGTATATATTTAACTGTCTTCCATACACACCTTAGTATATATTTATTTGTTATTGTGATATGTCAAAAAATCAATAAATAAAAATAAAAATAAATAAATAGAAATAAAAATTTTCTTCAATTAAATAACTAATGGCACTGAAGTTATAAATGTATGGCTCGATGATATTTGTTTATAGTGAGCGATAATTTTTTGTGAAAATTTTATTTTCCTAAATTAGTGACGTCATCGTCATGAATAATAATATAGTGTTGAACCAAATCATATCATAATTTCTAACAAATAGCGCCATCTTTGAAAAAATTTTTTATATTTTTATAAGTAATTGTTATAATTTATTTTTATATTTTGCAAGTAAGTTTTATATTTTTATAAGTTTGCGATATTTATTCACTGCGAATTTTATTCATTTCTTTATCTTCATTACTTGACATATCTTCCTTACATATTTTTACACAATAATTAGCTCTTACGCAGAGTGGGTTGAAGCTTGGCGATGCGGAGTTTTTTATGCAATAGCTATAAATTTTTACTAACTATAAATGTTTTTCATTATCTTTTCTTACGAGCTAGCGTCATAGCGGCAAGTGAAATGTTTTCTTGTCCTCTAGGTCTCGTTCAATATTTGGGGGGAACTGAGTACCACTCATTAGTATCAAGGAACTACCAAAATTTTGGGGAAACCTCAATGAGGCTGTAAAAATATATATAATCTCTCTTGAATAAATGATCTTAATCTCAGAATTTAGAAAGGTCAAGCCGGAATTTTCAGCCAGAGAGTATTTTATAAAATATCTCTTCATGAATTTCGTTGAATTATGAAGTGATGCACCATAATTTCAGTAATATAAATTGTAATTTTATTAATATTTATTAAAGTTGGTTATATAAGTTTATTTATATAAATGGTAATTGTTTTCATCATTGTTTATATTCTTATTCAATTTTATAATCGGAATGAGTTAGCTGCCAAATAGTAATGCCATAAATTACTATTGACTTTGCTTGAAGAATATTGCGTTAATGAGCGAGCCTACCTCTTTTAGCTCTTTACATAACCATTTATTTTTCATCCACCTTGCTGGTCTAATGAAATGCAGTATATATATATATATATATATATATATATATATATATATATATATATATATATATATATATATATAATTTAACCAAGTACACTTCGTCACTAGCTGTTTTTACGTATTTAATTCTGTTTCGTCAAAATTTATTGCCCTTTTTTTCACTCGTACTTTTCTTGCATAAAACATGAAGTCAATATATTGATGCACAATATACTCTAGGGCTTTACTTCTAAAGACTCCGGAGCTTAAGTTTGCAATGCGAAGAACAGAATATTCGATTTTCACTTTTTCGCAATACACTTAATTGAGGGGAACTTTCAATTGAAAGTAAAATGATAGAAAATAGCGTTGCAAATTGGAATCCAAAGAAGAATTTATAAATTTTTCCAAGTAAAGTCTCATTGATCAATCACCAATGATCATTCACTTGCACAACTACATTATTGTGTTTGCACATAACGACAAACAAAGCATTATAAAAATGGTTAAATTTAAAGATATCGATCTTCAAACCGCAATAAACATAAATTTTCCCGTTTCTGCCCCCTCCCTCTCTCGTTTCCCTATGAGAGTACCATTGATCGAAATTAATTTCGTCTAAAGTCGATTCGTTTGTCTAATTTCATGCGATATACCTTATATTCGCATTTCAATAAAGTTTTTATTTTCAGCAGCTCATTTTATTTGAATTGAGAATTTTTATCGAAGAAATTTGCATTATTTTATACGCTTTTATGTTATATTTTTTGCATTGATTTTATAATTTCGCAAATATTTCTTCATTTTTTGAACTGCATAATTGCTAAGGCTTTGTTCTTTTCGATATGGATCAAGAAAAATTCTTTCTTTGAAGTCTTATTCATCGATATTCATTTTAAGCTATTGAAAAATTCACTTGTTTTATTTGATAAAAGATATAGACTTTAAAAAAAATATTTATTCTTAAAAAGTCTTTAAAAAAAACGTTTATGGGAGAAAGCAAAACTCAAGAGCTATGGAAAAAAATCTGCAAAAGAAAAAAAAAAAAATTTACCGATATCGGATTTAGGATCTTCTTTAAAACTATAGAATTTTCCTAATAAACCATCACTTTATTAAAATCATTGAATAAAAGTATTAAAATCGAATGCTGAATAATAGGGCTCACCCAAAAAAAAAAAGGATTTCTTCGTTTCGTTCAGTTGAAATAAATGAGCGCACTTTTGTAACCACGTGATTTTATAGGTGTTGAAGAATTGCACGAGTGTAATATAAGTAGGGAAATATTTTATGAAAAGGAAAAGAACTGATCTGAAGTGAAATAGCGATGTTTTAGAAGAAGCTGATGTTTTTTTTTTTTGATTGTAAGAATTGAAAAAAAAAGTGGATAATGCGAATTTTTTTTCCATTTATTTGCCAATCAGCAGTTTTAGTTTTTGTGCATTCTACTTGAAATCTCGGAAAATAATGGTAGGGCACTGAGGTAATTTAATTTATAGATTAGTTTGTTGTAGATAATGATAAGGAGACGCCGACCGTATATGTTGAGCATGCCCCATTAGATTGACCTTTCGTCTGTTGCACGTCTTGAGGTTCAGATCGGCCTTAAGACCTTGAGAGTCTTGACTGCAAGTTTTGACGTGGGTCGATGGTGATCAGAAAGTTGTGAGAGTCGAGCTGTTCAGATGTTTCATGCAACATAAGACTGGAACTGTTCCGAGAATTTTTCATAAAGACCTTGAAGCTTGAGATGCTTCAACTGAGAATCTTAGTTGCAGTCCTTTCGAATTCTAGGATATACTGCGGTAGAGTTGCTTTATATTGATAAGGGGCATGAGGAAATTCCATCGAGCTAAGTTATGTACCGATGGCGGTAAAATTATAGGCACTAATTCAGAAAAATTTCACCTGGATCGGTTGGTTCGAAGATTGTGTAATTTTTTCGATCGGTCTCTTCGCCTAAACTATAGCTTTGCGAACGTTTTGCTTTCTCATGCTATTTGTGCTCCAATACTTTTTATATGTTTTCCCACTTGTAAGTGTTATAATAAATAAATAAATGAATAAATAAATAAATAAATAAGTGAATTTTTTTGGAAGAGTCACAAATCGTAATCGATTATCTGTTGTTGTTAGGTTTTCGAATATTTATCGATTACTTTTTTATAGATTTTTCATTATATAAAGCGAAAAATAAATATAGATATCATTGGAAACTCCTAAGCGATTTTTTTCTGTCATTAGAAATTTATTTCGATTATTACTTCTTACTCGCTTACTAAATAGTATCTTATATTCACTACCTCTTTACTATTAAATACCTTATTATTTTGATAATTATAAAATATTACCACTATGGGGTATAATATTATTTGAATATGGTGTATAAATCTTTCTTTAATAATGAACGTAAAGGTGTAACTGCGCAGAGAAAGGAGCGAAAATGATGCTGTATTATCTCTTTTGATGTTTGAAGTTTTATAACAAAATTTTATGTGTTTGTTGACGGTAATTTTGCATTAGTTTCTTCAAAGTGTTTCATTGGATGCTCATGATTTAAACCTATTGCTGTAACCTTTCTCGTTGTCCACTTGTGTAAAAAAACCTGTTGGAGAGCCACGGGTGAGCCATCTACCTTGTGCGGAATGCGCAGGAAATACAGGTGAAAAATGTCCACACTGGCATTGCACGTAGTATAGATGGTAAACTGCATATTATATGGGTGGTCGAGTTAGAACGTTATATGAACACTGAAATATTGTGCAATTGGTACATCTAACGTATTTTATATTTCCCAGATGTGTTTGTTGCGATTATTCGATTAATTGAAAAAAATCTGAGTATTTTATTATTATATATGTAGAAAATTATATAAAGTAGTGATAGAAAAATTCAGATTTGAGGAAATACCCTAAAGACCGGAAAGAATCCGGAGGCGGTCTTCGGCATTTATTCTTATTAATTGATTATTGCTTTATACATTGTTGACTTCTGAATTCTTCCTACGATTTAATGAAAAAAAAAAAATCTTATTTGTCTAGTTGCCAATTTCGATATACGGATAAATTTAAATTGAGAATAGCTAGAAATGTTTTTCTTTCTTCCTTTATCAACTTTATTCAGGAATATTAAGTGCCATTAGAGAAAGTCTCAAGTATAAAAAATGATTAGTGATTAAAGAAGAAAAAAAAAATGCAAACATTCTTGAAATAGTGCTTGTATTCCTGACAGTTTAATTTGACTCCAAGTTGACTCGTTATAAATTTACGAAGTGAACGTATGATATTGGATGATGTCATTTGAAAAAATTTTCACATGACGGAAAAATCGATCTTATCATTGCATTTCTTCTATGTTTACTCTACTCCTGTTTTGATATCAACACTTTTACACTGTTAATGAAAATTTGGAATGATTAGAGAACGTAAGAGTGCTTTTCACTCGAAGGTAATACCCCTCATTCTAAGCATCTAACAATCTTCTTTGTGATAAGCTTATCATTATAATCTCCAACTCTATTGGCGTTCCTCTTCAAGTGACACTCAGCCCACGTGCTTCACCTGCAATACCTTTAATATATCATTGTTTATAAGAAACAATATATTCCTTTACGATAAAAATATATAAAATATTTTCTTGATTGTTTCGTTAATAGTGCTGAGGTATTTACCTAATTTAACCAAAAAAATTTCAAAATTCCAACTGCATAACTTACTATTTATTTGTTTAGAGAAATAGTGATAAGTGAGAGAGAGAATGCTCGAAAATGATAGAAGCAGACGTTAAAAATTATTGCACAAATGGAAAATATTGATTACGAAAACCTGTATATGATGATTCGTTTTTGAATTGATCGTGTGCGCTGCCCGAAAAGATAAACCCTGTTGTGAGCATCCCGTTCATAACCGATCTATAGATCGCATTTGTTTAGTTGCAAGAGTAAAAATTGGTTATTCTATTTTCCTATTGGAATTTATTTCGTTATTTTATATTTTATGCAAAATTTTAAGAATTGCGTGAATATTATATAAATGTGCAAAAATATTTTATCGCTTTATCGATGGTTTTAACTAGCAAAAGATAAAACGATAGGATTGGTCGAAAATGATGATACTTATATCGATTCACTTTCTATTTTAATTACCTACTTCATATATAATTTAATATATCACAAAATTTTTGCAAATAAGTTGGTCACGGTTTATGGACAAGTTTCTTGGCCGATGGTTTGTGTAACTGTCTTATGGTTATGTAGGGGGCGGATATGAGATATTGCTCCCTAGTTGTTCTTTGAAGTTCAACACACCATGGTGATCGGGTATATTGAGTTTGAAAAAAGCACATACTATCCCGTTCCCTGATGCGCTTTTCCACTTGTGTTTCCAGTGTTCTGATTGTTATTTTTATGCAAATATTCTAATATTCAACCTTATTAAAGTTTCGATTGTCAAGTTTGTAGTTAATGCTTTCAAATATCAAATTTTTCTTATTTGATTAGCAACGTTTTTACTTGATGATTCTTTTTGATTTTAATTTTTTATTCTAAAAATATCTAAAAATATTCTAAGGATGAGGATCGATTAATCCTCAAATTTCTTCGAAATTTTTTTAATATTCCATTTTAAAAAATTTTCGAACAATTGCAATGTGCATTTACAAAATCAATAAGCAATTTATTGCAACGATTTGCAACAAACAAATATATGCAATAATTGTAATTACTTACTCTAAACAATTGTAATTAGTATATCGTTAATTCAACAACTATTTTTAGCCATTATTTCCGCAATACATAGAAATTCCACCTAGGAAATTTTATTTTCTTAAAAAATCCATTCAATTTTTCAATAATTTAAACAATCTTGATATATTTCTATACCTGATATATAAACCGTTTAATATGGCCTCGTTAGCTATGCGAGGATACGTCCTCGTTACTATGCGAGGATACGTCCTCATATCTTCGTTATTTTAAAAGCAGCTTTAGGATTTAGAAACGGCGATGAAAGAGGATTTATTTTTTTCTTCTTCTTCATAGATGTTTATGGAAAATTTTATGAACATTTTGAGGTTTCTCTTGATTACGATCGATGTACTTCGATCGTCACGTTTATTAAAATGTTTCTTTAAGAGTACTTTTTATGCACTTATGACGTCATTATTCGATTTCAATAACGAATACAATTCGTCATTGTACACATAGTGCTTGTTTCTTTTCATTTCTTGTCTAGTTGCATATCTTGACAGCAAAGGTGGCGATTACAGTAGTAGAGACGGTAGGCTTCTGAGCTTGAGTTACTTTTAGCTCTCGAAACAGTTTTTTTTCTAGTGGATGCTGACACGTTGGTGGACGGAAGGGGGGGGCAGGAAGGGAGGGAGTTTTGTCCATAAAATGGCCTATCGTTCGACTGATTAAATTGTTTATACTTGTAATAGACCATGAATTTTTTCTTTTACTGGATGAGGTAAATTGCAGGTTTGGAGGCTATTAATAGCACTCTGCAAATTGCGCACTGATCATTACAATGGATGAAATATTATTTTTGACTAAAAAATATTCTTCATTCTTTTCATTTATATTTTATTTCTATTGTTTTGCTTTTTTTTTCCACGTTTTGTATTTCGTTTATAATTTAATTTCATTCCCATATTGTCGAATTTTTTCTTGTTTTTGTGAATTCCTAATGAAACTTAGTGATGCTGTCTACTATGATTATCGTTGTTCTATATATAATCAATGACAATATTTAATGAATTTCAAATTTTCTATATTTTTCCATTCATCTGAACATTTCTTCTAATTTTGCAGTTTCTGAGCATAAATAAATGTAGCTTTTTTTCCCAATCATGCGTTAAGATTCTTTTATTCATTAAAAAAAAGATTTTCATGCTAAGCCTGTGACCTTCACCTAACGTTATTCACAATCCTATACATATATTGCGCATCCAGCAATTCCTATACTATCTTGAATAATTTAAATAATGTGCAGTGTTGTTCATAATTATTTATACCGTACCTCTCAATTAGTATCCCATGCGTCGTTTATAGTTGTTTATACTGTATTTTTCAATTTTTTATTTATTGATTATGAAAAATTCAATAAATACTTTCTAACTTTTGATGAAACAATGTAAAAAGTTTAGTGACTAGGGAATTCTTTTGTATGTAAGCGGTCATCTAGCACGATCACTTGGTTATTTCTCATTCCCGACAATCATCTGTCATCTTTTGTTTTGCACTACAATAGCAGATCAGTTTAATAATAGCCCATTCACTTTTCTTTATTTGATGAAAAAACCAACGGATGAATTAATGCATTGTTCATATCAATGTATCGGTCATATTCTATAAAATGCTGTATTGTTATAAATTCATCAGATCGAATCAAATAGTAATGAAACGAATATGAATAATTTCAATTTTAATTCTTAAGAATTGAGGACTCTATAGATAAATATAAAATTTTATTTTTATATAACTTTCGGAACGGACTTATTGAGCGGGTAAAAATAATCGGTTAGGATTTCAGGAAGAAACTTTCATATTTAGCAGCCAGTTGAAATTCTATAGCTAAAAAATAGCTTATAAGAAGAGTGGGAAATCTCTGATTTATTTTCTTTCTCTCTCTCTCTCTCCGTCCCTCTCCGTCTCTCTCTCTCTCTCTCTCTCTCTCTCTCTCACTTCAGCCATCTCTCGAACAAATTCGATTTTCCTCAATTAAACTAAATATTGCCTGAACTAAAATAAGTGCATAAGATGGAATGCTGCATCATATTAATAATTTTAGTGCAATGCTTTATATGAATAAAAATAAAAAGTGCACTTTCTCATGTTGTGTTTGTGCACTAAGTACATTGGCTATTGTAATAACTTCCTTGTTATTCGTTGCTATCTACTTCTCATCTACTTCTCTTTTGGGATTTTGAATAGCATTAGTAATGTAGGTGTTTTTATTTTTTTAATTTTTTTTTTGCTTATTTACTTTAATTAATAAAACATTCGTTTCGAATAAATTTCTCCTCATATCGCTCCTCTTCCGCTTAGGTGAAGTAGTAAGGTCACTTGTAGGTCAGCAATAATAAAGCCAACCATTTACAAATCTAATTAATATTTTTGTGCAATTTTTTATAGTAAATTTTTGAGTATAGTAAGTAATAGTTAAGATAATTAATATATTCATTTAGTGTTGAATCGCGATATTAGAGTTTTTGAACATCCCTACAGTTCGCAAATCGGTTATCGTACTTGAATTATAGAAATTTGCATATGGAACGTTACCCAAACAAGCGTTAGTCATCTTTTTTATTCATTTTTAAATAAAAGGAAGGGAGGATAAATCATTTGACTATGCGATTTTCGTTGAATTAAATCAAAAAATCTAGAAGTAACTATGAAACTATATATGGCAGCATTGGTTTGCTTAGCTTTCTACTAATCGTTGGAATATGTAAAGCGCTTATGCGGAAAATTCACATGTTCTAAAAACTTTTTATGGATTTTTTTCAATTCATTCTCTTGTCTTTGCTTATGGTATTACGCAGGTTTATAATTATAGGAGCCAATATAGGCAGTGATTGTTGATCTAAATGCAAGATTGTGTAAATGTTTTTATGAGATGTGAGAGTGTGTAACGCGAAGATGGTGAAACGGCATAATCCAGAAATGAATTCCATCATAATTCAGAAATGAATTCCAGCATAATCCAGAAATGAATTCCAGCATAATCCAGAAATGAATTCCAGCATAATCCAGAAATGAATTCCAGCATAATCCAGAAATGAATTCCAGCATAATCCAGAAATTCACATCAAAAGCAACACTGCACTAAGTATTCATCGAAAAAATATGCTTAATAATTTTATTATGTTGCCTCATCCGCAAAGTATATATTATTTTTGTGATACATTATTGCATACTTTAACGTGAAAAGAATTCGCTGATTGTGCTGAATTTTTTTTCCTATTCGTTACTAAGAAAATCCAGGCGGAATTTATATGCGAACTGCAAATGGGAAAATACGCCAACTGAGAATGTGACAACGTTTTCAGCTTTTTATCACTACATTCTTAACACTGATCGTAATTTTATCAATTTATCAGTATGTTTATGCGAGCGAACCGTTTGGGATTTTCATTGTTACCAAATATTTCAATCCTTGAACGCTCCAATATTTCAGTAAAATTGTGAGTGTATTTTTGATGGAATGTATGGATTTCAAGTGAAATAGTCAAAGCGATTAGCTGAGCAATTGATCGGCAATATGGCCGTACTTCAAAATCCAGTCCATCTGCTAAGTCAAATCCGGAAGAAATTCCCGGAAGCCGAAAAGGAGGACTGGATTCTCAGGCTCGATGATAGAAAGAAACCCAGTGCGTATATATTTTATGTATTTCGTTTATGATATTAATTTTTGGTCGAATTGTTATTTGTTGACATTTAAATGTATCAAATGAAAAGAATTAGGTAAACATATTCGATGATCCTTAAAGTTAAGGAAGGATTTACTTGATGTTCTTTCATTCTCAGGATATAGAATGCTATTGTCATGGATAATATTAGAACGTCGAACACTTTTAAAAGAATTTTTTTTTTACTATATACGAGATCGAGTGTTTTAACCTGGTTGTTCTATCAACAATGGAAAGTCTTGATAGCTATACTTGATTGCTATTTTTGGAATGCTGGTTTGTGAAATTTTTCGCAAATAAATTTGTAAAATTTTTGATTAACTTTTGTTTTCCCATAGTCATGATTGTATCGGATTCTCGTTGATACTATCCTTTTCGGACACTAATTGGCTTTTGACTGGTCATGCAATCCGTAAAATTCGATCAATGCAATCATCCGGTGAGTTTTACCTCCCGAATGGCTGGTGATTAAACATTAGATCTATGGAATGTGATAGCATCGATCATCCAACACTTGAATCAATAGGTGACTGGAAACTGAACCATTGGAACCGATTTGATCACTGTGGCTTTCAGGATAAGATTCACTCGTTCACAATATTATTTATATAGAGAAAACATTTGAATTACTGTGAGAAGTCGAGAGGTTTCTAAAGACTTTGAAAAGCTTCATTATTTTTCGGAGGCATATGTAATATAGGAAAAAATATTTTCAACTGCTGCCAAAATATAAAGAGGTTGCTGAATGCGGTTATAAGATAGCAGCTGGTACGTAGAGGTACGTAAAGGGCATGCTGTGTAGATAACAATTTATAGGGTTCGGACGCGTAATTGAAAGACGCATATAACTCAAAAAGCAACAATTAGAGCAATCAACTTTCAAATAGAGATATGCTTAGAACTTCATAAGCGTTATTTATAATCGATAAATGCTTGATAATCTTGAGTTTTATGCCACAGGGGCTATAAAAAATAGAATACGATAAAAAGTAGAATACAAGAGTTCACGAATAGTTGACTGGGAAATGATTGTCGCTTTTGAGGCGTTTTCTGCTGGTCTATTGCATTTGCGCATTATAAAATCTGATCGAGAAATGAATTGTTCCAAAGAAATTCGTGATAGATAACAACATTATATAGATATTTTGGCAATAATTTTTTTTTATATGTCACGTAATTCCGGCAATTTTTGCACCTTAATAACCGGAAAAACTGAAAATTCTTGGAATTTCTAGATTCATTGAAAGAATGCTGAACATATATTCGATATTTGTTTATTTTTACCATTAAATTTGCTTTGCAATGTGAGCAATTTTTTGAAATAAAAATTTCATTAAAAAATAAATTTGTTTTTGCTTTATGGATATGAATATTGCATACTAAAATTTTTTCTAATTATCGCAGAAATTCAAGATAAATAATAATATTTTAGGAAATTTTTGTAAAAATTTAATGCTTTATATCATTTGTTTCATATTATTCTTAGTCGATTTAGGTTTTTCATCATATGGCACCTATTTTTGCGCCATTTCCAATGTTGAACATTTTCGATGTACTCTTTCTGGATTAAAAAAATTTTTCCGAAATTTTTTCTGATATATATAAATTTTGCGAGGAACTTTTTAAATTTATCGATTTCTAAATTATATAATTAAACTTTTTTGCTTCATTATTTTTTTCATGGAAATATCTTTTTAAAGCTCTTCTGCAATCACAAATATGAAACTCTTTGTTTTTTATTTGCAAATGTTTTCATATATGAAACTATTAATCACTATTCGACATGTTTTATGGAAATCTCGTTTTCATTCTATCTTATCATCTCAGTTATATAAAGCAAAGTTGGAAAGAAGCCAAAAATTTTTAACAACTATTGAAGTGATCAATTCACAATCGAATTGCGGCTAAATTACGAATGCATCAGTTATTGATTTTTTTTTTTCTCAAATTCTAGAGAAAATTTTCAATTAATAAATCAATAAAATCGCTTTTTTTTTTAAATTTTCAATAAATTTTTGTTGAAATTTTCAAATAATATTAATTGTATATTATCGTAAGTGCAGTATTTCTCACGCTATAAGCGTTGTAGAATTGTTCTTTCTAGCAGCGTAAATATCATATGGGCGCAAAATTAATTGTGGGAATAACAACATTTATAACCTCAGAAATCTTTTTTTTTCACTATGAAATCGTTTTTTAATCAAAGATTTTACATAATATCCCCTTTATTAATATGTTTTAGATTTTAGAGATCTAAGCATCGCTTTCATCCGTGTGAATATTGTTCAATTGAATAGACTTTATAAGGATGAGAGAGAAATTTCTGTGCAAAAAAAGATTAAGTTAAAAATTTTTTCTATTAGTATATCTAGGTTATTAGCATAGATTAAAGTCATATAGAATAGAGGCAAAGGGATAAAAGCACTTCAAATGAAAGAAAACCTTGTCAAAGGAATTCATTTACAGAGAGGAGCTGCGTAGTATGCGTTGCGCGGCGTCCGTCGGAATCGGAGGGTCCTTCCGATGATTCGAAATGTTCTTTGATCTCATTTACCCTCAATGCCTCCCACAGAATCACTGATGCTCAATTCAGGTAAGCTTTGAGGCTTATTTATACATATTTACTGCTTAATATTTGACCATTATTTTAATTAAAGGTCTTGGCAGATATTACATTAGCAAAATGTTGTTAGAGAGGATTTTTATTATATGCGGTCTTTTGCATAAAATACACTATAGAAATATCTTATAAGATTTCTATTATATAAAATTTTTCGTATTTTTTAT
This sequence comes from Baylisascaris procyonis, assembly GCA_037389465.1. Classification (NCBI taxonomy): domain Eukaryota; kingdom Metazoa; phylum Nematoda; class Chromadorea; order Rhabditida; family Ascarididae; genus Baylisascaris; species Baylisascaris procyonis. The sequence continues at coordinate 3,134,937 of JAZARR010000193.1, forward strand.
CTATCAAAGTGCTATATCTACAGTCTTCTTGCATTTTTTTAAAGGCTGTTATGAAGAAATGTTGCAAATGAAGTTATCTTTTATTTTCTATTATTAACATATTTGGCTTTTTTGCATACATGAAAAGTTTATAAGATGTTTTGAATTTTTTTAATTTTAAGCTCCCTTAACTATTTCATTTCAATAATTCCATCTATAGACAAGTTGCAAAAAATGTTGATTTATATTTTTCGTTAGTGTGAAAAGATTATGAAAAGATATGCTCCGGCGTTCCTTGATCTTCTTCTCGTCCTAGTCGAGAATTTCGAAACGGCTAAAGGAGAAGAACGTAACAAGAAGGGCGAAGTTTAGTGAAGGATTAGTGAATAATGTGAAAGTCATGGTCATCATCTCTGGCAAAATCTCGAACAGACTCTCAAACATGAGATATGAATAAACATGATGAAGTGGGACTACGATTGAATAAGTTAAGCTATAGCTCGATCTAACTATGACATGATTTTTGAAGTAAAACAAAATGAAGTAATTTTTGTGAATATTATTATTTTTTTTTTTTTCTGACAGGGATTCGCATTCCGACATAAGCGCATCGGATGTAATCGGACGATGTATAGACGAGCTGTGTTGTAAAGACGACAAATCGGTGCTGGACACCCTCCTCGACTCTGGTGATCCCTATTTTAGCATCGACTATTGATCAAATGGGTACTTGATATCCCTGCAAATAAGTAGTGAAGGTAATCCGGTGGGGGATAGTGGAAATATCAAAGGTTTCTTTTATAGAATAACTACTAAGGTTATCATGGGATTTTTTTTCCGGTATTGTTTTAGGAATCCTTAAAAGTGGTGAGAACAGAGCAGCACATTTTTAATTGCAGAAGAAGCTGTTAATTTTTTTTTCTTCAAGTTTCCAATGATTGCTTCATTTCTCACGTACATCATAACATATAGTAAAAGCCAACTGGCGATAACTCTTATACAATAATGGCAATCGAATTTTCCGCTCTTTACTGCGAAAAATGAAGTCTATAGCCTATGAGGTGATGCAATGAAACTTACCTTCGAGCTTAAATTTCACAAGGTGAAATAGAAATTAGTACACCTGTTGCTGTATATCGTATCGAGCCCGATCCGAACTGTACCGGTTTACCTCAATAAATAAATATATGCAAAAGAATTTTCCGGGAACTCGGGAAGGGGGGGGGGGGGAGGGGGAGTGGAGGAGGAGACCGACGTTAGATTTTGCCTATTTCTCCCATCTTGCTTATTTATCTTCCTCAGTTTTAATCGATTGTTTACTATTTTCAGCAATCGATGTTACATTTTTTTTCACATAAATTTTAATTTGTTGATAATTTCTAAGGATTCAAATTGCCATTTTTCATCGAATCCGAAAATCAGAGAATCTAAAGATCCTAATCTCTTCTTCTGACTGCGCCATATTTTCATCGAAAAGTTATTAATTACATCCTTCCTAATCAAGTTCTATTTAATTTTAGTGGCTGAATGCAGTGCCGAATTGCGGCTATGTATCAAAGATTATATAATTTCAACACGTGCACATACACTCAAAACAAATAATTCCGAAGAGCCGCTTGTACTTGAATGTGTCGTCATGAGGTTACAATTATTGATTTTTTTTTTCAAATTGCTAATTACGAAAAAAGCAAACTCCATTTTAAAAAATTTGGTATCAAATCTTCCAGTCGATAAAATAATGAGCCAAATATTTCTTCTCATAGTGTGAAAAAAATCGATTTAATTTAAAAAGTTTTTAAAAAGTTTTTCATGGTTTCATCAGATTTTATGGAAAAAATTTATGAAAAATCAATGCAATTTTTTTCCATTGATGGTTTTAGTTTGATAGACGCTAAAGACACTAGTAAAAGAGATTTTATAGACATTAGATAGATTGCTGCACTCCTTTTTTCATTAATAGCAGCTAATAAATCTGTAAATCCCATTTTTCTGATGTGGGATATGGTCAGCACTTATTTTTCTGTTATATAGCCGGAGATATCCCACACTTATTGTAGATTGTCATTGGTTTCTTTATTTTTAACCGACCTCTGATCTTGCCTTTCATATATCCCAACCACAAATCGCTTTTATTTTTTGTTGTTGTTTCTTCTTGTTTGTTTGTTTGTTTGTTTCCGAAGAACTTGAAAGTGATATCTCAGATTTAGCGCAGTTGATAATCACCTTTTGGATTCAGATTCTTGAAGCAGTGCCTGCAAAAGCCATATGCAATAAGTGTTTGTAACAAGTTGAAGTCATCATCCAGCAGCGAATCTCTCGAAATTTATGCACAACGATTCAACGAGGAACGACGTCGGCATTCCACCTCATCGGAAATGCTTCAAAATACGTTCGATGCATCTCAATGCCCTGAGGGTATTTCGCCGACGAATATCATCGAGAGTTCAACTGTTAAGTTTGAAACGTTATCAACGCCATCATCGATCCTTAATGAAGTGGTAAGTTGGAAGAATTTTAAACTTTTAGATAAGATTTCATTAGATTTCATAGCAACGAGTATTAATCTTTGCTTACGACAGTCGTTTTCGATAAACCTGATAGTTTCGATCAGAAGGAGTGGCTGATTTTAAATGGGTGTCACCAATTCATTTGCAAACGGCTGTCATTAATCATAAAATCCCGTTTTCATGCTCAGGTATATGTGCATTTCTATCAAACAGAGAAGTCATATGTTGGTCTTTCGAATATGATCATCTCTATCTTTTAGCATAGGAGATTGCTGAGGCTTATATATCATTTTCCTTTATGTGTAACGTATGAGCATAGAAATATTTCTTGTGATGATACGATTGTCAATATAATATTACGCTTATTTCATATTTTCTTTGATTTCGTCATGTATGAATGTCTTTCTTGAAAGTCTATTTACTAATTTTATTTATCTATAGCCCTTTTATCGTAATAACATTTTTCTTCCTAATATTCGTAGATCGTTTGTTCACTTTTCGATGCAATTTTCACTTATATGTTTGTTCTTCATCAAACGTTATTTGCATATAGTTTATCCATTTATGCTTTTGCCTCATCGGTAAGTAATATAGATGATTTTGGATGAATGCATCGTTCTTGTTGGAACTTCATCGTTTGCCTCCTATGAACGACCGATTTCATCGTTGAGAAACGTAACGCAATGATGCATCGGTTAATATAAAGAAGCAATGGGCGACAAATGCTTCCGGCAGTTAAATTGTATAGGAAAACCGTTTAAATCGACGGTGCATCTCTAGTGCATTATGAGTTTTGCTAATGTATCGTTATCACAAAATTGGAGTCAACATTCCTATCGCCTTTGAAATTTACAATCAATGCTCCATCTTTTTGGATTCATCCCATTAGCGTCATCAGATGACGTGCGATGGAAAGCATAATTCTAATCCCCATTCAAAGAAGAAAATCCCACATCGCATAACACTATTACGAATGAGTATTAATCTACTCATTTAGAAAGATTTTTCTGAGAGTTTATTTATATTTTATATTTGCATCATATATCCTCCAGAAAAAATACTTTTTTAATTCTGCAAATAAATCAGTATTATTTAAACAGATAAATTATTAGGCAAATTGCATGCTAAATGAATAGAAAAGTAGGACATTGCATTTGAAGAACATTAGCTATACAAACTGGTTTCGTTGTGTACTCATCTAATTTGCAGCTCTCTACGATGCTCGTTCTCGATTTATTTACATAAAACATTCTTCTCGCTTAGAATACAATCGACAAAATCTCGAAGTGATGAGAAGGAAAGCTTGCATACCTTTATGGATATTATGATTCCAGTGTGCTCCTTACAAATTGCTCGAGAAATCCGTTATGGCTAACGTTTGTTTGTACCAATGTATGTCTGTCTGTATGTATGTATGTGCATGTTTGTCTGTATTTCTCTTGCTTTTAGCTTGTTGATTAGATAATATGTGACCATTACACTGACATATTACAATAACTGTATTGTATTACAATAACTGTATTACAATAACTTATTTTACTTCGGACTGTGGTTGGTCATATTTTTATGTATTATAGCACCTTAAGTGTTATACACCATATTCAAATTATTAAAATAACTAGCAAAAGTGGCCTATTGGACGGGAATAATGGAAGCACAAAACCATAGAAGATGGTTTATATAGGTTTTTGAAGTATGGGTTTTGATTGGATGGGTTGAAATCTTGGTTTATGGGAAGGTGGGGGGAGGGGGGTAGAGTGGAAAGGGAGGAACTAAGCATGGGGGGGTTTGTTTCGAAGACTGCATTTTCAAATAATCTATTCACCTCATTTTCTTGTTATTGTCTTTCGTTTCGTGCACTAGTCACTTATAGTAGTTACCTGATTAATGTTACTTGATTGCACTAGTTATGCTCAAATTGAGCACCGGGCGTGTATTTCATCAATTACGGTAGGTTGTAGATTTTTTTTAAATATTATTATAGACAATGTGTTGTATATTTATTTTTATATTACTGCAGACAATGTGCTAAGTATTTATATATGTGCTCGTAATTCTTAGATTATATTGCATTGCCGTTTGCTACTTATCTGCATTAAATGAAATTTTTGACCTTTGCAATTCTTCCTGTTCCTTTATCCTTATAATCTCTTCTCACTCTCCATATATATATATATATATATATATATATATATATATATATATATGTATATATATATATATATATATATATAAATACCTATTCTTTTCTCTGATAATTGATATCTCGCCTTGCGCTTTATCAGATGTGCATTTAACTTTCATATGTGATGCAATGATAACCTTAACTATGACATGTGTGATACAATGATAACCTGAGTTATCAGATGTGCAAACTTTCTTCGTTACCTCCTAATATCCTCGCCTAAAAATTATCCCTCTATATCAAAGTGTTTCCTCTGCATCTTTTAAACGAGCTATAATAAAATGAAATTCCAAATGCGTCTATTATATTGAAATATTTGATTGTAGAAATCCACCGAGGCGAATTCCGATGCACTTTCGCAATTATGTACGACAATTTTCTCGGAGGCGGACTCAGTGAGCGAATATGCACCCCAATCAGCACCCCCGCTTGTGACGCAGACTCCCTCATTCCAGTTCTACACAGATCAAGTTCGTCGTCTCTTTTTTTTTTCGTTTACTAACGACGCAACCCACTCACCTCTATAAGGTTACATAATGTCAACTTGGTGTAAATATTGTGCAACAACAATGACGTCATCAACGAAAATATATTCAAATGAACAGTCACATTTTACAACCGAAAATGAGAATTTAGAGCAGGCAACTATTTATTTCCGTTTCTCCTCTTCTTTTTGTATTTTTTGTTACAGTTTTTTTCTTATTTGTAGTTACATTTTTATTTGTAATTTTCATATATTTAGCTAAAATTTTTTATACAATATTATTGCATAAATTAATTTATAGCTTGATCGGATTCCGTTTCTCTGTTCTAAAAGACTTAACTCTGAAACCTCTAAGCCATTAAAAAAAATGCCAAAGTTTGCCGATTACCCCCAACTCTTAGATACTGCTTGCAACTCTTCCATAAAAGATAACTGAGTTCACGAGCAGCTATACCCACATTCTGGGTATTGATATCGTTTAATGCATACATCGTACCCGTTGTCCTGAGGGCTGTAATGTTTTTCCAAGCCTATTTGAATCTGGCCAATGGTTTAATTTTTTCTGCAGTCATAAAGCACAAAGATCGCTCTCGAGCACACTTCATTTCGAATTTCTTCTCCACTCTCTATTTGTTCTTTCTCGTTATGCGCTTCAAAATGTCAAAAAGAAATCCACTTTGTTGAAGTGATCCTCTTTTCGGCACATTATATACTCTAAATATCGTTTGCCTATCTTTTTCTATTCATTTTGTAATTTTTTTTTATCACACATGATTTTCTTATGGAATTTTTCTTTTAGCTATATAATTGTTGACTGAATTATATCAATATCTTAGCTGATAAAATTTTTTATCAATTTAACAGCGACTAATCTAATATTTGAAGAAAGTGCCTAACCTGTTGTTTAACATCACTGCTACATTTTGATTATATTATTTTATTCTTGATGATGCTTAATGATGCCGTCAAAAACCATTTAGATTATTTCATCGAAATTTTTCGATGCAGACAAATTTCGTTCTTTAACGAGGTGAAAAAAAAGAATTTACAAATTTCAAAACGTTTTTCACTGTGTAAATAACAATGTCAGTCGTAAGTATATGATGCTTAAATTCAAATGTAATAATAATCGCGCATCATACAAATAAGCAGAAAAGCGCGCCAGGAAAGTTGAGCTGGTACGATATGTGTTTCTTGCAGTTCCACTTTCCACATCTGTCCAGTTTTTTTGTCGCCAATAAATTATAGAATATAAGCAACGGCTTATTCGAACTGATGCACTCATTTAAACAAATCATATGAAAAGATATATTTTTATGCATTTTTAGTGAATTTTTATAAATTTTTAAAAGATACATTTTTATACATTTTTCAGTGAAATTTTTCATTTCTTATTTTTATAGAATTTTTTTTTTCATTTTTAAAAGATACATTTTTTGTTTTTATAGGTTTTATAAATTTATATCCTCAAAATATATGTTTTCAAGTAATTTAAAGAAATAAGGCCTAGCTATATATTCATATTTATTTCTGTAATCTTTTTGCTTCCTTTCATGTTTCACTATTTCTGTGCCATTTCCTTATTTTTTTCAAAACGTAAAGTTCGATCCTTTGTGCATAAATAAAAGCGCATAAAACTAGAAATGGTGCTCGAAATATTCTTCTACATCATTTTATAGAAATGCTTATTGGGGAAGATGATCTCGCATGGGAATTTAGCTGGATGACGTTGGATAATTCACTGAATACTCATCATGAATCCTCTCTACAAAAAATTGGACGAATTTTAGGTGATCTAAGCTGACGTTCCTTCATCAAACAACTTTTTATGAAAATTATTGGTGTTTATATGGAAAATTTCTTCTCAAAAAATTAAAATTAAAATTAAAATTAAAATTAAAATTAAAGAAAAAGATCCTAGCAGAATTATTGAGGTGATCGCATCGATTTTGCTCTCTCAAACATCGATTCGTTAAAAATAACATTGAAACGATTGCACGCATATCGCCACTATGTCCTTCAACTTCTACTATCATTACACTGTTTTTAACACATTAGTGCTTCAAAAAAAAAAAAAAAAGAAAAAACTTACATTTCTTAACAGTTGCTAGTATATTGGATATTTTCGTTGAGAAAATCCATAAATTCGAATGATTTTTTTTTTCGAATTTTTGAAGAAAATTTTCCAAATTGAATATAAATTGAAAAAAAATATAATAATTGCAAGAATATTCATACAATTCATATAAATATAGAATACTATATGCAAAATTAGGAGAGTGATTTATTTTGTTGAAAAACGATTTGCATCACAATTCCTTTAGAATGATATAACTAATCTCGTTTTTAAGGTCACTTAGCTAACGCCCATTTGAATTTTCATTGAAATTTATTATTATTCTGGGAAAGTGGAAGAAAAAAGAACTACTTATATAAATCGTTTACAATGTTTGCACTTTTTAAAAAAGTTTTTTTTTAAAGCTAAGTTTCCCAGAAGCCAGTTTGATGTAACACTTTTTTTCATTTTTTTTTTCATTGATCATTCAAACAAATCGCATAAAAAATTCGAAATTAATTAATTCTCGAGTATGTGTAATTGCTTTCGAATTTTTTTCAATTACAAATCTGATAAAGTTTTGGTTTTTGATGTAATCGATGAGATTTTTCAATGAAAATAAATTCAACTTTCAAAGCAACTATCAGCACTTGTAGTAAAAATGTTTCTGTAATAAATTTTTATTATTTGCAAAATATTACTTCAAAAATAGGAAATCTATAATTCATGATGATCCTGGACTTATCAATTGATCCTGGACTTAACTAAAACAATTGAAACTGTCTATAATCCTGGATCAATAGTGATCCTGGACTTAGCTAAACTAAATCATTAGTGATCCTGGACTTAACTAAAAAATCAGTTGTTACTGTCTATAATTTTTGATTGAAGTTCATCGCAACTGCAACAAATGCCCTAACTGTTTATATAATAGATGTATTTAAAAAAAAAAAAAAAGATTATGCATTATTCGATCGCCATATTTTCGTCAATTATAAATAATTTTCTCTCTTTTATTGCATAAATTATTAGAATATTTATTATGTATAGAATATTATTAAATGCTTTATTTTGTTCTATTCATTTGAGAATAATTCAGGTGGATTGATTTTATTAAGTGATTTCATTGAAATAATTTTAGATTATCAATAGTTGATCCCAATATGAAATTGACCGCAACGCACAACCAATAGTGTGTAACGCAAAACAAACAATAGCAATTTTTTCGCGTTTCTTTTTTTTTTCGACGAATAAATGACATCAAATGAACGCGTATCAAGGTGGTGAACTATAAGATGACGAACAGTTTTCATCGATCGATTGGCGGCTGGCTATACGCAGATGGTTGGTTCGTGTGCGGCCGAAAAATTTCCTCTCACGCATACGCGACACTCATATTTTCCTAGTGCCAACCACGCGTGCTTCCACCTACAGCACACACATGAGTCGACAATAAATTAGTCCCATGTTGGTGCTCGTTTGCTACTAGATCACTAATTTATATACTTTTGTTGTTTGAATTGTAGTATATAAATGAAATGCTTATTAAGGAAAGATGTACTCATAAGTGAACGTTGCTTTTGTATAGGTGCATATTTTCATTCATATTCACATTCAAAGTCACAGCAACTTAACTGCAGCAGCTCATGCTTATTTATGCGCCAGGTTTGAATATTTTTTGTAAATTTCGTGAAATAAACCTATTAGCGTTTTCTTTTATTTACATATTGATGGCCCTAAAGGGCAGTTCATTTTGTCTTTTGTTATCGTCTTAAGGGCAGTTTGTTAAGGGGCAGTTTGAGATTCAAGCTCATCAAGTTCTAACAACAATAACGCAAACGTTGTGTGTAAGTGGGTAAGAAATGATACGCCCTTATTTTGGTGAACTTCAACGTACATTTTCGCTCACAGGTGCGATCTTTACCTCACATACTTTCGATCACCCATTTGGGTGATATTTCGTGCCACTTTCACGATTATAATCATCGCATTTCAATGAGCGAATCGATCCCATTTAGAAGATTTGTTTATAATTATGTGTCTATGTTTTTTTTTTTGAGGTAATGACTACTGAAGTGGGATGCTATTAGCTGCTTCAAATATCTCTGTGAATAGTTTATATAGGCGCCTAGCCAGAGAAGAGGAAGGCAAGGCGAGGATTAAATCCGGATTGTCTGTCTCACTTATCCTGAAATCCTGACTAACTTGTGGATTTTTCGTCCGAAGTTCAGACAGATTCAATAAACATTACATTGGCATGCTACAGTGTAAACGTGAATAAAGGTAACATTCGACATTAATAAGGTGTAAAAACTAATTGAGGTGAAAATTTTCGCATTGAAATTGGCTTCAAAAAAAAAAAAGAAATTTCTTCGAAATACTCAATGAAATATTTGACGTAACAATCAGCTTAATGATAGTTCATATAAGTAAAGATGATAACTACGAAAAAAATTTTTTCATTTTTATATTAAACAATTCGAACATGGGAAGTCGCATAAAAATGATTTTTTTTATGATGAACATTGAATAGTATTACTGAAATTCTGCCAAATTCAATTCTCTGCTCTCTGAAAAACGTCCATTTCAATTCGTCATCGTATGCTCTTCTAATCCGATCATAGAACCTACTAATACAAATGTTTACTGTAGTTCATTTATTCAAATTTTTCCACTCATTGCACAATTTTTTTTTTTTTTGATTTTTAAAAATTTTTCAACAAGAGTAAAGATTACAACGATTTCATTTAACTATGTATTTTTATTTTTGTTATCGTTTTTTTTTTCAGTTTCCTTAGCGGTTTATTCTTGCAGTTCAATATGATCTATGATCAGATCGATACTGTAGTGTAAAATGAGCTACAGTAAAAGTTGCATTGACGAAAGCGCTTTCAATTTTTGGGAATATGCCTTAAATCTGCGTCTAATTTAAGCGCCATTGACAATATCATTCTATGTTTATGTTGGCAATCCGTTCAGTCCTTATCCTAGCTTATCAATCATCGTACGCATAAAGAGCAATGTCGTCGCTATTCTACTTCAGCGACAGGGTGCGCTTCGGCAATTTTACGCGCCAGAGGTGGAGGGGGTGGTCGAACATAGAAGGCTATAAACGATTCAAGAAGCAAGGAAACCTTTAACGGATCACATTTTAAATAGGCTGTTTTATTTGTGAGATCAATTTGTTATGTTTCTCGTATTTCCTAATGCGTCTACACTTTGCTGTAGATTGTAGTTCAATTATTTTCACTTGTATAGTACATCCTGTCAAGGTAACTCGATCGTGGGAGGATATCCTCATTCAAAATAGTAATCGATTTTTTGAAATACACTATTGTCTCATTTTTATGTGTGTAGTGTAACTGATAAATATCTATATAATCATGATTGTTTCATATGTCTTAAAACAATGAAAATTTAATATTGGCCATATTTGGCTAAATTAACGTTATCTTTTCATCACTCTACAATCACTCAATTCTTTTATTTTTTTCTCTTTTTTTTTAAATTTCATTTTCGTTGTTTACATCCATATTGTCATTCATTTTATTCACTTTAATTTTTGTTCACTTAAAGGACATCACAACGACATCATATGTTCTCTTGTTTGTTAATCTATTTCTTCGCTAAGAATCTTAGCTTGTCTAGCCTCTTTCTGGAGGTCCGCGAAAAACAGCGCAAAACGATTCTTTCATACCAGCCATTAAAAAACTCTCCTTTTGCGAACTGAATTTTTTTTTTTTTATTTCTGCTAGAATATATCCTTCAAAAAGACAGAGTGTTGTCAAATTACAGTTGACTTGGGCAAGAACTCGAGCCTAGTATATCTTAACCTCAAGCTCCTGGAAGCTTTTTTTTTCTTGAGAGTAATCTTTGTTCAGGCTGAAGGCCAGCAAAAATAAAGATGAGACCAGCATCTTTGAGGTCGGGAATGAGCTCGTGTTCTAAAAGCCGTCGACCATCGATTGCCTCCCAAAAACTGAAATATCATGTAGCTTCCTATCTGCATCATACTTTCTCGTATAACCTCTGGCAATCATATATGTCCCATTGTGTAAAAATGTGTTCGTTCTTGCAGATTTTCTTTTGGGTTTTTCAATTTCAACGTAATCAATTGAAACAGAATAAATTCTCATTGATATATCCATAGATAATCAGGGTAATTTAGTCAACGAATCATGCACAATTTATCAATTTAAATAAAATCTATCTTATATTCAAATGACCTTGCTTATGAATTATTTTATTTATTTTCCAAAAAATGCTGTGTGATTAACGCGATATTGATGAGATCTTTTTCTCTAATGAAAGATCCGTTAAGTAGTAGAGAGTTATATAATAAATAAAACGTTTAATTCTTATTATGCATATATGAAATTGCAGATGTTCTATGCGCCATGTTCAAGCAGTTTGCCACCAACAACGGTTTGCCCTCCACAATATGCCTCCAATGAATCGCTACCTGTTGAATTGACAAAGAACGGAAAAGTCAGAAAACCAAGGTAAACTTTCAGAGAGAAACTTATGTTACCTTTAGTGTTACAATTGTCACCATTTCCTTTAAACGCAATGCCGACGAGAGTATCCCAATTCCATGTTTGATTACTTGAAAAAAGCACATTGTTATTGATGTTGAAAATGATGAAAAGTGGTATGCGTTGTTTGCAATTCGAATGATCGGGCCAATCGGTCTTATAAATTATTAACAAATAAAAAAAAAATATGAAGAGTAATGCAAGCAGTTTTCGTCCTTTCCGATATGACCGGTCTGAAACAAGTGCGATTTTTTAAGGTTTCTTTAAATGTTTATAACTTTCTTAATGGAATTGGTATAGGTCAAATTTTGCGGTTGCTGTGCAGCCCAAATTTTGTAGCTGTGGAGTTCTAGCTTCAAGGTTGAAGATGGCGAGCAGACAGATACAGACAGACGCGAACGCGCAAATACAACGCCACCTTGTGGTGAAACGCCGTATCGTAATGTGATAATGTAAAATCTTTGACATCTATTTTGAAATATAAGGTTTATAGTTTTGGTGAGGTTAAGTTGTTATAAGCGATAAAGATGTAAGCGTTGAACGTTTTATGCAAGCGACAACACATTATATAATTTCATGATTTTTACATATTATCTCAGGCGATACCTCTTAAATGCCTCTTTAACATAAGGAAAGTAAATTCTCATAGCGGCGGTTACGGCCATAACTCGCTGGCCATATGGCCATAATCGGTAATCGCTCGGCCATAATTCGCTCAGCAAATTCGATTTTACAAAAGCGCACGAGAAAGACGTTGATGCTTATGAATTTCGTAGATACGATCTAATCTAAAATTTCACTGCGGTATATCCATAGGGGCAGTTGTTCCGGTTTTCATAACAAAAAAAAAACTTAGCAGAAACGCATATCTTTCCGATATATCTGACGCATTTTTCAAAGAACGTTCGTAAACAATTAGGAGACACCCCAAGTGAATTGGCACAATATGCGCTTTTTTGAATCTCATAATCATTTAATCGCTCATATAACTAGTGCCTAGATTATTATGTGGATCTTTCACATTTTCTTACAGCAACCGAGATTCGGAACAGAAAGTGGAATTCCTTCTATTCATTATTAGTCGAATGCAAAATAAGAGTCCTGCGTTTTTTTTTTCGTTCCAATTTCCCAAGGTTACGCGTCTTTTGCAAACTTATATTTTGAGAGGATATTATTGGCAAGGTCTTATCTCTGCGCATTTGTATCTCTATGCCGGTCCCTTAGTTTTGATTCGGTAACCTAATCAGTTTGTACAAAAGATTGGTTCGTGAATCGCTTATTTGATTCTTTGTAGGCATTTATGCGAACGGTTGGTTCGTGAATGACCTATTCAATTGTTTAGAAGAACTTACTATACTCATTGATACGTTGAGTGGAACTTCAAAAGCGCATATTCGATGTAATAGATTAATTCCGTTCACGTTTTCCGATGACTTTAGCTTTCATGTTTCCATCATTTAGTTCTTATATGCAATTTTTTTTTTGTTTTTGCGGACTTTTCGCACATCCCACCCATGCTTATTTGCGCTTCTGTGTTCAGTATATGCGCCTGTTTGTCTTGTGGTCTTGTGTATGCGCCTGTCCGTCCGGAATTGCGCCCGTCTGTCCGTATATCCCTGTCTGTCCGGTTGTATCAACACTCGCAACAGCTATTGATCTAATGAAGAGTGCGATTTCATGGTTGGGCCATTCAGTCGGCCAGAGCCATACAAGGCGCATTATTAGATCTTTTGCGATTATTTTTATAATCGGTTGTTCTCATCGGTTCAGCTGCAAAGGTGATAATGCACTATTTCCCGTAATGTGCTTCCATATGTGTTATTAACAGTGAAGCTATCCGAAAATATATTCAGTTTCAAGCGCTTTTTTAAAACTTTTTTGAAACGCCAAAATGTGGCCATTTACTTGAAATTTGCTTTTTTTGGAGAGCCTTCAGATGTTTTTTTTTGTGCATTTTAATCGATCTTTTCTCCCTTCGAGTCATTGCATAGTCCTATTTTTGGCATATCTACACAACTCATGTTCCTCATCTCGTGCAGGATAATTTCTCTCTCGAAAAGGAATTGAAATCTCCATATACGATATTAGATTTAAAGTGCTAAATATGTCTCTAAGTTGCTTTAGAGTCATCAGCATTATTCAACTTCTTTTAGCGGATCTTATGCCAACATTAAAGAAATATTCAAAATACAAATATTGCCTCATTTCTCATTGCATAGACATATTCGTAGTATACCGATTTGAAAGTTGCGCCTCACTGCAGAAGAGAATCGGATCTGAGTTGCAACTAAAGCATATCGCAATATGCATTCCTTTAGGCCACCCATAGCAATGTTTTTGATCTTTATAACATTTGCTGAAAGTCCACATGAATGAATTTTTAAATTTCGATTCAAATAGATAAAATTTCCTAAATTTTTTAAACATATATTTCGTAAGTGATAAAATACCCATGCTTTATCAGTGTTTTGATATGGTGATAAACTCGTTGGCAGTTGAGTGGCTATTTGTTGGAGTGGTCGTGATGACTATTGTGTAAAGTGATCTTATCATTTATCAGGCGGCCAAGACAACCGAAAGCGAACGCAAGACCGCGTGGTGCTAATCAAAGAAGGAAAACATCTGCACCAGAACCATTACTCAACGGTGGTGTAGTTTCGAATGTTACACAATGGCATTCACAGATGGGTGGTCCAACCGTCTCAGGTGCACAACAATGCTCTAGTGGTCCTCCAAAGGTCAGGGACGCTTTGCTTAAGGTATAGTTGGAATGCTTCAAACTTTTCGATGCTCAATTAGTCTATGATAATTGTTGTTCTTGAGCACACATTTCAATCGCTTTGATGACCTAATTCTTCAGATCATTTAAGTTGGTCATAGTTGATATCGTATGTTGTTGTAACAATATTCATCTCAACCAACCTCATGTTCGAGATGCTGAGATGATTGTGGAAGGAAACTTATAACCAAACGGTCGAATTACTTATCAAAGATAGCAAAGCATATGATAAAAAACAAGTGTAGAATTCGGGAAGAAAATCGAACAGACAGAAAATAGATGCATCTAAACGAATTATCTTTTTCGCTCTATCTTTCCCTACTATGATATGAATGATGATCAGTCCTTGCAGCGCCAAATCTCAACTGTTGTGAAGTATGGTGACAGAAAAAAAATTCAGCATTGAATCATATGAGGTGGCGATAAGTCACAGCCAGAATGAAGACTTCTTGTAGACCTGTGAAATGTTGACTGTATTCCAGATGTCGACATCAAATATATATATATATATATATATATATATATATATATATATATATATATATATATATATAAATATTCAGTGTACGCTTGTAGAGACGTAGATAAGCTGGTGATTCAGTGCGTTAGCACAGTGCTGTGTCGTTTCAGTCACTGTTACAATCGTCACACCCGGCTGACCCCCCGCCGACACGTTGTAGCTCGTCGTCGTCGCTGTGTTCTCCGGTTCCTGATCCGGCACCTATAATGCGCTCCTCATCCGACACACAGCCTTCATTCGCCTATCACGAACCGATGTGGCCATGCTCTATCGCAGATGATACTCAAAGGTTGTTGTTTTTAAATATCTCATTGGTTTTTATCTTAAAATTTCTGTTGAATTGAAATTCCAAAGAACCTCTTTGGGATCATACTTTACCTGTTGAGGTTTAAACGGGAAAGGAATATCTGAGAAATCAAGTATAGACTGCAAAGGGTGAGCAAAACTGTGTCGTTAGTTACCCAAACGTTTGGATAAGATAGATGTGTTACCCAAACGATGTGATTGGCGATTGAACATCACGATAATTGCCCTTGATTTACGAACTTGCTTATGTAATAGCAGAACTAGACATTGTATGTTAAACGACAGAATTTTACTCTACAACCTGTATGATTCCCCTACCCTCCTCCCCCCTCCCTACATGCATAGATACAAATAATGTTTACATCTTTGCGTATGAATCTATCTCTCACACTCTTTCATCCTCGATGTTTGAGTTCAATGAAATCTTCCAAATTCTTACTGGTGAGCTATACATGGACGCTCATGCTGTTTCGTGGATTTTTGCACACGAAATGTCTTATTATTTATAATCCTATTTATATATCCATATTTGTTGATTTTTTCGGTGGAATTTGAAAAACATAAAGACAGTTAGATGATTTAATCTATACCTTACTAAGGGACACCATTTTTCTGAAACATATATATAATAGATAATTTTGATGACTATGTGTAATCCTTAAATTAAACACATAAACGTAGGGAGGCAACAGTTTTTAGTAAAGAATTTCCTCAATTAAGAAGCTTCGTAGAAGTAATTTTCTAGCCGATTAGGGATATATATAGGCAGTCGGCTGTCTACTCATTTACTAGCTGGTCTCTAAAAGTACACGTCATGCTAGTCGTCTTGACAAACTTTGCCCCCCATTGGAGTTACAAAAAAAGCACCCATTGTAGCATTCATTATCTCTGGTGCACTTTCCTTCTTTTTTTTCTTTCCTTCATTAGTGTTTACTAGTGCTTCTCGACTAATATCTGCTGTGTAGAAATTTTCACAAAACAATGGAGACGATTTATTAATGTTAAACATTCTTTTCATTTAACTCCTTTATTAGTTTCTTATATGCTTATATTTAGATGAGATTTTTGAAATTTTTTTCCCATCGGAATTTCTCAAATATATCATTTTTCCTTTGAAATATTCTGAATGAAAATATTTGAATTTCATGTAAGAATCAACCTCGTAAAACATTATTGCATTCTTTTATTTTTTAGCAAAAAAAAACAAAAAAAAAAACAAAACTTAAAAATCGGATTTCAAAATTTTAAGTTTCAAAAAAAAAAAAAATTTATGCCTTCTCAAGTATACTCGACGAGAGAGAATTTCTGTTGTAATTGTTATGCATATAAAGTACAGAGAAAAATCACTATAAGAATGAGAACAAATTAGAGGATAGTGCAAGATTTTTTTTCTTGAAAAGGATTGTGATTATCCTGTGGTCCACTAACGAGCATATCGTGTGGCTTCTCTTTCTCGCAATATTCGATTAGGCTGAAAATTACACTCATATTAAATAATATTTGTTAAATTTTACATAATAAACTTCTTGTGGTCGGCATTACAATTTGAATTTAAAATATAACCCCCCCCCCTCCATCTCCTCTCCTTCCTAATTTAATATAGAAAGGCGATCAGTCCCTGATATTGAAGATAGATTGTTATGGACTCGATGATATGATATGACTAATTTTATGAATGTTCATCAAAATGTTAGGTGGAAATTTGTTGAATATTTTTTGAATTTATTGAAAAATGAATAAATATTCAATTACTCGGTTATTTAACAATTGAAAATATATCAAATTGTTCAGTAAAATTTCATCTTTAATTATTTCTCTCTAGCTACGCTTTAAATAATTTCCTGTGTGAATGTCAACTCTGAAATCATCAAATGAAGGGATTCGTGGAATTGTTTGTAGTCATATTACAAGGAGATATTATTCATATTTTAACGGACGGAGGATTGAAATATACTGAACTGGATGTTGGATTGAACTGAATTAAATTAAATTAAATTAAATTAAATTAAATTAAATTAAATTAAATTAAATTAAATTAAATAATTCATTCAATTGATCGTCAAAGGTTGATACTTATTTTGCTGTTTTATTTGGGGATTTTACCGTTTGTTGCACACTCGTTTCTTCTGAATATTTGATGAGCGCTATAGAGATCGATTTTTTAGAGGGCCAAATTGCTATGGCCACCATCACAATCCCATTGATTGCGTTAATACACAATTTATTATACTACAAGATTTCAAGCATCTACGCTTTTCAAGTATATTCTATTCAACTTTGGTGGTCTCTTGATGAATGAAAAGAGCGATCTTTTTCTTAATTTGTTTATTTGGCTTGAATTGCGATTATTTCAGCCAATAGAAGATTTCGGCCATTTCAAAGATTCATCCTTATAGATGGGCTTATAACAAGCTAATCTACAAAGCTGGCTATGCTATGGTTGAAGATTTTATTTGTGATTATCAGAAGTTATTTTCCTGTATAATTATTTCGTAGAAAAAACTAAGGGAAAATTTATTTCAATTGACCGAAATATTTATACGCAAATATTAAAAAAATCGGCTATCGCCTTTCTCGAATTGAAAGTATTCAATTATGGTGCCATATTCTCATCAGAATTGAGTGCTAACAAATCCAACATATAAGGTGGCATTAGCTAGAAATCAAAATGTAAGCACTTTAAAATCAACAATTTTATTTGGTTTTTTTTTTTTTAATATGAGAGTGAAAAAAAAAACGAATTACTAACAAATGAACTCACTCTTTCGAGACTTCAGAGACCTTTTTACGGACAACTTGTGCTTCGATACGTAGTTGTTCGGCTTGCACACGGATTTGATCCATTTGCGTGGGTGTGTTATTATTGTTGTTGTTATGTGCGATTATAGTGCTATTATATGTTGCGTTCGCTCTGCTCATGCAACAGCGCTTTACATGCGCTGTTTTTTCACTTTATTACTCCTGAAAAAAAAAAATTCTTTTTTTTTTTAAATTCTAAGGAAAGTTTTGAAAGTCAATCTTGAAAATTTTTCATTTAGTTAAATAAGTATTGAATCTCTTATATTCATGACGACAACTTGTAAATATTTTCGAACCCAATCAACCACTTCAATTGAAAATCTATTTTATTACAGAGATTTCATCAGATAAAGGGGAAGACTGAGAGGGAGGTTGGAGGGGAAGGTAACATCAGAATGGATAGGGAGGAAGGGGATCGGCTTTGTTACCATAAATTTGTCAGTCACGACCAGTGCTATACCATAATTTCCGTACTGTAAGTCGTATGTGTTCGATTCCGTTTCGCTTATCTATAGATCTATTGCCCTGTTCATCTGAACCTACCAAATATCAATGGGCCAATTGTTTGCGAACTAATTAGCTATCAATTTACCGCCTGCTGCTAATAGTTCAGTTTATATAAGCAAGGTGATACAGATAAATTTTAGCTTAATTAAGTATTTCAATTATTTTTATTCAAAAGATGCTTCCCCCGCAGTAATATTTCTTATGAAAGTAGTAAAATAATTGAATATTAGGTCAATAGTATCATTTTGGCTATTTAATTTCTTGGTCATGCATATAGCGAAATAATATTCTATCGATGCGCAAGAAGAGAATTGAAAGGAAACAACGAAATTTTTCAGCGAACGTTTGAAATAAGATTGCAATGAAATATAACAGTCAATAAAAGTGAAGTACTTACCATTATGTCACCTTTTTTTTTAAGTCTAATCAATGAATTCTTGCTAATATTCTTTCAGCGCTATCTTCGGTCTGAGTTATGGCAATGATCATAATTCAAAGGATGCAAATGAATGGCGGATGACTGAGAAATATAAAATATATATGCAAAATTCTGTATGAATTTATTTAAAATATCTATCCTAAAGAAGAGAAAGAGTAGATCGGCTGCGAACTGCGCAAACACCTCGATTCCTGTAGTTGACAACTGGGGCATAGAATTTCAAGTCTATCCATCTAAGATTCTTACTTTGATGGGCAGCAATTATGCAAAAGTACAAAGTTACCGCTTACATTCACAATTTAATTGCGATAATCGTAGTAAAACAGTATGAACTATTAAAAGTGAAAGTCAATAGATAAAGCTGCATTCGAATGATTTCAGTTGCATCTCTCATTTCTTAATTATTTGCATATTCAATTACAAGTAGGTACTTTGATTTGCATAATAAAGTATCATCACTTTTACATATTTCGTATTATGAATTGAGAGAATGAGAAATATAAAAATGCGAAAGTGGCAATAATTCAAATTTGGTGTTTAAAATTTTCGGTAGGAAATCAAATATTCAAGAAATGTTTTATTCAAATGGATGCGCTAAATAAGATAAATCAAACTTTTCGATTGATTTGCATAAATAATAATTTAAATAAACTTGAAAACTATAATATAGAGATACCTTCAAGGTAGGTTAGTTGTGAGAGACGTTCATCGAATGTGAAGAACAGCGTTGAAGTGATCTCGATGCTTGTTCGAGCGTTCGACGAGAGCTTTAAACGCAAAGCTGCGTTGCTGGGGTGACCAACGGAAATAGTGCGCGAGCGTATCGTCAAGCGTGTCTCTCCGTATGGATTATAGACACGAAACCGCAGACTAACACATCGCTTCGAAATGAGCAACGAGAGGACTGGCTTGGCCTAGTCAACAAAGAGAGATGGCCTAGTCCACAAAGAGAGAGAGCCTAGAACTGCTCAACGAATGGACCTAAAGAAGCAGTCATTCGACAACCGATCCTATTACGTCCACGTTTTGCTCAAGCTTTCTAATACTGCGAGCATTGAGAGCATTCAGAATCCTATAGCTATACGAAGAGACGACCAACGACTAGAGTATATGCATATGAATCATAGCAGTGTGAAGATGAAGTAAGAACTATTGCAAAAATAGAGGCAACAGACAGTATAGACGGACGAATGCATGATGATAGATATTTGGACTGTTGTAGACGGCAGACAAATAAGTGCTTGAAACAAATGTGACGAGAGAGAAAAAGTTGAAAATGAACATTGGAGAAGAGAAAATAACAAATTTGATGAAGGAACATCGATTTGCAAAATGAGAAGAATGTTAGAGAGAGAATCGAATGAATGAAAAACTAATTAAGCAGAAACGTGAACAGCTACTAGAGATGAAAGCAGAGACGGATGACGTCATATAATAGCTTGTTGAATTGCAGAAAAATTAGATGCTTCATTTTCTCTTTTCTTTCTATTATATAAAAAAGTCACCAGTGCAATCTATATTCATTAATCTGTGTTATTTACCTGATATTCGCCACTAACCTAGTATTTTGCAGTATTAAATAGTTATTATATGTCAGTGTTGCCTTGTAGGTTTCTGTACACATATAAAAGCAAAAAAAAAAAGAAATCGGAAAATGAGCCAAAGGGACCACCCCGCAAATGAGGCGCTCAATAGATTCGTGGGACATATTACTGAAATATTAAAGTAATATATAATAATAGTTGAGCATCCCCGCTGGGTAGGATCAGCCAATACGTGGTTTCCCGCTGGGTAGGATCAACCAATACGTGAAGCATATGTTTAGCTATACCTGTGTTTCGAAAAATATACTAAAGATAACTGATTTTACTTTAGACTGGCGAGTTGTTATTCCAATAAAAGCAGTTTTCTATTCGGAATTGTTCCTTTGATGAATTTCTAAGCTTAATCTGCTCATTGTGGTGTTACAATAATGATCCACTAATATATTCTGTAAAAATTTTCACATTATATTTGTAAAAAAAAGATTTCTTTTTGCATCTTTTTTCTTTTTCGTAAAAATTTTCCATAAATTGCTAATTTTATATTCGCTTAATTAAGGTGTACATTAGCAGAATAGAATAGTAGATTTTTTTTTTTTTAGAGATATAAGTGCAAAAAATTAACTGAAAATTAGTAGAAAATTAGCTGTTCACAAAAAGTTGCCACATTCATATTGGGTCTACGAGTGATGATGTCATTTTATTTTTAAGCACTGGAAAAAAATTTAGAAAACTGGTGTTAAGCGGTGCTATTTTGAATATCAAAAACGTTTATTTTGAATATCAAAAACGCTAATTATTCAATTATGCGCTTATGCATTCATATCAAACTATTCATTAAAACCATCGAAAAAAATGTAACTGAGCTGGTCTACAGTGTTAGCTGGATTATAACCCCAGGGGCAATAAAATAATCTTTTAAGAGAGAGATTTTCATCGTGATGAATAATTATATTTCCCCTCATGTTCTGCTTATCACTTTCAAATATTCTCGTTTTGTTGTCGAATGTTATCGTAATTATTTAAGAAGCAGAGATGTTGATGGCATGTCGTGAACATTATTGAGATGAGATTAGCGTGCACTCTATGCAAAGATCTCGTGGGGTAGTTTATCAAAGAACTAATAGGGAATTGATGAGTTATGCACTTTCACACGCTCATTTGCATGTTATTTCAGAAAACGCATTTTGAATTTAATTTAATTTAATTTACGCCAATTTAAAACGAATTAATCGGTTTATTAGAGCAATCTATGAATTACATCTAAACTCTACCGAACTTATATCATAAGCCATCGAAAGAATTGCATATTGTCATTGCAGATAGTTGATGGCATTTTTTTAATGGCTGCATTTGTTAGTGACAATGTACACCTTGATGGAATTTGTTAGTGACAGCCTCTACCAAACAATCACCTCTCATACACGTTACGATTTGGGCGGCTAGTATCATCCTTTATAGATTTTGTTTTACTTCGAGTTGGTGGTAATTTTTTCGTACTATTTTTCGTCATCGATAAAATTTGATAATCGAATTCTGTCATATGACCAATATGACCCATATGGCCAGGGCTATGGCTGAATGTGTCCAAAAAAGAGATTTTTGTTAACAATTTGCAGAATCGATTTGTTGCAAAGAACAACGTAGATAGGAGATTGTTTCGTTATTCTATAAAATATTCAAAGAAAAAGTTGACTTAACAAATCACCTTGTGCAAAACCCTTATTGATCATTATCGATCCAACTGATGTGCTTTTCCAAAAATATTTAGTAAGTAAAAAAAAAAAATTGCAAATAGAAGCAAAAGTGATATTAAAAAAAAAAAATGTAGCGGATTATACTTATCAAATTACGTTGCTATTGTTTTTTTCGCTTCTAAATTGAAATGTCGGAGAGATAGGCATGCAAATAAACGTATAGATATGCACAGATAATGCAATTTTTTTGCGATTTTGCAGTGCAATTTTTTCAACAGTTTTATCATCGTAATGTAGTTTTGCAGATTTCTTCGAAAACGAAATATCATCATGCATTGCATTTTTTTATTGCATCAGTTTCGAATTTTTTTTTTCTCTCTTTTCTGCGCATTTATTGCACTAACTTTATAGAAGGAAAAAGTTGGTTGCATCAAATGCAAAAAAAAAAAGCTGCAAATCGAACATCAAAAATTACAAAATTTTGTGAACACTGAAGGAATATTTCCGATGAAAAATATTAGTGTAATTGATGATTTGATTGCGATATTCTAATAACATTTCAATAGTGATATTTTCGAAATGAGCGCAAAAAAATGCTGCAAAATTTTATGCATTAGTTAAAAAGATGCATTTTCAACTCAAACTTCAAAAAAAGCTATGATAATAGTCTTTGATCGGCTTAATATGTGTGTGCAATCTATTTGCTCTCATGGAGTTTTATTTGTCGATTCAATTTCTACATTTCACTTAAGGATGTGGATATTTTAGTATTAATCTCTGATGTGTTTTACAATTTTTTTTTTAGTTGCTCATCGACGGATGTAAAAATTTCTCGCAACATAACCTATCCGATGGAGGCGAGAAGTAATTTAATTTGAATAGAGGCTTAATTTAGATAATATGAGACCGGTGAGTTATAGTATAGGTGAGATTCCCTTTTATCTTTGAGATTCCCTCCCACTTGGCGAGGTGGAATATTATGATCGTGGATGGTAAAACGAGTTTTCAAGAACTCTCGTAAATAAGAAAACAGATTGCGAATTCTGAATGAAAAGATGAATAGTGAAATGTTATAGTCACCTAACTGTTTATTGATGTAATATTTGCGTGCTATATATATATGATATTTGAGGCGTTGAACACCCACGTAGTAACTTTTGTTTCGTTGAAGTCTATATTGGTTATTTATGTTTTGCAAACGATTCGATATATTCTTATCAAGTTTTTAATAAATTATAGTGGAAATAAATGCATTTCGGTTTGACTCTCATTTATTTGTTGTTTTATTATTTTTAGATATAGAAATATAAAGAAAATTGTAGAGAAATTAATTTTATTGATCGATCGTAGATATTGCACGTAACGTAATTAACTTATTAAAGGTATCTTAGTCGTTTTGCTACTAATACATAATTGAAATTGTTTTATTTCTTGCATCAAGAATGAATCTGTGAATCGCAACCTAGATATAGCTAAGAATCACTTCTAATTTTAATCGAGCAATTAATTGCATTCCAGCGTTTACCAGTTATCATATCTCTTATAATACCTATCATATATTGTTTTATGGTGCTCACAGGTGCCAAACGTTCAGGTGGGATCTTTACTGCTTAGCAATAAATAAAACCTTAAGAAATTTTAAGCTTTATAAAGAAATGCGTCGAGAATTTATTTCTTTATTATTAGTTATGCGACAACAGCATGTCTTCTATTAAGTCTATTATTTAACCCGGTTTGAAAATAGCTGAGCGAAGTGAATAAAAATGAAATTTGCAACATGATAGTCTTAGTATCGTCCGCAGTAAATCTCATCTAAAATATTTTGACCCGCAGGAGAATCTGTAAATTTATATTTAATTGATGTAAATTTTTTGATTTTTTTTAAATTGATGCCAGTTTTTTTTTTTTTTCAAAATTTGTTTGTATTTTGAAAATTGTGTCGTATTAAGGTTTCATTTTCTATCTTTAATATATGTGAATTTTTTTTTAATTTCTTAGAAATTCCTTATGTATAATGGTACGAAGCAATTCCCACAAGTACTGCTCTTGCTAGTCCGACATTGGGCTCGAGCTCGTGAAACTTAACTGAAAGTCATTTTGCATTCAGATTGTTCGGAGTGTTTTATACTTCTTGAGGTCCGATTAGTGCACTACCTGCATGATGGTCGCTATGAAAGGTATTATGGTGTTGCGTGTATGGCAGTAGTGTGATCCTTAGCACTATCGTAATCAAAGCCTATGCACAAATTTGCTTGATGATTGCGCACATTGCATCCGCGTCACTGGCTTAACTTAGTTAAGCCTGATCATTCTCCAGTCATCTGTCACTACCAACCTAATGTTCTCTTTCAAAACTCAAACCAACCTGCATATTACAGGTAAATACTATGATATTCATTGCATGCTTGAGCATAGTTTTATACAGATTTTTGTCACCCTCTTCGAGTCACATTAAAACGATATTTTCTTTTTTCTTTATCCTCCTTATATGCAAAAATCGTTTTCACATATAACTGTTCATTTTGACCTGCATCTTTATAAAATATCACTTTCTATCGTCTATGGTGTATTTTCGATCCACATAGTTTAATCCCTTCCAGCGGCTTTTTGCGAAGATAGGAGGAGGGATTAGGATTTGAGAGGGGAGAGGAGAGTAAAGGCGTTATCTTATGAAACATGACGCTTGTGCAATAATTCTGATGCACTGATTGCTCCATTCGGGAATGCATAGCGGAATATGGGATGGACAAACAGTTCAAAGGTGCATCTGTAGACTGATGCAATGTGAACCTAAACGGTTGTCGATGACCGAAGATAGGAAACAGTAAAGAGGTCTTTCGGATAATGTTTTATGGAATGCGATTAATAACGAAAAAAAGGTGCATATGAAATGAGCGATGTTACATTACTCAAATCATCATGCATGTTCTTTTATTGTCTTTACGTCTGATTTTTAGCTTTTATAATATAGTATTTTTATTTGTCTTTAATGCATTCTCGAATATAGACCGATGCCGTTTCTTGGTTAACTCTTTTTCTTCTCACTGTTACCTTTATAGAGATTTGCTTATTAGGAGTTCTTTGAAAGAGATTTTTGAAACAATAGTATTCTGACTGGTGGCGATGGCGTTGACGAGGGGATCGAGTGCAAGACAAAAGGCAGAAGCCGACAACCATTTGTCGATGCCGACATGCTAGAGCACAAGCGAAATAGAAGCAGTGGTTTACGGGGGAGCACCACGATCCCAAACACGAATAGAACCAAAAATCAAAGACACAAACGGGCCGAAGCTCGACTTATAAGGCCCCAGATATCGCCTAGGGTGGCATAAGAGCACAAAAGTCGATCAATGAGATTATGTGAAGAACAATAAACGGGAATCGACTATACGATAAATGTAATCACTGCAGTGTTAGATCACAGTTAGATATCTTGGGTTGTGCCATACCCCCAAGAAGAAAGTCCTTCGAAAAGGTTAGCTTATCAGTAATATATGATAGAATCATAATTTGCACAATAACAAAGGTCTTTTCGTTCATTGAATTGTGCTCGATGATCTTTGATCATTTCTGATCTATTCTCATTTCCTTAATTTATGTCATTTACATCAATGAGAAGCAATAACTGCGCTTATTAGAATCACAATGCATATAAAGTCCGATTGAATTTTCCATGTGTTTATGTTCGTTAAGTTGATAATAATAAGTCACAAGAATAAAGGGAAATGTGAAAGGTGATTGATAGGAAGCAGGCGGAAGTAAAATGCTAATATACCTGGAAAAGAGGGAAGTAATGTGACAATATACCCGGGAATGTTGTGATGTTCACCATTTGTTTTATTCACCTTTTACTATAGGAAATAGCCTTAAATTTAAGACTTATGAATCATCCGATCGACGCCACTTAACATAAAATTTAGGCTTTAATTTATTGAACCATACAAAGACAAGTTGCAAAACAATTTGTAATCGACGGTCTATAATGCAAAAGTATCAAGTAAATTTCTAGCGAGTAATCTAATGATGCACTTCCATTAGATATCGTTACTGGAAAACATTGGATATGTCATAGCAATTGAAATACAGCATATCCAGATACCATATCATTGACTATCCTACCGTAATGCTGTCCTACTGTAAATCATAAATATGACATTGATTCAGGTGATTATTGATATCTACTTCTCTATGTACATTATACAGTTCTTTCGTACCTTTACCGTTTTCATCATATATATATATATATATATATATATATATATATATATATATACATATATATATACATATACATATATATATATATATATATATATATACATATATATATATATATATATATATATATATATATTGTAAACCTCTCGACAGCTTCTCAGTTAGGAAGCAGCAGCCTACGTGACCGTTGTTTGCTATCATTGATAATGGAAATTCCACGTTAGAAGCTTGATGTTCAGCAGTGTTTAGAATTTGTGCTTCCTATTACTGTTTCCTAATAAAGACAGTATTACTGTAAATTTGTGATCTAGGCATTACTACAAATTTGTGATCTAAGTATTACTGTAAATTTATGGTATATTTCAATACATCAACTTAATGGTAATTTTGCAAAGCATTCATGACAAATCTTTGCTAGCAACGAAAACAATCCTCAAATGGGAGGGATTTAACAAAGTTATACGGCAAAAGGAATAATATGTTATTATGGACAACAAATGAACGATGAAAATAAGAGGAAAAGAGAAGTAGAGGGAGAGAGGGCGAAAGAAAAATACAACGAAAAATTGAATTGAAATCAGTGCGTAGATTTAAGAGAGTAAACAGAGAAAGAGAGAGGAAACGCTGAAGAGTGCAAAGCGTATCGCATCGCATGAAGATTGTTCTCGTTGCTGATGTTTAGAGCATTCGCTTGGGTGGCATTGTTTGAGTTGAATAACGTCATTCACCATTCAATTTCTCTCTCTCTCTTTCTCTTTCTCTGTCTCTCTTTCTCTATTTTTTCCCCGTTGTAATTCAGCTTACTCGTGTTGTTAAAATATTATTATGAATGTATGTAATAAAAATTAAGCAAAAAAAAGAAAGAACAAGAAGTAATATATAAAAATAAGAGACATATACCAGTTGATATCGTAATGAACTGAAATTAATATACGGATGAAATTGGTATTATAATGAACTGAAGCTCATTTAAGGAATGTGCGGCAACTGATATTATAAGGAACTGAAATTAATGAAAAGAGTGTACGGTAGTTGGATATGATATAAGCAGCTAAAATTTATGCAATGTGAGTAGTGGTCATCAGTGGTCATCTCTGTGCGAATTGCTATAACGTAATGAGATATAGGAACACATAATGTATTTTTTGATGACCACAACTGTTGGCTATTAGTAAGAGTGGACATTTGAAAGTTTAATGCTGCAAACTTTATAAAACTTTTTGAAAAACCTTTTCGGAATTTCTGAACCTTAATCGCATCATATGTCCATTGCAATGGAAAGGATTCATTCACAAGATTTTTTCCTGTTACCTGAGAAAAGTGGGAAGGTCTTCAGTTCTTTTTTCCTGTCATGGGTGCGCCTTGTGGAACGGTAGTAAACGAGGCGAAAGTAGGTAACTGAGGGAGATGGAGGAGGGAATTAGGACGGGAAACCTGGAAAGAAGGGAACAAGTCGATTATATGGAGTCTGCAATCTTGGAGTTCATTTTAGCACTTCGCTATTTAGCTATTGTAAAATCCTCCAAGAATTTTCTTCATATTAATTTTTTTTTCATTTTCCATATTTTTCATTTTATATTTTCTAATAAAAATTCTTTTTCAAATTTATGAACATTATTCGACGTTTTTCATTGCAAATTTTTCCGTCAATGATAAAAAAATTTCTCGGAATTTACGTCTTCCGGCCGAATTTATTTATTTATTTATTTTTTTGAAAACATTACTCATCAGATTTTCTCTCCATATCAGTAGATTTATTATGAACAGAAGGAAACTTTCATTGTTGTAGATATTCATTATTATTTTATTTCGTTCATAATTTGCACTCCGCTAACTATTTATGTTTAAAAAAATTTTTTGATGGGATTTTGAAAATATTATGTTCGTTATGCATGGATACATACTTTATATATATATATATATATATATATATATATATATATATATATATATGTAAAGTGCTTCCGGGTTCTTTGATATACACGCATACTTTGTGAGTGCTTCCGGGTTCATACTTTCCCATACTCATATTTAATTGCAGTTTTAAATATCTCATGCACTCATTAATGGCATTTCCTTTTGGCAGTGCTAACTTTAACAGCATTACTGATAATTGTTTCTGTTAACTATTAGTTAGAGAGAAACTGCAAAATCAGTTAAATCCATTTTCTGCAATCATATATCCCTTGTTAAATGAACTTAATGCGTTACTATCGATATGTACTATTGAAGAAATGAACCGATCTTAAAACCTAAAATAAAACTTTTCATTAAGTGAACTTTCTCCTAGAATTAAACGTCTAATTTCTCAATTTTCGGTAGAAGAAATAAATATCGCATCAATAAAATAATTCTTTTCAGTAATTGCATTTGCAACCAAAATTTTCAAATTATGAAACCTGGAATAGCTTACAGATGTTTTGTTGTCATACGTTGGCGGAAATTTAGCAGCAAGAACGTTAAAAAACACTTTTTTTTTCTTTTAGTAAAGCCCATCTGCCGTAATTTTCCTTCCGCTTAAAAACTTTATAGAATCTGTGAGTTTTTCCAAATTTGCATCTTATTTCTTAGTATATTCTTCTTGTGGCGGAGACGGGAAGGGATGGGGGAAGAGGGGAGGGAAATATTGGCATCATAGGCTACAATCGTGTGCACCTTCATAGTATTTTTTCGTTTTGAGTGCAATATACTCAGTATTCATTTGCATTTGAGTTCTCTTTGAAAACAAGTTTTCATCTCCAAATGCTTGATCGTTTTTTTCCATCGTTTATTGAAATTTAGTCCAACGTCTTTTTTCATGCGTAAATATTCAATTCCAGTGAAGGTTATATAGAAAGCCTAATAAAGCATCTGCAGTGGATTTCTTTGCTCGTCGTGGAACCGTCAGTTAAGTGCCTAATTTGATCAGATGCAAAAGAATTGTGTTCACTAGTTGATTGATATATGCATGAATTATCATGACCGGTTGGTTTGCTGGTTAAATAACCGAACAACCGTCTCTTTGTTTATATATGCACACGCATAGAGGCATTTATCAATTTAGATCTCCATTTTCAACGAAACTCAAAGGGCAAATGAGAGGCGTGAGATGTACATGTGGTGGTCACTCGATGTTGTTGGTCATTTTCTGGCATGTTAGGGTCAGCGCAATGTGGCATAAGTGTGAGGGAGGCGCATTTTGGCTCAGCTGTGACAATTAGCCTCATCGTGTTGTCCATTCGATTGGCGGCCAGCGATCGGAGCTTCTATGTCTGCGCTATCGCCAACATTTGTGCCTAATTCAATCTCCCCTTTCCCGGTCGCATCAATACATTTGTGCATATCCTGTTCTTTAATATTATTTAGCTCATTGCGATTATTCTATTTTAGTACATTTTTTTTATTAATATGAACTTATCAACTCTTTACTATTCCATTTCATTATATTCACTTATAAAATTCTGTAAAATAAATTGAATTTGAATGAATTTATAGAATTGGCGCAAATGTTGTCGTTTATGATGCTTTAGAAAGATTTTATTAATTTTTTTTTTTAATTTCGTTTTCTTATTTCAATTTTCTCTTTATAACATCAGTATATATATATATATATATATATATATATATATATATATATATATATATATATATATATATTTGTAAATATGTTTTCACTGATTAAGGGTGTAAAAACCTGTGAAATAAAATAAGATGAATTTCAGGTAACTAATTAATAAAATACAAAGAATCTGTGCACGTTTGTAGTAAAAATTCATGATGTTCTTTCATAATAATTGCTTCTTATTGCAGTGAGTGTTTATCGTGTATTGCATCAACAAGCTCGAATCCGTTACCACAATCGGCAATGTATCAAACGACAATGACCTCATCGCAACCTGTTTTAACTGGTGGTTTTATGCCTTCCGGAATCCCTTCTTCCGCTTCCGTTCCGCAAATGGGCAACCTCTACAATACGCAGATGTCACCTTCCGCATGGTTAATTTTTTTAAAATTTTTTATAGCGTCAATTTTCTTATTATTTGCATAATATGCAGATTTAGTTTATTCTCATGCGTACTGCCATGGAAAATGGAATAAAGTATGGCCACACTGTGAAGCCAGAATAAAGTCTAGTAACTCTCACTGCGGGTGGAAGTCGCCTGAGTCTCTTTGGATGTTTTTATTGGAATGGCCATATTTGGAATGTTTCTGTATCGGCTACCAGAAACAAAGGGCACAGTTTTTTTCTTTGTTTATGATCGACATTGCCGAAATAAATTGAAAGAATGCTAATCTCATTAAAATCTGCACTATTATAACGAGATGATCACAGAACGGACTGTTCAAATGCAAAATGCTTTATAAGGAAGGTCCCAATCCTGGGGAATGGCAGCTAGAGGTTGTCTCCATCGAGGTGTTAAACCTGATTTTGTGCCACCTTCTTGCATATACTTATGTCATAAATTTGCATATTAATTTATGAACTGATCATTTCTATATACATAAGAGATTCTTTCAAGAAATGTTCAATATGAAATTATGGGAGCTTAATTCCGAAAGTATCATTTCCACCTAAGGAAATCCATTCTGTCTGTTCAACTTTATATCTCTTCAACTTTCTTATTCTAATTTGTCATCGTTTTATTTTCTCATTTAACAATCAGTAATTGAAAATTAATATCATAAACAAAGAATATTCTTCCACTGTTTTTTTTCGATGCTTATCTTTCCGGAAGTTCAATTTCTTGAATATCATCTAATCAACAATAAAAATGTTTAGCTAATTGAATGTCAACTCAATTAGATATAAAAATATGCCGTATAGGTGATTGGCAAAGGTTTATTATTTATAGCTTTGGGACTTTAATATTGTCGCACAACAGAAGCATTATGCATCACCTTTCTAGCAGGTTACCCTGGTCAACATAGGTGGTCGTAGAAATATTTAGTAGTAATTTCATTGCTTATAATTTAGCGATACGCACTGGTACTGTACTATGAATATTTCATCTGTGGACGGTACATTTGATTTATTAAGAGCATATTAGCTGATAAGATAAGCTGGCCGATTGATAATTCCATTATTGTATAGTTAACGAATATAGGGAACAAGCGATAATAGACGAACTAATTTACTAGCTATTTGGTGTTGTTTAGGAAAATTTTGCAGAGGGAATGCGGGTAAAAATCGTTGTCACTGCTTCATCCTGTCCACGTTCAATTTTTTAATGATTCTCACCTTCTACATGATTCTCCATGTTTTTTTGGCATTCTTTAAAAATTTTCATTTTCATCTATCAAGGAGATATGCAAATTTTCATGGAATAATTTTTCCTTCTTCACCATTTTATTGGCTTAGCTTAATTTGAACCTCTAACTTGAAAGAAGCTCTCTCTACGCAATATTTGGTGAAATCACGTTGTTGATTATCTTTTGAAAAAAAAGAAACATTTTGGCCTAAATTCTTTTTTTTTTTTGTTTTTAAAAATCAAAGTTTTTTTTTTCAGAGAATATGAAATAGTTCATGAAAATATTCGAATGAAATTACCACTTGGAATAGACACTTTTGTTAGAGTAAATCGATGTTTTGTTTATCGTTCAACAAACCGGTTTTTCGAATTTGCTCTTCAAAGCATTTGTATAAATCCTTTCCGAGGACATTGCACGAGGAACTCAATTCGCAAAAAAACAGCCTTATCGTTCAGCATACCAATATTGCATTATGGCCCATCATTTCAAGCAAGCTTGTATTTCCGAATGCTTTATGACTATATCTTGTTTGTGCTCATATCTGCTTACTTGTCGGACGATCTGAATGTTTTCCCGTTTATCTGGTAGTTTCGAGTTGGAAACTATTGAATTTCCGTTAGTTTCAAGAATTGCGAATGCGTTTGTTTAGTTGTTGTTTTCAATTTATTTAGAGGGAATCACTTAAAGACGCCATTAATATGCAACTATGTTGATATTTTTTGGTGCTTCGAAGAATAAAAGACCAAAAAAAATCATACAAATCGAAACAGTTCGGTCTATTGTCAAAGATTGCAAATTAGAGTGAAAACAGTTCGAAATTTATTACATAAAAATTACCTGTGATTAGAAAATTAACTAAAATAAAAATTATTAATGATTGATATTTTTTATCATTATTGCAGTTGTTCGTATACGAATAGTCCAACTGGTTCATCAAATGAATGTTCTCTATACAATGGTGTACCTTCAATGGTTGGCACTAATTCAGCAATGATGCAAATCAATTGTGGAAATACAGAGCAAATGCGTTCATCAATGATGCAGTCATCACAAACATCTATGCAACAACAATCTCAGATAATACAACAACAATGGAATACTCCCCAACAAGAGTATCTCTATCAACAACAAACGGTCAGTATTCATCCAATTTTTATTTACAAATTATGCCTCATATTATGTGCTAAACATTATAGAATTTACAAATTCAGATCTGGATAGCCATTTTTGGCCATTGAAGCACCGGATTTTCAGTATGGACTGGGATTTAAGGATGTCACATATATACCCGTTTGCATTCGACCGTTTTTTGGGGGGAGAGGGGTTGGTGGGAGGAAGCTGTTATCGCTCTGGCAAGGCTGTTGGCCTATTTGAAGAACAGTTGGACCTGCAGTCAACAAATATGAAGTCGTCCGTTTAAGCGAACCTGTCGATCGTATTTTAGTTTTTCTTTTTCCTCAGCATAAGTGGAATTAGCCGACATATTAGTTACCTGTAAATATTTACAGGCAATATATCAACAGGTACCCACATCAGGTAGTATAACGCAAATGAAAGCATCGCCGTTGAAACGAAAAACGGCAATGCCACAAGCTGCACCGACACCACACGAATTGCCTTCAAAGCTGGCGCATATGAACCAAGCTCAATATGCACCTTATCAGGTATTCTTATCGGAATCGATCATTTCTTCTATAGCTGAGAAGTATGCCTCATCACTTCGAACTGATGCATACCTGGCTTCTGATGGAAATCGAATCCAAAGTGCTCAAATTAAGAGTTCGAAGTCGCATTAGTTAGTACACGATCTTATTTCTTGCTTTCCATAGGCTTTTTTGCTCAAAAAACCTAGTTGCTTAAACCCGTCAGAGATATCGTCTCTTCGTGATATTCACTGAACTGAATATTGGCTTCCTTTCGTATAATGACGTTCTTGATTGTCTTTTCGGTCCAATATTGTTGCAAGTCATAAAATTTGAAATACCAAATACCTTAGGCGCTAAAAGTTTTACATTAAAATTCTACCTGTAAAAGGTGTAATATTTATATTTATTTTTCCCTATTTATTTCCTTTGAACTCGAACTTACCTTAAACGTTCCCCTTGGAATTTTACAATAACCTGAAAACTTCCGGTTCACTTCGTTTCTTGAATCATTGATTGTGAAGATAAATTCATATTAACTGTTGATAATTCTTTATAGCAGACATCACCTCAGTATCAACAATCAGTCGCCTCACCACAATTTGCGACGCAGTCAGCGACTTCTGTTAATCGTCTCAGTCCATATGGCGGGTAATGAAACGATGAATCAAAAATTATTTATTTATACTATCTGCAGTTCACATTCATCTGCAGTTTATTTTGAAATTCTTATACTTGAAAATTGTGCTCATCGGCGGTTTATTTTTTTTTTCGCTTGGAACGCTGAAAATTAAGATCTTAAGTCATGAGTAGGGATTTTTTGTGGATTATATTTGAAGCTTAACGGTTTTAGCACAATTACTAGTTATTATGAAATGATTTCTTTAATTACCTGGTAATCACTAATTTTTTACAGCTATGATGGATCACAGAATGGGGTATGTGTGATGAATAGTATAGGACAGTGGTCAAAACGACCTCCATCACGTTCGGAGCTTATTCGAATGGAGTTGCGACATTCAGTGCAAGCACGGCAACATGCCGCCTCGCCTAATCAGCCCGGCGTGCTGTCTCCTAATGGTTTGGCATCTATTCTTTTTTAAAATTTTATTTCGTCTCTATTAGGCAAACTAATATTTATTACTAAATTTTAGGGATTAAATATGAATGTTTTATTCCAACAATGTGCTCTTTTTTTTACATTGTCTTTGCATTTTTAGATCCCAGATCGGCTTTCCCCGAGGGGAGAGGAAGCAATGGGGTGTAATTCATAGGCATCCTTAATGGATTTTCAGAAATCATAAGTGAGGGAAGAAACCAAAAATGCATTCGTTGATTGATTCCACAACTTGGAATAAAAAAGTTATCATTCTAAAATCATCACAAAAAAAACTTCTCAAAGATGTGAGATTCATTGAAGTTTGCAAAATCTTGGAGGCATCTGCTTAAACAATATGAAATTCATGCAACATAAACAGTAATCCTCAAATTTCAAAAAGTTTCCTCAAGAATTGCGTCGCAATTTTTCGGGCAGAGAAAAACCTCTTAAATGGAAGCCCATCCAATTTTGCACACCTCTTGCTAGAGTTCATGAACTTTCATACCTGTTGCAGTAGTTCTTGAACTTTTAATCCGCATAAAGAATTGCACGCAAACCAAATTTCATTAAATAATCTCGAAAATTAGCTCATCATTGATATCGAATATATCAAATTTGAAATTTTTATATCATACTTTCCTATCTGATTTTTGATCTGATGATATAAACACAAAAATTAGCGACAAGAATATCCTTAAATTACTAACTTTTTGTGGGGTTGCAAAAATTTCTTGAAAAAATTCTTTCAAAAATTTAAAATTTCAATTTGATTTCAACTCTTAATCACAATATTTCAAAAATTTATCCTATAGAAAGCGAAAATAGATTTCCTAAGAGGTCCACTTTTGGTTATCATTTCCGATTAGATCAACTATAAGCGTTCCATTTCATAGTTAAAATCACTAAGATACCCTTTAACGATTGAACGCTCAATTATCACCCATATTGAAACATTTTATGATAACAGCAAACTAGAAATAAGTGCTCACTTATTACCATCTCCTTTAAAAGAATGTTCTCCATTATTGTTTCCAATAATCAATCATTTAAAGGTAGTAAAAAATTGGCATATAGGTGATAAATAAACAAAAAATTTGCATATAGGTGATAAATAAACAAAAAATTTGCATATAGGTGATAAATAAACAAAAAATTTGCATATAGGTGATAAATAAACAAAAAATTTGCATACAAATGATAAATATTTCTTGATATGATAATTTTTAGAATAATTTAATATATTTGAATCGATTTGCAGATCTCGGTGCGCCTCGTTTTGCTGGAGTAACACAATACTCACAAATGATGTCACCACGAATGACGTCACAATCACCATCGCAACAAGTACAGCAACAACAACAACAACAGCAATCAGCAGTTATTGTTGGCAATAGTATTGTCCATCCGACTAACTCATCACAAATGATGGTGCATAATCAATCAACAAGCACTCAACAAAGCAATCCAACTCCATATTATATCAACTCTGATGATAGTATAATGACAGCCGGCTATTCAACTGTGCCTTCAACTATAAATGAATCCAATATGGCTTCCGCAACACAAACACCCGTTATACCGACCGAACTTTATGACTTCAATCTTGGCAATGGAGGGGTACGTGTTTTATTATGCATCTTATAATTACAACATCTAAGATGGGTGCTTCAACTGAAATAAAGGTTAATTATTGCTACGTTTGACTTGGAAACTATTTGGTAACGAATAACTATGAACGATACTTTAGTTTTCTCGTCGAGACGTGCAAACATTATATATATATATATATATATATACATATATATATATATATATATATATATATATATATATATATATATATATATGAAGAAATATTAATATGTCAGATGACCTAATATTGCGCCTATTAGAATTCCTCATAAGTCTGATGGGTGAAATGTTAGGTCGATAGCTTTTATAAATTCCAATAAACACAAAAAAAAACTATACATCGTTTCAGTGTTTCTTGATCGGCAAATTTATTGCCAAAGTATTATTTAGTAATTTTTTTTAGAGATTACCAAATAGTAAATCGACCGCAGTTTTATTATGCAATCAGTTAGTTATCGTCGTACAATTCAATGATTCAATTTGTTTCAGTTCGATATGGACAACGATGCAACTAGAAGTTTGGTGCAAAAGTTACTCAGTTAGAGGTGATTGAAATTGTGACGACATGAACCATCATTACCAATAGATTCATTATTCCCATCGCATATCGAATGAAATGAGGCGATCAAATGAAGCAATTGGACAAACTCGATAGCCGATCGTATAGAATTCGATTGATTACTTCATAAATTAAATAAAAGAAATCAATTTTCGACACTTCGAGTGCCTTTCAAAAATTTTCAATCTTCTGTAAATTATTCTTTTTTCATACATTTGAAAGTTTTTTTCTCTCTTAATTCTATGTTTTTGTTTAAATCTTTCATATCCGCTGAAAACATTAACTACAACAAAAAGATGTGATAATGATCCTATATAAGAGTTCCGGAAAAACATCCAGAATCCCCTTGAAATGAAAATAAAACTTAACTGAAAAAGGGGAATACAATTCGATTTCCATATTACTGATGGGGTTGCTTTGGGGGTCAAATTTGTTATCGTTTATTCATTTGTAATTTTTATTCAAGTTCATCGGGTCGTAAAATGCGCTCTACGATTTAATAAACAGTTAAAATGTAGTCGATTGATTCAATTTTAGAGTTATGCAGGTAAATTTTTAGACGAATCTATTTCCGGAAATTTCTGACGAATCTATTTCCGGAAATTTTCACACGAATCTATTTCCGGAAATTTTTAGACGAGTCTATTTTCGGATTTGCCCATTATTGGTCAATAAACCGTCAAACTTACGCGGCAGTTTTGCACAATGCTACTGAGAAATGATGAAATATCCATCTTCAAAAAAAAACTTAGTACTACTATTTCAGTTTCATTTCCCAAATGCTCCATTTCAGGTCTCAATACTAAATTCTTTTATCTTCTTCCCTTTTAAATAGGATAAGTTTAATGTTGGTACTTCTAAAATTTTAAAAAAAAAAGACATTAAAGTTCAACGGACTGATGGTATTGAGTGGAAAATGGATGAGAATCTAATTACATATAAACAAACTATGCAAACTGCACTAGTAGAAATAAGCGGCTTAACGTTATGGTCCATTTCCCTAAGATTTTATTTTTACGGTATTGTTCAAGCATTTTTTTGCATTCCTTTTGCTGATGGTTTTTTTTTTCGAAATATTTTTACTTTGTTTAATGTCTTATAGAAATATAGTCATTATTATTGTTATTAGTGAATTAATTATCGCAGCTATTAATCTCTAAAAATATTTTTCACTATCCCCTCCTCCCAATCCTTCATCTGATAACTTTATTATCTCCGTCCTCGATCCTCTATCTTCATCATCCTCTATTCTCCCTCATTTCTTCATCGGTTCCTCACGTTTTCAGATGCCATAAAACTTTAATAGTCTATTTTATGCGTATATCAATTTTTACGAGTTTTGAGCTAGGTGAATTCCACTATGCTGTTTTATTTCTCTATGTTAGCTGATATTCCCACCTTTTCGAGTCCATCTCAGCAATCCCTCATTTAGAAGCTCTTTATCTCGCTGATTTTGGGACCTATCCCCATCTCGTTGTACTCCCTTTCATCTTCGTTTCACCCGTAACGCCTTTCTATTCAAGGCTTGAACCTAATAATGGATGATATAGGCCTTGTTCATCATTGTTGAACCTCTTTTTGTGATGTGTTACGATTGCACTGAAATACAACATCTATATTCATAATGTTGTTGTATTTTAATTATTCAAATGTGATCATCAATGTATACACACGTCGCAGACTTCACAATATTGCCTCTATTATTTTTCACTAATTTTTTTTTGTTTGTTTGAAGAAATTTTTTTCTTTCTTTATTTAAAGTTTCCTTTTTTTTTCTAAATATTCGTTTGTTTATCATAAATAGTAAATTTTTTTCATCACATCAATAAGAACCATCGTTGTGATACTATTTATATGTTACGCATATATAAATGTAATAAAATTCATTTCATATTTTATGCAATGTTTTTTTCTTTGCAATTGCAGTATGCAATTCATTACAATTAAAAATTATATTTTTGTAAAAATTATAAAATTATATGGACCACTTTTCGACCCCCCAAAAAAAAAAAATATTTGGAAAATCCGTCATGAGAAAGAAAATCTGAAGTTAATCATCCGGATAGTCAACATAAAAAGTCATATTTATTGCAATAATGGTTGTATGATTAACGCTCAAATTTCATTCATTTACTCGAAGCGAATTAAATTTTTCTTTTTTTTTTCCTTTTTTTTTTCGGAATTTTCCGCCTCAAAATTTTCGAATTCCCATTTAATGGAATACGTCGATTTTTAGCCGAATCGATTTTCAACTAAAAATTAACGATTTTTAGTATGGGTAGGGGATTTGAAAAAAAAAAAGTTTTTTACTTATTCCATCATGATTCTAGAATTTTTCGGAATTTTTCATTAATATTTTTAAAAAATCCAGTAATCTCGTAGCATCATAATTGATATCAAAAATATGAAAAAAAGTATATCGATCCTCATATTTAATTCAAATTAGATGTTATTTAGTGTTATCTATCACAAAATAAATTAGAATAATATCACAGAAAAACTTTTTTCTCGAAGACGCTAATTTTCACTCAAAAAATGGGGGAGGGGAGGGAACTTGAACGTTGTTTTATGGTTATTTCACGTTGATAAGTCGTTCGTTTTATTTTCTACCTCAGGATCAGTTGCCTCTTTGTTATGCTCACCACAGCTACTCTCTCTGATTGTAACTTTTCATTACGAAGTAAAAAAAGTTTTTAGAAGTTACTACATATAAATTCTTCGTTCTAGTTGTATCTTTTATTGGGTTGTATATCCTCAATTTTTATTTATCAAATTATGCACTGTTTCTTCACGGTATCACTCAGTGAAATCATTTGTAACAGGAAGTGTTGACCATCGAGGTGATCGAAGCGAGCGACAATAAATGCCAACATTAGTCGTCACATGCGAGGTGCTCTGAAATCCGGTTGCCCACAAAACTCGATAGCTTCGAAGCGGGTATTCCCCAGAAAAAAATAGATTTCGGGCGTCAACACTAGCAACAGTCCTTTTTTTCACAAATCATCTCATTATTCTTAACAAAAGGGGTCTTTTGCGGATCTATTAAAATTGTTTCCCATTATCCACCGGATGGTGCCGAAGGAACCAGAATATCCGAATATTCGACTCCTACACCGAAAACATAACAACGGTAGAAAACGGTTGCTTGGTGGTGGGGAGGGCGGGGGGCTTTTACATTTACGACTTGGAGAGGGGTTGAGCATTGGAAATGACACCTCTCGTAAGTATGGAGTGGTGGGTGTCAAATAGGCGATGGGGATTATATCATCCAAAGGTAAACAGCGTGAAAAAACGTTAAGACGATAGAATCATATTTTCGAAGAATGGCATTTTCCAATTTAATGATAACCTGATACTGCATGGTGATGGCAGATCCAGTGCTTAGGTATTGCTCATCTATCGGTTCTTTTCGTCAATTTAAGACTCTGCTGGGAAATGATTCGAACAGATCGGGATGAGCTCAAGATTGAAGATCACCACGAGAATTTTGAAATTTTCATAAATCTTTTTTATTTCCGCGTTTCCTCACCTTTTCGTTCATAGTTCCACCTTTTTGCCTTCAAAAATTTTCGACAACGGCGTCGCGTCGAAGAACGCATTTTTCACTTTTTACAATTTTTCCGCAAATTTTCTAATGTTTCCTTCCCGCCGTATTTTTTTTTTTTTATTTTTGAAATTTCCTCCTTCGTTTCAGCAGTCACACGTTTCAACTTTCTTTCTGTGCTTTGCAACTTCTCATTTTTCTTCTGCAAGGGTTTCATAGCGTTTACGATCATATTTTGACAGTTACGAATTTCATCTGCATACAAAAATTTCCGTTTTTCGTTCGTTCGCTCTACTATATCCCTTGTGCCGGCAAAGCGTTTCCTTATTGCACCGGAAGTATTTATTCCTGGTCCGGCGTTTCCATTCTGCATCCGGTCTACCGTTAATGCATTCGTCTTCCGGAACTTCTATATCTTCTTCGGAGCATTCGGCGAATGGGAGATGATAGTATGAAGTTTTAGGTGCATTTTCT
Source organism: Baylisascaris procyonis (assembly GCA_037389465.1). Lineage (NCBI taxonomy): Eukaryota > Metazoa > Nematoda > Chromadorea > Rhabditida > Ascarididae > Baylisascaris > Baylisascaris procyonis. The sequence goes on from JAZARR010000193.1 coordinate 3,175,669, forward strand.
CGATACTTGAGGATGGGAGGAAAAAGGGCACTTCAGGTACATTATGACGGATCTGGTGCAGAAAAAGATTTTATAATTAAAAAACGGGTAATCAGCACTCTCTGATCCCTTCCTGGATTTTTTATTTGTCTGCTACTAGAGGTGACAGTTGTTTGATGTTTTTCTAACAGGCATGCTCAAAGCTCGGAACAGCAGCGGTGGAAGAAAACGGGTTCGGGACAGATGGCGTATAAGGCTACCACTTCTCTCTTCCGGAGAACGTTCCTGATATACTTCTTAATCTTTTAAAAGAATATTGTTGGGAGATTCTGAAACTCAGTGGCCGTAAAAGTTTGTTCTGATTAAGCTGGGAAAAAATTTGGTTCGGGAGCCACTGAAGTTTTGAGCTCTAAAGCCTTGTTTGAGATGTCGAATGCTAGCGCTATCGTGACGTTGCAACTATGATCACAAACTACATGAATTGAAAATATTACTGAAAATTGAATCTATAAATATTTCGAATAAAAGAAAGAAACTATTTCAGGAAAAAAAAAGGAAGATAGTAGCCGATACAATAGAAATGCTCGTCATTGGTATACTTAGCGCAGTGATGATATATGGTGGATCGGCAGTAGAGAATGTCGATGTGGATTTAACAGTCGATCGTACTGGTTGGAAAGATCCACTCGATCCGTTTTCATCGTTTCAAGAATACGAACGTGATATTGAGAAGCTAATAAATTGTGAAGAACAGTTGAAATTATGTCGGCGAGATAACAATGTAAGTACTTATTTAACAGTAAATTGAATTGGAATTCTATATAACTGAAATTAAAATTTATTTATATCACTTCTTGAGTTGTAGCTTTAGTTAATAGCCAATGCAAAACACTTTTGAGCTTTTCTTTCTGATTTTTTGAGTGACTTTTAAATAGGGATTATTAATTTCAATTTATTCTTTATTCTCCTCTTTATAGGTGGAATTTTAGACAACCGATTACTCTTGTTTAGTAATTGACAGCCTCAGACTGAATGAATTTCGATTTCATTTAAAGAAAAATTCATCAGATACGCGTTAAAAAAATCAGATAAGTTGGTGCATTTTTATGCTTTGCATTCTCACCATCCCCCTATGATTCTTCGCATTTTCATGAGATTCCTCCGTAATTTCGAGCTGATTGTTTATTCTGGCGTTTTTTTTTTTTTGTCGAAAGGAGTAAAACCAATGTCCACGCCTTGATTAATCATGATATCCCGTTAAGAATTGCAACCAGTATTCTCTTTTTAAAAAGTTTCAAATGTCCCCGTATGATCCTGGCGAATCCTCCTCCCCCCACCAATGCTGTCCCCCTCTTAAGTACCTGTCAAAGTTGCATAGACCATTCAGATGTTTACGTATTACATATTTACATATAAATTGTATCGAAACGTTTGATTTCCTGACGATATCATTCAACTCTCATGAGATAGTACAATGGCTAATAATTACTTTGTAGTGTATGCAGATGTAAGGGATTACGACAGAAGGCGGTACGTGCAAGTTTGCAGGCTTACATTTCTCGCTTTCTTTTTGCTCAGCTCAGTCCTACTTGATCTTAAGAGAATACTGGTTGATGCTGATCCCTTATGCTTGTGAAATTTGGCACCACTTTGATAGCCGATCTCGGTTGCTACTCTTCTCCCAACATTTCTGAAATTTGGCAACAAAGTCACTTTAAAAATATTTCTGCTTGTTCTACCATTTGATGTTACTGATGGGATAACGCTGGTAAATTTCCCTACTGATATCAGTTTAGCATATGTTTGAAGCAGTAATAACACCCGTGGTCGACATGATTTCAGGATGTTGAGGATCCTTCTACAAAGACCAGAATCGGTAACGTTAACGGACAAGATGATCCGACACTAAAACTCATTATTCGAAATATGTTTTCTCGACTTCACGTTGATATCGACCGGGTATGTTCACCTTTCATCTCAAACGCAGGTTTAAAAGTCGTTTTTGTAAATATGGTACTTTCATCTGTCTTTCCATCCTTAGAAGTGGTTTCATTGCGGGATTATGAGAGTTGATTGATTATAAAAGTTTTGACGACCATGCGAAGACTTCGATTGCAATTCTGGTGTTCAAGTGATTCCAAAATTCTGTTTGCAGTATAATCTTGGATTCATAATTTTGTCTTTTATTGATATATCCATAGTCCCAGTTACCACTAATGAATTTAAATGAATGCATGATGGTTGGTACCTCAGAAATCCGTTTTCCTCGGTTTCCCCATGGGACATTTAACACCATCGAAATCTTTTTTGACTCAGTCTTGTTGTACCCTCATCCACCAACTTCCTTCAGTAATCCCGTCGATTTTTCCGATGTTTCATCTTCATTTATTTAGTTCGTCTATCTGAAAATCCATCATATCTAAACGCTAATTTGAAGCAGTAAGTTAGTATTGTTAAAATGTCAGTGCAATTGCTCTCTTCCACGTAATCTCAAATGAAATGTCCGTTGCTGTAACTTTATACTACTCTAAGCAGGGCTTATATTCTTATCCTTACGGTAATTGCATTTATCTGCTAGCCGTAACATCGCAGCGTTATTATGCAATTCTAGCGAGAGTGATGAATGATTTGTATTTCAAGGTGACATATGTGGATCGATTGGCATCCGTTTATTTAAACAGTAATGATGTGGAAACTATTCGACGATATTTGAATTCAGAAGGTGAATCCGTTTCATTGCGAGAGCAGATTCGAGTCATTCTCGAAGGATTCATTGTACAGGTAATAATTACCAATTATGTTTGTTTGATGGTTATGCGTTTTTATGATTGCTTTTTTTGCGTAGAATAGAACCATATTGTAGTTTAAAGATTTTTGAGCCCCGGGGTTCTGTTTGAAGTCATACGGCATAGGGTCTATTTGAAGTGAGCAGAAAGTCTTGCCATAATCTTTGGCGAAATGCGTTGCATCATTTATGGCTGACCTCATAGGCTTCGATTTGCTTTTTATATTTCATTAATATTTATTCGATAAGTTCACTTCTTGAGAAGTTAAGACAACTAAGGGAACTTTCGATTTGAATGCTTACTCATAAAAAATTTTAAAGAAACAATTTGGAATTTTTCGGCGTTCCGAGTCCTTTTCCTCTCTCAGCAGACAACAATAACAAAAATACCTTGAGATTTCATGAACTGTTGAATGTGTAGAGTAGGTATCGTCGACCGTTTTACTAATTACATCAAATCTCCACAATCTCCATATGCAAATTGCCTGCGGCACTCTCACCTAAGCTTAAAATATAGGCCGTACCATCTTTTAAACTTTTTGAGGTAGGAAATAAGGTCCCTAGAATTCCTTATAAGAAAACGTCACCTATCTTTGGCAGGTTTCAGAAATAGTGGACTTCGTCCTTTGCACTGAATGTTCAAATTAGGCTTTTATTATTTATATACGTAAAGGATGTGAATAATGGTGTTTACTTTTATTATACTTCAGCAGGATTTATACTCAGAGCCGTCATTTCCGATACGTTTTGGAACAGCGATTTCCCCTTATCTGCCGCTTTTAAATTTCGGCTTACTCATACCGGCGGTGATTGTCCTGTTGAGCCGTCGGCATTCGTCACGATCACTCTTCTTTATCGTCTTCTCAACTGCGTTCCTTGTCTCGCTATTCATCGTATATAATCGAAAATATCAGGTTGTTTCTTTTTAATATGCCATGAGGGATGTAAGTTAGGTGTGGTTGCGATTAAGTTGCGGCCTTTATCATATTTAGCACACATATGAGAGAAAAGAGGTTTCGGGTTTTGAATTACTCGATAAAGTTTATTTATTCGAAAATCGAAATTTACAGGAGAATGTTGCGGCACGTATTGCACGTTCGAAAATGGCGATCGCCGATCACTGCAAACCGAAGGGCCTTCTATCAGAGGCGTTGAACATTCTAGGCGGACTTCTTTTTATTAAGGGAAAGAGCGAATGTCTTCAGTACCATGAAGTAGGTTTGCAATATGCTCACCCGAAGGATCGGTTAATCGATCAATTAGAATTTCCATACTTGATAGAACCCACATGCTCTCTTTGCTCACCCCTCATTTGCATATTCAGCATGAGCCCTCATTCACCAATTACACTTCACCGTTCCCCGTCCGATGTCCCCTACACTTCCTACCCTCACATCCTCTCATAGATATGCACCAGAATGTTTTCAACTTTAGTATTGTGAAGATGAATTACTTATGCGTGATTTCTATTTTTTTGTTTGCCTATTTATATGAGGACACTAACCGGCGAAGTAGTCACATTTGGGTCTAAACAAATCTTTGAGTAGAATTTGAGCTTTAACATCTTATCGTCTTTGCTATTCTCTTGCGTGTATATGTTAATCTGTTTTATAAAGTACTAATGTAATGTGGGAAGTTGCCTTACTAGATCTTAAAGTGGAAAAAAATCTGTGGGAGGAATTCGTCAAAAATTTTAAAATTCGAATGAATTTTTACTCAATTTATAAAAAAAAATTTTTCACAATCATTCGGAAATGTTCGTGTTTTTTTTTTTGAGCACTTACTATTTAGATCGTTATTTTGCAACTTAAATCTCAGTTACAATTTTTCGATGCGATTTAGGCTATAGTCAACGAGTGATACACTTGGAGTTTCTCTGCAGCCAATTTATATCCAAATATAATTATTTATGAAATATAAAATCGCTCTATTTGACGGGAACAAATGTTATATGAACGGAATCAATTCATCAGTTAGCATGACGTTGATATTAAATGATCTAATAAATCTAGGCTTCTCGATAAGGCTTTCTTCTCGAACAATATCGTTCAACTCTTCAAGGAGAATTTTCTAACCTCAAATTCGTATTGTTTTGTTCAAAAATTTGAGGGATTCATCATAATTCTACATTATTGTTTCTTTTTTTAATACAGAAATGTTATTCAAAACCACAAGTGTTAATGACAAATACATTTAGGTACGTATATCATCACCAATATTATTAAAATTGTTTTAAAATATATTTCAGGATCTTTTTGTTGATCCGTTGTATGAGATCTCCCCACTCGATGTTGTATGCGATGTGTTATCGAATTTTATATTCACACCATTGGGTATTTTCGGACGTCACTTCAATGTGTTCTTCAACGAATTCTATCGTGATTCACCAATTCCGCTTGTTTTCGTTAAAACAATTCTCTTCATTTTCCTTACTATTTCGATTCTTTTCTGGGCATGCGGTTATAGACTGAGAACAATATTTGCGACGCTTGAACCGGCCAGTAAGTTCGAATATTTATATTTCATTTTGTTTATTGGTTTTAATAAAACTGGGGACTATTCGAGGTGAGTTTTATTTTGCTTTCTTTAAGGATGAGGGTCGAACAGTAAGTTTTAAGATAGATTGCAAGCAAGCTGAAAGGGATTGGAAGCGAAAGGAAGAAATTTCAAAGTTGGAAATGGGATTATGAAGGTGGTAAAGATGTGGCGAGTGACCATTTGATGGATCGTTAATTGTGATGTGGCAAGTGACCACTAGACGGATCATTAATTAATTTCGAAGAAAAAATAAAGAAAAATAGAATCCTCGTCATTATTTGAATGTGTCACTTCCTTTCATATTTGTATTATGTTTATTGCTGTTATTTGTTTTTGTATTCGCCGTTTTCGTTCATCCACTTCTTTCCCCTCCCCTCTTCCTCTTCTCACCCACCCCCCCCCCCACTGTCCTTCTTATCTTCTCCCTTTACCCACATACAAACGCCCACCGGAGGGAAATTTTATATGAGGCTTGAGGTTCGAAATTCTTGCACACCGTTATTTCTCAAAATCCGAATAACTTCCTTGTATTTCGATATTTCCCATAACTATTTCTATTTTCTCGACCGCCAAATACGGTGCTGAAAATAACTGCGTCTTTCAATCATCGTTTTGAATCATTTTATCGATAATAAAAAAGGTCTACGGATCATATTTTGTGGCACGACTCGGCGCATCTATTCTATATTCATCTGGTGGTATCTCCATATGAAACGCTTGGTTGGTACCGATCCTTGCGAAAACAAAGTATCACGTAAACTACTGTTGCTGGATATCATTTCAGATGTGACATATTCATTACGAGGTCGTTCGGTTTCTCCAATTTCAAGGCCTACGGCGGTGGAGGATTGTAAAGAACAACTTGTCGAGACAACTGTATGTAAAGGGTCCACGCCAAAACTTTCCGCTTCAGTGTCTTGTAGAAGTCGACCAGTAGCGAGACGCGATCCTGAACGAAGTCCGAGTCAAAAAAGAACACAAAGTGTCGGTCGAGGTTTATTTTGAGTTGTTTATGTGTACGAGCTATGTGGATCCATAGCTTGATAATCGTTTCGGTCAAATCGATGTTCGAACAGACGGCATTGGCATCTGATTGGGAGAAGAAGGAAAGCGCGTGGATTAGCTGCATTTCCTTCATTTGAGATATAAATAAATATCTTTCCTACTTCTAGACACAGAAGTACAAGGAAAAACTATTACTTTGCAGTCGAGAACCTCGAGATTTCTCAATTTTCGTGCTTATTCATCGTTTCACGTTGTAAGTTCCCTCATTTTATTTCTTGAAATCTATCGATCTAAAACTCTTAATTCATGGGCAACTCTTAATATTGCGCATTTCGAGTCCGTAAATATCGAAATCTCTAAACAGTTCATGTGATTGCGAGAAATTTGCTCACTGCGCCGCTATCGGTCACCGCTTTTATCCTGGCCATTTTGTTGGAGTACTATTTCAGTCTTCCTTTCAATTTGCTTTTGTTTTCGATTGGCTTCATTTGATTATTAGCTCTTAAGTATGTAAACTGTTTTTATCTTTATTGGTTAAATTCTAAATAGTATTTTGTTTCTCTCTATTTGTTGGTGATTTGGGTGTACTGATTTATGTAATATTTATTGAGGCTTGTTGTCCGAAAATTTCATGAATAAGCTTTAGCGGTATGCAGCTAAAAATAAGCGGTGGGAATGTTGATGGATGATGAGAAAAGCGAGAAGGGGACGAAGGGTTGAGAAAAGCTGTTTAAAAAATAAGATGTCTTTTTTCATTGCAAGCCTCTGTATTTGATTGCATATATAATGGTGTCTTTTTTTTGGAAACGGTATTTGAAACTGCTCAAGTTTTTATATTTTTGCACATTTAAATAATTATTTGCTGATTTGATGTTATCGTTGAGTGTATCAGAGATAGCATATGAGATGTGACTGTTCCCAGCTCCGAATTTCTTTATCGACTCCCAACCCCCCCCCCCCCCCCCCACCCCATATCCGTTCATCTTCTCGTAGGCTTATATTTGACTATTGCTTATCGTTTGGCGATTTCAATTTACTAGTAAAATTTTTTTCCTTCGCTGAATAATGACTGACAAATCTTTAAAGAAATATAAACTTATTTCCGTTGCTAGTCATTCGTTGTAAGAAGGAACGTCCTTTTTTTTAAATAATGGAGCTCTTAACGAGTATTTATTCTTCCGTTCTTGGGAAGGTGTCTAATTAGGGGAATATGGTAAAGCCTGATAGAACAAAATCCAGAAAGAGTGGGAAAATATTCCTGAGAGATTAATTGCTCTTCGTTTGTGAGGCAAAGGTTTTTTTTTTTAATTTTTGTTCTAAAGGTGATTTCCTCTCCTCCGCGGACTTCGAATTTCCTTTAGGGCTCAACTTTCTTCATTTAAATATATGTCCCATCTTTATCTTCCATCTTTTAGTGCTTTTTAATTGTATGTGCAATTTGCTAAAGGTGGCCTACAATATTGGTCTCTTTCTTTTCGTATGTAAAGTTCATTTCTAGGTTTTCTTTTATAAGCCATTTGAATGTTACAATCAAATATTAGCACTTTCTCTTTCAGGCGACTATTGACTAGTGGAGATAAATAAAAAGTGTTAAATGGAACACGATAATACCTTGTTTCTAACCAAGCACAATATAACCTAACTAGGAGGAGTTGTTTTTAGAGAATATTTGAAGTTTTCATTCGAGAATGAAATTTTAAGTTTGAGTTTAATATCTGGAGTTTTGAATAGTTCTGTTAGTGTTGTGATTGGTTTTAAATAGTCAGGAAATGTTTTCTGTCATATCGTTGACTTTTTAACATCCAATTTGAAAAAAAAGTAAAATTCCGTTTTTTTTTTCAAAACATTCCATAATACGTTTCATTTTACAGGTGCTTGCTATTTTTAGTGAGTGGTTCATTTATAAAGTATTTGTTGTATTGATGTTGTTAATAAATATCGTCCGATCCTTTTTGAAAACGATTTCAAAAATTGTTGACAGTTGATGTATAATTTTCAACAGTTTTTTTGATTAAATTTTAGTTGCCAGTCGGTGACGAGCGTTGTCTGCTTGCTTTTCACGAATACTGCTCCACTTTTTTGAACTTTTGATGCACCGTCATGTATATTTATTTTATTGCTTTTAAAATCTTATTTGTTATGACTAGTTGAGTATACCGCTTTGTATTTTGATTTTTTTCTTTTATAATTACTGCATAAATTTTTATTGTTATGAAAGTTTGTTGGTTTCTTTTGACGCTTTCTTGCTGTCTTACGCTTATGTGGGTATTTTTATGCTTTTCGATAGTTTTCTTGAAATTTGTTTTTCTACTCATTGAGTTGAGGACCGTTTTTTTATAAGTATCAAAGGCTTCATCCACTTGCCACTTAAATATATGGAAAATAAAAAGGCGACTATGGATATATAAACGTTTGGAAGCATCGAGTTGTTTCGTTCGTGAAGAGCACTAATTTATTGGCTTTTTTAATATACAAATTGAAAACTCCGATCATTCTGACGTGTGAAGAACCTCAGCGAAGTAACGAAGCTCGTTTATTCTGCACAAGAACAATCACGAAACGATAGGAAAGCATATATTGCTTAGCAAGCAGGACAGCAGTCTATTTATATCTTCGGCTATAGCCTTTGAGGGAGATCGTAATCTGCGTGGTAGAGAGATCACTATCGAAATCTGTATAATATGGGCAAAACAACTTGCGAATCAAAATTAAGATGAGCGAGATGAAAAGAACTCATTTGATTATAATAGATCATTCATTAACATTCAATTTGAGCACTTAGCGAAACTCACTTTTAAAAGGAATTCGTTTTTTTAAATTTAGGTAACGGCTGAATATTCAAATCATGCAGGGACATACGAAAACGATCTTGAACTATCCACCCCCTCCCAGCGGTAACTCTCTCTCTCTTGAAAATCCCTCGCCCGATTTTCAGAATGCGGGAACCCCCCGGCGTATATGAGTTTTCCTACCCCAGAGAGGATACGATCCATCACATCACATATGGGGCCTCCTTCTTCGTGCTATACTAAATAGAGGTTTAGTAACTTAAATTGAGACAAGGAGAGTGCGACATCTGAGGGGTTTCAGGAACTATCCCAGTGTTACTGAAGGACTTTCGAGAAAATATCGAATCTCACAGCAACTTGAGATTCGTTGTCATCCAAGGATTCCCAAAAAGCTCTGAAGTACCAACGTTCTACCGATTTCACGAAGGGCGTAACGCATAGACTGCTGTGAGCCAAAAATTCCGACGCTCTCCACGCTTAACGTGGACTCCAATCTGTTATGCTTCTTTTTGAGCATCCTAGTGCTATAATATGACTGTTGAATAATGCAGCTCTCATCTTGTTATTTAAAACCTATAAATCATTAATTTTTGAAGGCTATATGGCCTTGTTTTCCTGCTCTCCAAGAACTTCATACTATCGAAATTATGCATAAATTACCCGACGCTCGGGACTACCCGAGATTCGGAATTCATTTTATTTGTTGAATGGATATTAAAGTAAAACGTTTTCAGTTGTGAAAAAAAAAGATGGCACCTGCGCTGTTTATGGTTCCATATGGTTTGCAATTTACATGTGCAAATGCTGAATTCGTAAACGAATTAGTGAAACAAGAATCGAATGCGTTTGAAAAAGATTACGAAACAAAGAAAAAATCGTCATAGTGGAAAATATTTTATTTGAAATGTAGCGTAAAAAATTGAAAGAAATGGAACATTGATAAAAAGGATGTTTGAGAAGAGTGATCAAAAGTTGCAAAAATATGCAAAAGATTTTCGAGATATTTACAAAAAAAAATGAAAAAGTTTCATAGAAAATGAATTGTGTTTGCAAAACACCGAAAAGAGAATTAAGAATTTAGATAAGAAAGTAGAAAATTGTAAAAAAAAAAATGAAGTTACCACAATTTTTTCCGACATTTTATGAATGGCTAGCTGCATTAGCTACAATAATTCACCATGATATTGCATTTCAAGAAAATTTCCCACAAATATTCAAAGAGTTTTAGGGGTTTTTGATGATTCATTGATGTTAACAACCAGAGAGCATCGCTGATAGAAGTGGCAATTGAAAAAAGTATTGATTTACTGGTTATTTCCGGTGACGATGTTTACGCCATATTAAGCTAGAGTAAGGTGAATTTTCGTTGCTTTATTAGTGCATAATAAGTAGAGAAATTGTTTTTGTGAGAACTTAGATATACCACGACTGGTAGGTATCAACATTGATGGATATATCATGATTGATATGTGCATACCATATACCGTGATATGTTATCGGCGCATTTGACGCATCTTTTCATGCAGAAAGTGACCATAATATAGAAATTAAACGATAACGATAAAGCCATTTAACAAATTACTGCATAAAAGCGAAATGATGAGCATACGCTAATCGGCGCTTTTGTCCTTTCCCACTTAAGTAGTTTTTGTTTGAATTATTTGGAAGGGAAATATTTTTTTTTTTCAGAAGAAGGCGCAGGTTATTCGATGACTCTTCAGTAGATCATATTCGAAAAGCAAAAAAAGAAACGATGTATTTCGTTTAAAAAAAAAACATTTCATTCACTCTAATTGATTTTTGAACATTCCTATTTGGGAAGTTTATTACGCAAATAAAATGTTCCATTTTTATTTCATTTGTATTTCTCGCATCTATTTAATAAATAAAAAAGGTACTTTAATAGAAATTTTACCGTTTTTGATCAGTAATTCTGTGGCTTTTTTTGTAAAATTAAAAAAAAAAAGGAAGTAATTATATCGAATTTTTGAAAAATTTTCAGCTCTTTTCTCATTTCTATCGTATTTTCAATGGATGTATTAATTTATTAATGCATAGGTTTTAAATTCTTTATAAATTAGAAATGAAAAGTTATACAATCTAAAAGTTTATTGCAATTATAGAAGTTGATCAATCAAATAGGATCTCATCACTTTTCCATACTTAAATTCGCTTAGAGGGTATAGTCCTCAATTTCCGAAGGCTAGGGAGTTTTTGTTCTTCATCAAAAATAATCTCTGTGCATTTAGCAGTTGGGAAATTTACACAAAAAAAATTCCACCTTCTGTGTGGCGTTATTAATTCTGAATTTAGTCTTGATGAGTTTTCGACGTATGTATGTGTACATGAAAACCTTGATAACAAATGCTTATTCTTGCATATGAAAGCGTTAATTGGCTATAATTTATGCAAATTTATGTCATTTTTTAAATTTTTTTCTTATTTCATTTAAATTAAACTTGAGCTTGCCAGTTCATTTTTTAAAATATTCATTTTATGATTAACTAGATGCAGTAAAATTTGTTATTTTAACTCTTGTGGACTGCAAATTGATAGCACAACGCTGCGTGGCTAAAAAGCAAATACGCAAGCGCACACCTGAAGATGATCAGTGTATAGTAAGGCTGTTCATCTTAATGCGTTCCATGAGTTCAAATTCCCAATTCGTCTAACATACCCGAATTGGCAAAACTTATACTCTTTAAATTACTTCATAGTAATGGATAATTACTTTTTTTAAATCAAATATTTAAATTGTTATTGTAGTTATTTTCTGCTTTAATTCATATTGTTATTTTTCGTTTTCAGGTTTGATGCAAAAATAGTCGTGAGAGGAAAATATTTGGAGCATTAAATTGGAATGTTGAAATTCTTGAGCAAAAAAAAAAGATGGAAATATTTGTACACGAATGTGCCTCATCGTATCTCATTATTGCCGTGATGTATACAAATAGGCACTTTTTAGTTCATGTTTTGTTGGGAGATAGAAAATGCCCCAATTATTTCCCACTTCTTTTCTATCTTAGATGACACATAGATGAGGACAATCGTTCATCTGCATGTACCTCCCTGTTGTTCAAGTTACCCGTATTTAACATTATGTATCACTAAGATTATATTCATCTCTCATTTCTTGTCATTGTTATGTGTTGCTGTTTCGTTTCATTCATAGATTGCATCAGTAAATGGTTTTTTTTCTACAAAAGAATTTCATTCACACGCTTTATAAGGAAACCGCATTTACCTTCGAATATTTAGGTGTATATTATTGGGAAGAAAGTAGCCGAATTACTGAAAGCAATCGTCACAATCAACGAGGTCTACAATGATTGTTTACTAATAAGTAATTCCAACTGACTGCTGCGGTAAACAATATAATCGATCAGTTTTTATTTGCATCATGCTTTTTCACAGTGGTGATGATCGCTGAAACGGTAATCTAGGCGATATCTATAGAGCTTATCAATATCAAAGAAGTGATAAGGTTGCAATATATGAATTTTGTTTAGGATATACTCATTCATAGTGATCATAAAAGTTTTTCTCTAGTAGTGTATCATATTTTGGCGAGAGAAAGCATATGCAAATCGATGTTTTCGAAATGATCTACTTATTATTTCGCTATTTAGAAACAGTCCATATTGATGTTTTATAGCTAGAACTAAATCCATAAAATTTTATGGCCTGAAAATTTCAAAAAATTAAATTGAGGTTGAGGGCGACATCCCACCAATGATTCGCGCCTCGTAAACAAAAGTTGTAAAGTTACAGTATCGATAAATACAGTACGATGCTGTGAAAGTAACTTCTCTTCCTTCTTGTTTTCTTGTTAAAATTTTCTTTTCTTTAGCTTAGTTAATTCTATGAATGCAATATGTAATAAATGCAACACAAATATATGTTACTAGAATGTTTGGTTTGTGTTATCGGTGTGATTTTCGATCAACAGTACGCACATTACTAATAATTAAATTTTTGGCTGTAAAAAAATACGTGAGGAATTCAGATTGCGCTGAGGAAGAATGGGATTGCTACCCATAATCCTCACATTCTTCAAGGATCAGTTATTTTAAAAAAGATCATCGTTTTTTCTCTAAGGCCTATAATTCTTGAATATCTTAGTTCAATATAATAGTTTCCCAACTTATCCACACTTACGCTTATCTGTTCACTTAATAAATGCATAATGAGTTAGTACTCAACCGACCGAATTGTTCTCAACTACTTTGCCAACCAAATTTTTGCATATTTTATAAAATCTCATTCAACGGAGTAATGTACATCGAATCATTTCTTCCGGCTAACAAATAAACACATCTAAATATTCTTACAAAACAACAATGAGCGGCTATGCATTTAATTGTATATTGTTTTTCGTGAATTTCCGCCTTTGCTGCTCTAGTTTCTATGGAAAAAGACTTTTCGAAAGTCGCAAATATCTATCCACTTGAAATTTTTTCTTTAGCTGCTATCTAGCAAGCAAAAAAGATCTCTAATGCAAAGGACTAAATTTGAGTTTTATTCGACCAGCTATCAAAGAAAATTTCCTTAAAATCCCTACTGATCTTTCATTACTTTTGTCTCGTTGAACTATTGTATTACAAATGGAATGAGTAAAGATGGGATTAAAAAATGCTAACGTAATGTGATCACGAAATTCGAATGCATAAAGCAATAAACGAGAGGTGTCAAATGACTATTTCAATGAAAGTGCAACACGGACGTTGGTAATGATGCATCTCATAGTGGGAGTCTTTTCACGACGAAACGATCCCCAACCAGCGGGGTGTCTGCCCTTAATCAGCACCTCCATTTTAGATGCCTCTGACGATGACATTCAATATCTTCACACTAATCTTCTTTTAGTGCCACCCCACTATGGCCTCGATGTTATAAACCTCAAACTTTTCTCTTTGTGCTTCCAAATTTGTTTTGATCTCATATGACGGATCGTTCAGGAATTCAGTAAAAATTACTGTGGAAAGTGGGAAGGACTGCTGCGAAAAATTGTGTGCGCACATACGAAATCACAATGCCATATAGTCATATGTAGTCAAATATTTTATTGAATTCACTGATCAGTCGAAATTTGATCAAATAGGATATCCACATAATTTTTAAATTTCAACAAAACTTTCAGAATTTTTTCAGCTCCCTCAGTAAGAGTCAATAAATAATACTTTCTTAAGAGGTAGAAGTTAAATTTAACTTTTGTAACGCTTGTCAATCCACTCCTTTTGAATCTCGCGAAGCGCTATTTGATAAAATTCGTAATCTTTTTTCCCTTAAGTTTTTTTAATGATTTTTGTGCACTCAAATTGGCATTATAACTTCTATTTCATTCCTTATTTATTATTTGCTTCACCATAAATGCGGATATGTCCCAATTTATTGTTGTTTTAAATGAGATCTTTGGTTTATTCGTTTTGTAAAATAATCAAATATATGAAATTGTATAGATATAGTATTTGGTTTTTGTTAAGTGTCACTTGAAGTTTGTCCACAATGAATGAATGCGCGCAGAAATTGCGCAATTTGAAATTCCAAATGAGGTCATGCTCGTTGTTGTTCGCCGAGATTAATTGCTTAAAAACTATAAGGTTCATTTACCTTTCGATGTGGATTATGGAAAACCAATTTGGTTTTTCGATTTTTTCCAACTTTTTTTTTTTCCTTCGATCACGCAATCCTTTTGTTGTGTAGAAATTTGTCGAAGGGACAAAACAAGTTCGCAGGTGACCTCGAAAGCATAGTTAACTCTGAAATATATTTCAAATGATAGGTACTGCGGACGGAATAGTGTATGCTTATGCGTCTCACTTCCGATTGCCGTCGAAACTCTAGCTATACCGCCTAAAAGCGACCTGTGATTGAGCAGGTATTCCGAGGATGTTGAAGTTGACAATTCGCTTTCAAAACCTGTCAGAAACAGGAGAGATATAGACCGAAAAATCTCTTGCAGATAGGCATCTTTTCGAGTGTTCTTGCTTCATAGCGCTAACATAGGTCAAGCACCATTTATTGCCTCTTCAGAGTATCTGATGACAATTTTAGGTATAGTAGACGGAATATATTCGAAAAAGAAAACTTGATTCTAGAACTATTAACTTTTGAAGTGAACAATTGAGAATACTCATTTATTTGCAAGCGGTATTGCTTTTTAAGTGTACTGAATGCAATACGAATAAACGAATCGTACAGATGAAAATAGCGTGTAATTTAGTTAGTAAATTCAACCATCAGATAGCTCGATGAAAGGAGCTCGTTTCATTGAAGTGTTAAATTGCCTCGTTGAAGCATTACGATACATTTTCCGGAATCATATCTTCGGAAAACAAGTTCTTTGGAAGCATCATAATCGATGTGCGACGTTGCATTTTGAGATTTAAAGAATTTTATTCGGCAACGATCGAATATTGAAATGAGAGATGAATAAATTCAGAAATGTACCTCTAATATTTGACTATAATCCAATAAAAGAATTGTGAGTATGATTTGATATAAAATATGATATAGAAGTACCATGGAAATTTTGTATATGAATCTGAGAGGAGATAGTTCCTCACTTTGTTTGAAGAGATGATATGGTGAGACATTCCCCTAAGAGCTGCAATATCGGCAAAATCGAGGGCACTATCAATCTTTTGAAATTTACAACAAACAATGGAGCTATTTCCTAATATAATAGTCTACTTTTGAATATAATGAAGTACATATATATAGTAATTTTTGAATATAATGAGTTATTTAGAGGTATGTAGTTTCGTCGATGTCGTTTCCGCTCTCCTATCACTTATCGTGTCATACATCTGGTTGCACCATAGAATCAACGAGACGTCATAAAATTGTTGTCTTCGTATTGCCGTGTGAAATGATGCATGCGAATGTGTGCACCTAGAAGAGGAAACACGTTGCCCGTAGTTGGTCACTCGACGTTGAAGAGTGCTGTTGTGTGCTGTGATTAGACGTGCGAATCTGTTTATCATCAAATTACAACAAAGATGCGTTCGATCCGAGATTATTGTTCAAAGATGGTGCACTTCAATGATGATATCCAACAATATCCACCCGATAATCCTCAACTTAATTCTATCCTCATCACTAAATCCTCACCGAACTTTGAGTACTCACGTTTAATACTTAGGTTAGCGATTAATATATCTTTAAAATGAATTATATATTTGATATAGAATATAAATTTTGTATAAATTACATATTTTACACTTAACTTTCCACTTATGCAAAATTTGCAGTTTTCAATTTTCTATGCATAGAATTATTATTGCTGAAAATTTGTTGTATTTATTTGAATATTTATTGCATTAGCGCATTGCATTTAACATTTGCATATTGCATTGCATTTAAACATTTGAGCATTGCATTGCATTTGAACATATCATGAGCAATCATTGCATTACTAAATTTAAAATAGCCAAAGCAAATAGTGCACTAGAATAAACCTATAAAGTCTACATCAAATAGTTTACAAATTTGTCAATTACTGAATTGAGAAAAAGTTACTAGCATCGCTTGTTAAAATAATAATCAAATTCTGTAATCAGTATAATAATCTCTTTCGTGAATTCAATTGTCTACTTCTTTAATATACCTAAAAAATACCTGAACTACCTGAAATACCTGAAAGAACTTCTTTTGAAATGGTTCCTCTTGCTTAGTCGATTTGTTTGCGCGTCCATTATATTTTTCTTCTCTTGTCGTTTATTGCATTGAGCGGCTCACTGAAGCGAACAGTGTTGGCCAAAACTTCCTTCCTCCCTTCTCAACATCCTTCTCCCCCCCTTCCCCCTCCCCCTCCACCCCTCTCCTCGCCAGTCTCTGAACACATGAGGGAGTTTTATTATCCCTGTAGCCTTAGGCTAGTCAATGATGAGAAATCGCCTACCTTTGTTTTGAAGACTTTCCATTGAAATCGGTCACATTTCTCTCATCCGTCTTCGTTGTATCGCGATAATTTATATTTGTAAATTGTTGCCTTTTGACTTGAATTAATGAACCATCTGAGTATTTAGCATATGTCACAGCTATTTACGAATTTTTTTCACTTCATTCATCAACAACAAGGTTAGGATAATTTTAATGTATTTATGTTTTTTAAATCTCGAAGCTATTCGTTTTTCTTTCTCATTACCTTTGTGAAATCAAAAATTTTTTTGCAGTTAGAGAAATTTTTTTGCAACCGATATTATTGAGTTTCATTTCGCATTGGCTATATTTCTTTAAAAAATGATCAAGGATCTGAAATCCGCAATATAAGTGCTTTTGCAATAGGGATTTCTCTGAAAGGCTTCAATTTTTTATCACAATAGGCATATGCTTCAATATGAGTCTAATGGCTCTAATTGATATTTTATCGTTCAATGCTAAATGAGGTCTAATTTATTGTTACAATTAAGTTTTACAATCGCTTTGAAATATTCGTAAAAATTTTACTAATCTTAATTGGTGATATTTTTCGCACGAACATTTTTTTAGTGATTCTATCATAAGTTAGGATTGTGTAAGAATTTTTAAAATCTGCAAAAAAAAAATCCATAAGTTTTTTTCACGGAACAAGACTATCCCATGAGGATGATATTGCATATTTATTAGTTGCTTTGGGTTTATTTTGTTTTTACTTCCTCGTTTCCGTTTATGCATATTTTTATAAATGTGTAAAATTTTCGAGTATAAAAGCTACCGTAATTTTGTTTTATGCAAAATTCGAGTACTCGTTTTATTATCAATAAGAATTTTGGCACTTTGAAACAAAATCAGCTATCATAGTAAAGTTTATCTTCTACTTTGCATTGTATCGTTGAATATTCCTGCCATTAGAACGTAAACTATTTTTCCAAACATTTGATTGCTTTGTTTCTTGATGCCATAAAGAAGAATAAATGGTTCAGTATTGCTTCCTCCCTCGCCCCGTCTCAAATCTTACTCGCTTTTGCGTTTTATTTCGAGAAAGAAATTTTTTTTTTTTTTTTTTGAAAAAACTTCGAAACTATTACATTGAAATAAATCGTCGAAACGTCAATGATTTGCATAATTTTTTTTTTTTTAAATTCCTTTTAAATAAAATTTGAATTGACGATTAATGGCTGTAATCGTGAAATCGTCTAGATTTTATTTGAGTGTAAATGTGCGATCACGTTGAAATATATTTGCTTAGTGACAGTGCGGTTGGCGCAACGACGAATGCGAGTATTGTTGTTGCACTACGATAGATTGAATGCAACATAGCAATGCCTGCAGATTTCTTATAAAGAATTCACGCGAGGCGAATTTATTCTAATGTTTATTTATTTTTCGTTTTATAGGCTTTTCAATGAAACACTTTTGGAGCATGTTTGCTGCGGGCATCTTATTATACATTTCGAGATGCACTGGTGAAAAAGCAAAGATGGAAATAGATGATTTACTAAACTTACCGTTTTTTTTTTTTTTTTTTGATAATCTATCTCTGTCAAAAATGAATACACTCATTTTAGCATCTGTCAAAAGAACGGCTGCCAATAAAATTAATTTGCAATAGGTGTCCAGTTGTCGAAATAGTCTCATCTACGTAGAACAAAAAAACCTTACCATACAGAGTGAACAAAGACTTGTGGAGATGAGCACTTTATTTTGTGTGCTTGATTTTTTTTTCTTGGGGGGAGGAGGGAGGGGGAGAGGGGACATAACAGGGGCTTAGGCTTGATTTCGAACTGATATCATCGAGTAGACAGCAACATCCTGCCGATTTATCTCAGCCGATGACATTTTCAAATATATTTTAAAAGTTGATGTAAAATGCGCTGATTGTGTGGCAAGTTGAATTTGAAGTCCCTCATATTAGACATCTTTACCGATGCTGTAGTTGATTTCCTAATTATCATAACACATTGTCCCATTAAGGAATGACGACATGAATTGCAAGATCCTGAAATCATAACCTGAAATTAAATGGTAAGGAGCTAATATGTGTCGATGACTTGCGAATAATATAGAGGGAAGAGTGCCACATGTTAATCTAATGCAAGCGAAAATGAATGAGGATATGCAAGCAGTGGCAACATTTATTAAGGGTATACAGGTAGCGGCATTTATGTCACTCAAGGACAAACATCAGTTAAACCATCGACTCAAGTGTTCAAAATCGTAGCCAGTGATAAACTTAGGATCGGTACTAGATGAATCTTTGCCGTACAAGAAGCACTTCGAAAACCTTTCCCTGGGCAGCATCAAAGCTCGCTGTCACCTTGGAACTATAAGGAGAAAAAAAAATTGCTTCTATGATTGTAGAAATGAATAAGTTGCCGAAATTTCGATGGTTTTTTGCCAAATACTGTAGCTGCTATAGATATGGGCAAACGTGCCTGTAGCAACTACAGTAATTTCCTTAACAGTAGCACATATTGTATGACTGTACTAAATTTTGCATGTCTTCCACCTTCAATGATCTTTAGGTGCAGTAAAAATTCTCAATGTTCACTGAGGGACTTGCGTTGCAAATATCCTAGTATCCTAGATTTACAGTAGTCGAAATATCGCTGCGGGACGTTGTTTTGCGACCTTCTTAGAGGTCATTGTCCAATCTAATATCTCTCTGAGTTGAAACGGTCATTCATAATTTCGAAAGTGAGATGCATCATCACAATCAACCGTATGGGAAAAACTATCATTAGAATGAAACGTTTTTTCGTAGTGAATATCTCCTCTTAATTTTGAGATCACTTTGTCGACGGCGATTCCACATTATGTTGCTGCTTTAAATTATTGCCACAGATAGTTTCTAGCATTCTATTTCTGAAGTTTGGAATGAAACAGATGAATTAATTTTTTTTTCTTTCAGAAAGTATCATAAATTTTTTGAAATTATTTATGCAAAATTGCATAATCTTTGAAAATCTTCACAAAAAGAAATTTTAATTCTTTAATGTTATATCAATGAGAGAGATTATCAACTCTCTCCCTTGGAAAATGTACCCTATACAAGATTTTTATTTATTTTCAGCCATTAAATTATTGACTTTGGGCAGATCTTTTGATAGTTGAGAGTAGAGAAATAAATGAGTGCTCAGCGAATTGTTACAGTTTTGAAGTTTTTCAACCGTCTCGAATTTTCTGAACACTTAATTATTATATTATTCTTGAATCTACGATTCTTCACTAAGCGAGCGAGCTTATTTTCTCGATTTTTCCCGATGCTCCTTCCTTTCTTATAGTTGGTTTCTTCCCTATTGAGGTTCTCCTTCTGCATTACTTAACGGTTCTTCACTTTGTCTTTACGATTATCCCAACGAGAGCAACGTTTTTTATTTCGTCGTTGTTGCGTTATGCGCCTATTTTACGGTGTATGAGCACGTAATTCATCTTTACAAGGACATTCCAACGTAGCATTGACCGATTTTGCCCTTATATATACCCTCATCGGTAATTTGGAACGTGAAGCTTTCGCATCCCGCACTTTATCATCTTCCATTCATCGTTCATCTTGCCGCTTCGTTCCATTTTCTGCCCACCCAATTATTTCCCTTCTTCCCTCTCCCGTTTTTCTTTTTCTCTCTTCCTATTCGAACTTATGTTTATTGCTGCTGAATTGTTCCTACTTTGGGAATTGTTTACCTCTCTAGCTGAACCTAAAGCCGAACCGAAAACTCCCTTCTCCGATGAGAAAAAACTCGAGCCCGATTTCATAAAGCTTAAAAATCGGCAACTCGAACCAAACCAAGCTATGCTACGCCAGCAGAGAAAAATTGCGCCGATGTCATGTAACGAAGCCTGTTATTGTCCATTCCTTCGCTTTATTACACCTGTATTTAGACACAAGAGATTCTCATATATGTGTAAATCTTTTTTAAAGAACAGACATAACAGACACATGCACATGCACATACACAACATGGCTGTAATGCGTGTTTGCGATGCGAATTTTGCAAATCGCATTAAAAAAATCTAAAGTTCCAATGAAATGTACAAATATTCGAATTATTTACGCCACATAAGACTTTATTGGAGTGAAGAAAAGTTTTCCGGTTCAACTTTATTTTGTTTTTTTTGGAACGCAGTAATGAGAGGACTGCATCGACGGTAGAGCATGCCAATATAGGGAACCGATGACGTCACTCGAGAGTACATACCTCTGATGAGAGTAGTTTGACTCATGTGGTATAGATAAATCGGAATAGAATAAAATAAAATGAAAAACATGAAAAAGGGATGATCTTTGATCATTAGAATCGCAATGAAAGGTTTTTTTTTCTACAAATCATCTATAGCTCTTGATGGGAGGATCTTATAGGATCTTGACGCTCTATTTTCTCAAAAAATTTACTAGATGATGTGAAAATACTATATGCATAGGTATTTTTATATTCATAGGAACTATTGTATTTATTTGTATATTTTCTGAGAGTATTTCTATTACAATTAAATGAGAATTGTTTTTCACTTTAGGTATTGTGATATTCCGCAAAAAACTATTTAAAGAAATGTATTGAATTTATTTTAATGAGGGAATTTCATATTTTTTATTTTTCAAAATGTCATGTTTTCATGCATTTTGATGGCATTATGAGTTGGGAAATATGTACAACGCAAAGTGTTGCAAAAAAAAAAAAAACGAGAAATATTAAGAATCGTTAAAAAAGTGTAGAAAGATTTGAAACGTAAAAACCGGAAAACCTTAAAAATTGGAAAGCACTTTAGTGCAAACAAGATTCTCTTCGAAGATAGTAGATTTTTTTTTTCGGGGGACTGTCAATAAGAAAAGTCAGCTGGTAAAAAAATATTCAACCTCCTTCTCAGTTTGTAAGAAAAAGACACTGAAAAAGAAAACTCAGCGAGATTGTCGCCTTCAAAACTCGCATATGGGTGCATAGTTTCTTGTATTAGATCGATTTCGATCGAGTGAACTCTCATTTTAATGCTGTCTTTTTTTGGTACAGCCTACTCCTCTATTCATATTTAGTGTGAATGAACTATGGCTCGGAGATCGGTTCGGCATCAAATCGTTCTCTCAATGCACTTTTGAAACATTTGATTTCACTTGTCCACTCTATTGTCCACTCTCACTTCCACTCCGATAAGTGATCACTACCAAACTTATTTTCACGTTGTCCTGTCTTTGGACCATATGACTTTTCTTAGCTATTGTCAGTTTATTATGTATTCAATTGTCACTTCATTCGTCATTCTCCATTGGTATTGCTCCCAAATTAAGTAGGTTTTTGAGTGTACATGCACCTATATATGTACATGCACCAGTTTTTTGCAGAACCTTTGGGAAAGCTGATAGGGTGGATGCGGCAGAAATGGGAAAGAGGCATGTAAATGTCGACCAACGCCTCAATTGTAGACTAAATGAAACCAGAATCGGGAATGTGCTTATCTGCTTTTACTCTTAGCATTCCCAAAGCTTAGGGGAAGGCAAGACTGACCACTTTTCCTCTTCCTTCTTTCCTTCCAACATCGCTCCTGCCATGCATGTGGGGAAGGGAGGAATAATTTGAGGAAATAGTTCATCGATTATCCTCTTCATATAGTTCTATAATCACTTGTTTACAGGACTAACAAGTATTATTTCTAAGATATTTTCAGATAACACAAGCTGTGATCACCATAGTCTGTTATTATTTGCCATTAATTCGGAACTGCAACTCTTGAGGAGAACTTTTTTAAAAAGATTTTTTTTTTAATTTCGAGATCAGGCAGAAAAACAGGCAGAATAAATATTGTTTATAAGATATTGTTAGCGAAATGACTCATTGCTACCTATCCATAAATAGAGATTTTAAAATATTTTTCATTTTCAACAACTTCATTTTTCACTATATTGTTTCATAAATATTTGTATAAAAAATATGTATTTTTCATATTCATCTTAATTAACGCCATTATATTTATATTAATAAAGCGTATGGACAAATATTTCTATGAACAATAGTCGAGTCAATGCAAAGAATTCAATGGAAACCAGCTCCGTTTTCGGTGCGCATTCATATTAAATCGACTCATTTCGAAACGATCATTGACAGCCTCGCAATTGTTGCATCAATGTGTACGCCTCGTATATTTGCTTATCGAGGAAGTGTAAATGATTTGCATACGAATATTCCCAAAATTCAAATGATATCATTAACGAAATAAGTATGCTATAAATATGCTCTTGTAAATCGTTTTAACTTTTATTTATGACTTTGTGATTTTTTCTGTGTCAATTAATTGGAAATCAATTAACATATTAAAAAATTTTGCATAAATTTTTTTTTTCAAATTTTGTAAAGTTTTATGGAATTTTCTCGGTATATTTTACATGAAATATATGATTTCACATTGCATATCGCTCGTTGTGGATTTTTTTGTTCGCTGATGATAAGTGATGTTAGGTTAATTCGAGTGATAACGTCAGTGATAAGGAGGGCAACCACCTCTGGCGAGATTGCTTCAAATGTTCAAGGTTTTCTTTTTGAATCCTTAATTGCTTGTTTTTTATGGATTAAATTTATGTAAGTCACCATTTTGCGATAAAGGAGGTTTATACCAAAATCGATTTATCGTTATTATCGAATCGGAGTTCGATCTTTTCATCGAAATTCCGTTTGGCAACGAATAGGTGACCAATCGGTTTCAATAGAAAAATATTGCTCATTAATAATTCTCATGTTGACCTGTACTTCAGAATTAAAATTTTTTTTCGTGGTTTGATAAATCATCGTCTATTTGACCTTTCTTTTCAATTTCACCACCCTTCTCTGAAACAAATGAGAAGGCATATCTTGAAATCTCTTTGCTTCTTCACTAACCTTCCAAGGTAAACTAACTCAACAATTATTTCTTTTGTTTCTACTCTTGCCCCATATTCATCCAGTCTATATCAAAAGAATCACCTATTCTTCCTGTCTGCCTTCTGATGCCACGTGAGTGATGACTACATCAGTATTTGTGAGGAACGACATAGTGATGACCACAATTTTGCATATTATCACATTTGCAAATTTCGAGAATCTTAAAACGACGGAGTCGATATAAACATAGCTGATTTATTGAAGCGAAGTTTGAAATGACTCTGAATAGCATTTGCACAGCTAATTGTACTCTTTGTTAAGTTGAAATATGCAGATGGAAGGGTAGACGAACAAATGCGATCTCAACTATATGTGTTTTTCTTCACTACGAAGCACTCGTAAAACCAGCATACTTTTATTGAATCTTTTCTTGCCAAATTGCATTGTCGAAGATGTGTTATATACATGTGAGCGTCAACCTATCTGCTACTATATTAATTTTGTCTCATAAATCTTATATATAAGCTAGTGTGATTGTCTATCCTTCATTTTAAATGGGTATGGATAGATGCATTTAAAAAAGGATATTTGCTGACGAAATGAAATACTCGCACATAATTAAATACTAAATAATCATTGAAAGCTTTATATTTTTCTAAACTTTATATTTTTTCTTAATGCCTCTTCTATAGCTTTTACAAAAGAATTGAGAAAAACGAGATGTTTTCATAGGTTTTTAAGGATGAACTTTTTTTTAAAAAAAATAAAATGAAACATTCGTTAAAGCAATAAACTGCTAATATTTTAATTGAAAACAGTAAGATTCTAATTAAAACTTTTTCTTACTTATGCTTGTATGATCTAGCTTCACATAGTTTGTTTTATTTATGGAAAAGTTTGTACGATGGTATAGAAAAATTGCTGATCGGGCAAACATAAATCCCCATCAAAACGTTTTCGTTGATTGTTGATTTATTTACTTTTCGAGAGAATCCGTTTACTTTAGCACAATCCTCACACATTTCTTGCTTTCATCTCTTTTGTATACAAGTAAATAAACGTGCCGCAACTATAATATAATGATTTTATTGAATACAATTTTTATTTATTTAAACGCTAACAATAGTGATTAAATTGTAAAATGGTTATAATTACTTGTAATTTATTTGGCCAGATATTTTATATATTATGATCAAATATGGTCATAGTTGTTATTTAAACGTTTATAATAGTAAAATTGTAATACTGGCATGTAAACAGTAGGTAATAACAGTAATTCATTCCACTGTTATATTTTAAGTTGTTTCGATTTCAGTAATTTTTTATTGCTTATTAGGCGTCTAAAACATGCCTTCGAATAAAGCATTCTGATCTACTTTGAACTGATCGTACAATTAAACAAGAGGACATTAAAGCTTACTGTAATGAATCTACTGTAAAATCTGATCACCGTATAACAGACAATGAGATGGCGCTATCATTGATATTATATATATATTTGATTGACATGTTGCAGAAGATATTCGTTGAGTGCAAACTTCAGTTCGTTAAAACTTGTTATAGTGTGCGCTTCATTTCTCCATCCAACTTTGTACCATTCCGATGAGTTTTTTTATCGAGATTGATTTTGCAGTTTGAAGAAGCAGTCTTTTCTGTATTGCATCTCATATTTATATTATATCAAATTCAAGCTCTATTTCGAAAAATTTGTAAATTTTTTAATACAAATATTATTCACCTGAAAAGAAACGGGAAATGCTTTGATCTGTTGAATAGCTTATAAGTCCCAATTCTAATCAATGTTTTCGAGCGGAAAGTGCATGAAATGGGATGTCTACTATGTGACTGTAAAATTTTCACGACGCTTATATGCCAATGGTCGTGTTGAATGAATAAGACTATGGGAGTGTCGAATATGAAGTAAACTTTTTACTTGCCGATATTTTAGCTTGTGAATTCACTGTCAGAGAAGGTCAACTCCTCAAACTTGATGTGACGATAATTTTTTTTTTTTGAGATTGGAATTAGCATAAATTTTTACTTCATATTTAAAGAGTTTATCATCCTCACTTCCTTTATTGATGTGTTGCTTGATGTGTTGCAATGATGGAGGAAATATCGCCCATGTTCACGCCTCATATCTCTGTTAAATAGGCATATCGCGCGTGTTTTAGTTCGCCATTTATTTGCATTTCGCAAATGTCGCCGTTATTTCACTATCTGGTGCAATGACACTTGTTAGTTAATTGGCCGACTATTCATTGATGCATATAAAACATTGTTAATTTGTTGCGGTGAATGTATTCGTACGCTAGATAAAATGGCAAAAAAGAAATTAAATGTATGATCCATTTAGTGGATCTCTTTTATGAGACTTTCTTCAACTTAGTGGACCCATCTTGTTTCCACAAAATTCCTGAACAAAGAAATTGCTCTTTTGGATCGATCCTTGAAGGAGATAAAGCCTTGGATTTAGGTCGAATTGTTCAAATCATCCATATGTTTCGTTGAAATGCCACTATCACTTGTACATTGTCATTCTTGAATATTCTAGTTTATGTTGTATGCATCGTTGCGTTTCTAATTGCTCGTCAAGGTTACAGGAAAAAATTTTGTTGAGAAATATTCCCCATAATTTCTTCACTATTCTCGAAATATATTTTACTAATATTTCTAAATTTTCCGAATTTAATTGACATGTTATTTCATCAAATATTTATTTCATTTTTCTAATAATAATCTAATAATCTAACAATGATTCCATTTTTTTAGATAATTAAAAATGGTATTTTCTTTCTAATAATTAATGATTCAGTGCTAGTTGCAGTTTTTTTTTCAAAAATTTTTCTGATGTTCTGTCAGATTTTCTAGTTTTCAGTTTTTCATGTTATTCCTATTCATTGCTGATATATTCCACCTGTTCACATACTATTGCCTTATTGTTTTTGACGATAGCATCTCTATGTTTCTGAATAATCTCTCCATAGGCTAAATATATTTGAAAATTTATCGCTAATATATATTTTACTCATAAATTTTTGCTAATTAAAATAATATTTATATTTTTCATATTTTATATTCGTAAATCTAAAAAATATTTATATTTATAACAAATAAAAAAATAACATTTCTTCATCAATTTATAACATTCATTTAATTTATATATATATTTTTTGTTTAGTGATTTTCTTGGATTTATCAATACTTTCTAGTTATAAAATTGAAAATGAAGTGAAAATCCGGTTCGTATATTACTATCACATAGGTGGATGCGTTGAGAGATCATAAATATTTATCGTCTGTAGGGCTAAAAAATCGTAAAAACTTTTACGCTCGTTCAGCTGTTGTTATTTAAGAGCTTTTAAAGAGTAGAGAGATGTAGATGTTGTTCATACATTTTTACAATCTATAGAATAGACGATATAAGTGAATCACCTCTTGCTAATGAACGCCCATTTACGATGCATTTATAAGAACTCTTTTAGCTCATCAAAAATCTTACATCCTGAAGAGGTTTAGTTTGATGGATTTTTTTAACGATTGCCTTTTGCGTATAAGCATAATTTTATTTTCCTTCTTATTTCATTTTATGCTTGCTTAATGACAGAACCATTACTACAAAGTTTTTCTTAATTCGGTTTTTATTCCTCTATTTTTGCTTTTTTTGCTTTTTTCTACTTGACTTTACGCTTCCATCTAATTCATAAAACTCATTCTATACGTTATGGTTGCGAACTGTGGTCAATTTTTGGCGACAAATTATCCTTTATGAATTTGTTTCCCACATATTTATCTTCTATATTTCCATCGTTTTATTTATTTCGTTTGCACCAAATTATATTTTTGACAATTTTAATGATAAAATAATTTGAAAAATAATCGAAATGTCTCACAACGAATATTTTCTAGAAATAATTATGAATTTTACTTCAGATTTCTTTTAACTGTTGAAAATTGCATTTCAACCAATTTTCCTATTGGTATATTTTTCGATAATTTTTGACATTTTAGATGATTTAATTGCTTTTATTTCATCGCTCAACGAAAATTTTATCGATGAGAAATAGTGTAATATTTGATATTAAATCTTTTGCGAGATAGAACGTTGACATTTGTTGCCCTTTGAATTAAATTCAATCGTTCGTTTGCACATTTGACATTTTTACAACAAATTCTATTTTTTTGATAAGAAATGCTAAAATAACGTGCCAGTGAAATGTCCTTAATGCTGTGTTCTTACCCGTAAATACCTGTAGGGCGTTTGGTTGCCTTGTGCAGGTTGAATGAGCACAATGTGGTGGTTTTTTGAAAGAATCCATCAGTACTATATATATATATATATATAAATCACACGTATGCTGGCAATTTATGACAACCTTATATCGTATATAATCATCTATCTCATTCATTTTCTACTAGAATGATGAGAGTGGCCGTTGATGAAATAACAGGGGAGGAATAATTATAACATTTCAAACCTCACCCTCCAGGTACGAATTAAATCATTAAATGAAGTTTCAGAGTTCAATTTCGAATTTGCCCTTTCCATCCCATCATCTTATAATTTTTATTGAAAATCAACCAATTCTATTTGTCCCTCTAAGCATTATCCTACAATAAGTCATTCTTTTTTGCTTAATGCTAAAAAAATTGTGATGAAAAAAAAATCTTTTTTTTATCACTCACTTCCTCCATCTTTCATCGCCTTTTCGACATTACTGCATTTTTTGTAGACAAAAAAAAAATTTGTTGAATGGTGTTCTTTCTCGCCAATAAAATAGCACACTAAAAGGAATATAGTTCTCTATCTCAAAGGATGAGCATTGGAAGGGATCATAGATGACCTTTGAAATATTCGTTTCATTTTTTATGTATTCACCTGGTGATCGATGTTTAATTGCGCTCAACGATTAGTGTGCGTTGTTGGTATGCAATTTTCGATAATCTCTGATTCACCTGAATACGAATACCCTCGTCATATTGGCCAGTCCACCTCTTTTTTGGCTACCTTTAAAACGGAAATCATCTTTTATATACTGAAATGATTGCTGAGAAAACATTGAATCCATTGATCTGGGCAATCAATCAACCATTTATTTCGATGAATTCCGAGAATAATTATATCAGGAAAAGAATCGGTTTTCCCCCAATTAATGCGGTTGATTGCTTACAAATCTAGGTTCACAATCGCATAAAATCACATTCGTCAATGGCGACTCAAACTTAACAAATTGCGCCGAATTTTTCTTTTAGTTGTGTTCAAATGACGTTCAAATGAAACCTTTCGCTATAGAACGTTTTAGAGTCTTATCAAAAATAATCGAAGAAGTACCATGCATATTCACCATATAAGATTTTATATACGTGACTTAATGCTACTTTAATGGCAAAAGTTATTATCTCATATTGGAGAAACTATTACATTATTTCATTTCATTCTTTTTTTTTTCTTTGAAATGACTTTGATAAGCGTTGGCGATCGTCTTTTCTTTGTTGATATTTTATCATTTCGGTGATCATTGCAGTTAGCACTGTGACTTTTTAGAAGATGATCCGAAAATAGAGAAATATTATTAGCATGGAATCATTAAATATAACCTCATTATTGTAAAAAATTGCTTTTCAATAAGCAAATCGATATGAGATGCCTTTATTTTCAAATAGGACAGAGTATCATAAAATTGCCTAAGGTGCTTTGTTTAGGTTTTTCATATTTATTAAAAATATGCACGTCTACTCATTTTTTTATTAATTTGCGAAGTCATCTAAAAATGATTTTCCTGTTTTAGAGAGTAAATTCTGAATTTGAAAAGATTCAGTCGATGAGGCATTGCTTTAGATGAGTGTTTCTTCTACTTCAACATCGTTTAGTGCACTTGACTTTTTACTATCATCACATCTTCGGTGCTTGTTTTGTGCAAATGGTATTTGAATTGCTCTTTGACTCGTTCGCTTGGTTATCGCTCTATTAGCTCGATGAATGCGACGATTTTGAACTAAATTTTTTAAAGTCCTATTTATATTACTAAGTTCCCTTTTCTCTTTTTCATCTTCCTGTTCATTTACTAAGTTCCCTTTTTTCTTTTTCATCTTCCTGTTCATTTGAAATTAAAATTTTCACTGAAAAAAATCGAAAATTCTCCATTTCTATTTTTGTTTTTATTTAGAAGCAACTTTATTGAGGTATTCGTTCGGTTAATTTTATAGTCTCATTTGTTATTCGTACACTTGGTGCATTGATTTTCAACGACATAAATGAATCATAAAATATATTTGTTGCCACTACATTCACAAATGTTCTTTTTTCACGTTGTCGTCTATGAATAGAATCCTTCCAATCGTTTCACTGCCATTAAATATTTAGTTCTCTTCTACACTCTTCTTTTTCTATTCTTTTCTCTCCTTTTTCACGATCTTTTAGGTGCTTACCGACTCTTACTCGTTTTTCATCAACCACTTATATAGAGTTTGAGCGTAATTTGTGTATCACCTGTGTATCGTTCATATTCTATACTAGCATCACTTTATGTTCCCCTTAGAAGGTTTTTAAAGCAGTAAAAGGACATTCGTTAGAGACATTTTCCTAATAAACGAATGCAAGGATTTCGAAAAGGAAAAATTATTGCAATCCAAAAACCTAAAAGAAAAGAGCAATATTGTATGCAAAAATAGAAACATTTTAGATATAAATGCCCATTGTTGGCAATAAGAAGGAATGTCTAGCTTTGGCAGGTATTCCTACAAAGGGTCTTCCTACAGATGTCGTCGTTTGACTGGGCGTAAGGTTCCATGCTTGGAAACCTCTATACTTCCCACGGTCAGATGACGAGAACCTCGAGCATTGAAGCCGGAACGAACCATTTCAGATGTTGCAACGGTTTCAGAAGATCATTTCCAACATTATTTGGTTCCGAAAGTCTATATCCTTCAATAGTTAGGGAATTCTACAGTAAAATTCTCTACGAAATTTGCAGATCCTTCTAGAGACCGCATCTACCGATCAATAAAAGTTGAATAGGCACTACGATCACTCACGCTTTGATTTAGGCCTATCAAACTACTTGACCTTGTATGAAGTTCGAGCGTATTTGAAGTGGTACTCACGAAATTGGCTTTCCTACTTTCCTAAAGATACATCATCTTTAATATGGCATTGCATTAATTGTTCGATGTTACTACTCGACCGTAGTGAAAATTTCACCTGACACAATCCTCCAACATCGTTTCATTTTGGACCGCTCTTGTCTGCACTTATTCAATTTTTTTCCACAAGTTTATTTTTTTATATCGGCCTTTTTCTATTTATATCATTACAATTTTTACATTTTTTTGTGGTGTCCGTTTCTACTCTTCTGGAGCATTATTACTTTTATTACTCATCATAGATCGAATTTGATGTGTTGATGATTTCTGCAAATTCGTCTACTTTCTTCCAATTTTTTTTTTCTTTTTTTATAAATTTGAATATTTTAGCGATGTCATGTCTATACGGCAGGAATTTGGCGACCATGGCAGGATTAGGGATTTCCTTTCCTCCTGATCCTGCCGTGGTCGCCAAATTTTTGTCGCAAAGAAACGCTGCAAAAAATAAATGAATGGTGGCAACAAGAGGGCTAAGCGGGGATGCGCTCAGATACAAAAAGGAGCCGCTTACAGAAAGGGCTCTACACACTAAGGAGGGCAAAGGCAAAGGCAAAGGCATGCGATGGAGAGTTAAATACAGTTATCTGGAATGACAACAAGGGCAGGAGACATAGAATCTTCTCACAGCAATGTGGCGATTCTATGTTTCCATTCCCATCAAATCTCCAGCGAAATCTTCTTAGTTATTTCGCTGGAATTTTGTTGACTTTCGCACTTTCACGCGACAAGTGTGCATATTGATACATCACGCATATGATTCACTACGGAAGCCATTGAAACATCAATTATTGAGTTTTGTGGACATGTCATACACACGAGAATCTTTACGAATGTTCAACTTGTCCGTCAAGTTTGAAAGGAGTTTGTGCATCAA
Organism: Baylisascaris procyonis; assembly: GCA_037389465.1. Classification (NCBI taxonomy): domain Eukaryota; kingdom Metazoa; phylum Nematoda; class Chromadorea; order Rhabditida; family Ascarididae; genus Baylisascaris; species Baylisascaris procyonis. The sequence continues at coordinate 3,207,550 of JAZARR010000193.1, forward strand.
AATTTCCGCCCATTTTACAGTCATTTCAACCATATTTTCCACCAATTGAATTATAAAATACGCGCAACATTAAATCTCTTGTTGAAATGCTTTTATGATTGAGTTTTCTTATCTAAGACATGAATGCACCGGCGCTGCTTATTGTTTTATTATTTATTTATAAATTATGAAGCCGGTTGGTTTTCTGGATTCTGGATTTATTTTTAAATTGAATTTTCTGAATTGAAATCGTTGAAAGCTTTAAGTGATTTCCATATTTGTAATTTCTGGTTTTCAATTAAGCTGTTGCTTAAGTTTATTATTTCTTTTTTGTTGTCCCGTTTTCTTATCGCATTTATTGCGCTAAGTGTGCACGTTTATAGATTCAATGTGAATTATTACAAATTGCACGCACTGAGATGAGAGATGCGATGAAAAAAGGCGTTATAAAGTCAGATAAAAGTAGCAGTATTTTCTAAAATTTCTTATACTATAAGCGTATAAGCACAATATTAGTACTGTCAGCTCAATTTACATGCTACCAAACAAACTGCTGTACTCTTAAAAAGTTATCAGTAATTTTTCTTTCGCGTGGTCGGACAGTTCGATTAATGATTCAGTCTTTTCTCTTGATTTTTGGCATATATTTAGAGGTTCTATCTCCGAATGCCCGCATAGTTTTTAGTCGTAATCTGATAAGTGTAAAAGAATGTTCGAGATATGAAGGATCTCATCTAGTAATGTAGTATTTTACTAGTGCTCTATGATAAAGCCAACTTCATCCTCGCTTAGACTTAGATGGCTTAAACGTTGTTTAGTGACAGCAACAAATAATTTCTAATGATGCAGTAGCAGGAGGTTAGTTGGTTAAGGCGTATGCCAGAAAGCGGAAAGTGTCAGGTTCGAACCCCATACCCTTTCAGTGATTGTTAGTTCTGTGTTACTTTTCGCGTCACATCCATCTGCATCAATAGTAAAGGAAGTATAACTAACTAATGGGAAGTTTAATGTGTTGATTTATTGCACTATTATACTACAAAAATTTGTTTCCTTTTGTTTTTTTTTTTTGTTTTTTTTGGTAGCACATTATAGTGAGTGTGTGCCAATATGTATGCGAACATCTATGTAACAAGCTCTATGATAGACATGGAAACAGTATATTTTCTACCAACACATGTTCTATCAATAATTCCCCACCAATTTACCTTTCATGCATCAAGTCCAATTATATCCCTTCATCCGCCCATAATAATTTCCATGTAATTTTGTGAGTGCATAAATTCCCACTATAAACTTATACCTCAAATCCCAAATATAAACTATATATAAAAAAACATTCGATTTCTACATAGTATATATGCAACCAGCAGGTTCTATATCTTATTCATTGTTAATGTGAAGCATTTGATAAACTTCGATATTTTTAAGTATTTTGTTGATACATAGAATATGCTACTCCTAATTTGCATAGAATTCTTGACTATTTGCAAATCTTTATGAAATTCAAATATAGCTATGCAAAATTCATAGAGGAATATTAGCTTATACTTCCGCTGCTTTGTGGTCATAAACAATGAGATTAGAATGTGGTGTTAAAACGGCAATTAGTCATTGAATTTCCGGTGGAATTGAATTTTTTAATATTGTTAAATATCCATCACCACTAATATAATATCGAGAAGGTCAAATCACTCTTTTTCACATAGATTTAATTCTGTGATGTGTTATCGCTCTTGAATATGCAAAAAATTCCAACAATATGTAAATTTTTTGTTTCCTATAGTATTTCCGACACTGTTTTCGGGCGGCGTTTTCGGATTCAATGGCCGCTATATGAATTTATGATCGTTTACTGTTGGAACACAATAGTAGTTCGCAGTTGACAATGAATGGATAAAACGGATTCGCTCGCATGGTTGCATCATAATAAAACCATATTGTTTTATCATTTCTATTATTGTATAGGAACAAAAATATGCTTAAAAAATTTGCATAATAAAATCATTCACCATTTTATATAAAATATTTTGCATTTGTAGTCGTATTCATAATGAACGATTAATATTATAGTGCTCTACTATATCCATAAGTTGATGTATTCTGCACTATTCTATGGGACAGATATAGAATAAGATAAGTGTTAAATAAATTGCACTATGCGATGATGCATATATGAGTGTACGCTATGGTTTTTCAAAAGTTTAGCATGTTGATTTATCGATCTTACCTCTTGTGCAAATAGAGATCATATTACGCTATAGAGTTGGCCTAATGCGTCGAATTCACTCATTCACACAACGTTGCTGTGAATGATGTTTGCATTACAAAGTGAATTGCTATGGACAACCAGCCTGTCATTTAAAATATATCAAATTAGTGCTGCAATGATCGTAATCAAGAACGCCTAAATGATCTGTACGTTTATCGTTTGTGTGTTCGGTGAAGCAAATAGAATAACATTCGCTGATAAATTAAGATTGTTGTGATGTTTATTGAGAATCATCGCATTGTAATGATTCAGAATATTAATTGGAGCTTTTCTCTGCCTTTTCTTTCATCGATGATTCTCTTTTATGTATTTATAGTTTATTGATGACATAAGTAAAGTTGAATTATTCTTGTTTTTTTTTAAGTTCACATCAAGTTAAATTTTTTTCCAGCTTTCTTATTTAATATTCGAGGTGGACTGTAAAGTTGCTATATATGAGTCCATAGTGCCAACACATTGGACTGTCATATGAACGAATATCAGGTTCGATTTCTTTGATACACTTGCATCTACATTGGCATCGACGCCATGAATTTGCTTTAAATCAATGTTTATTGAAAGACAGTTGCAGCTGTCAGCGAATGCTCTACATTAATATTAGAAGGCTGTCAACTAAACGATGTCCGAAGCCGAAACGTCTCATTTTCTATTATTGACGTTACGTATAACAAAGGTTATAGGTTGAATGCAACAATGTTTTAGAATGGCCCTAAATTTCAGTCACAGATGATCACGAATGACTTATTTAATAAAATGGCTTATCTTGTTCAAGTAGAAGTTTGCATATTGGCGCAGCTAATTTTTGGTAGAATATAAGTCAAAATTACCGAATTGAGATTATAACTGTTGACGAGGGTGAAGAGAGTTGGAGGTGCGGGAAGCAAAGTTTGAAAAAAAAATTAAATCAATTAAAAAATTTTTAACCGCAATATTTATTCTTACTATCTCATTGGAAATTAATTTCAGAAAAATTCCCCCTAAAAAGTTTCTATTGCATTGAAAGGAGTATAAGAATTAATGCCGGCAATACGACGTATCGTATCACAGTGCACATCTTGTTTATGCCTTTATTCGTGTTCATCAACAATATTATTGATCTTCGCTTGATGTGAGAAGTCGATAAAAATATCTCAATGTTATTGACAACATATGCCTTATTTGTGTATTATTGAAATCTATTGCGCATGTGAATGGAATCTTCAGTTGCCCAAGCTAATTCCTAATATAAGTCCTTCTAATATAGATACTCGTTTCCCTACCTTTCCGGTGTTTTGCTTATTTATTCGTGCAGTTTCGTAATGAGCATCGCAATGGTCATTTCTTTCTGACCAGCATTTTCAATAAGAAAACTCTTGATCGGTGATTTTTTGATGACGGAGATCGGTAACAAACAAGAAACCGAAGTAGGTCTTGAAAACGTTACTAGAATGGCGATAGATAGAAATGTTAGATGACCATGACCAACGTTCGCGTAATCCCTAAAACATGTCAAGCTGAGTGTGGCTATATTGGATGGATCGGCCACGTTGACAGCTGTTTAGATGGTATGGCAGTGTGATCAACACAATCTGTTGTTAGGCAATCTCATCAAAATTGGGCTTTTAGCACCAATTTTACTTTCTTAAACATATCCCTCGGTTGGTTAATATATAAATGCTGGAAAATTTTTGAGTTTTTTTTTTCGAAAATTTTTTCATAAATTTTGTGTAATTCGTAATTTTTATCCTCTGTTTATTGATTAATTTATCATTTTATTTTCTTCAGAAGTTATTATTCTTTTTTCATTTAGCGCAACGTATCTAATCCTCAATTAATATGTTAATTTCAACTGATTAATTCGAATTATTTAATTTAAATATCCAAATTTTTTAGTTTATTCTTTCACTATTTGGTCGGTTTGTTTTATCTATACATTCGATAAATTATATTTTTTTATTTATCGAATATATTAAACTCATTTACTCATCTATTTACTCTCACTGTGCTGAATTTTCTACCATATTTGTTGCTATTTTTGAGTTTTTTCTTCGATTTCGATGACTCATCGAGTTTTTTTTTTGTTTATCATATGATTGCTTTTACAATTTTATAAGAGTGAAATTTTCATTGAAAAATTTTTTCAACAAAAAAAATTTTTGCACTAGTTTTTGATCAACAGAATTCATGATATTATCGCTATTTTCTGGTTATTGGGGTTTTTTTTTTCAATGCACTTTTTATTTAGTGTAGTCAATTTCAAGTTTGTTGACTCCTCTATTGCACAACAAAGAATACTGCCAAGCAGTTTTTTCTCTCAGTTCGCCAGAAAAATTTTCGAAGTACTTGAAAAAAAAAGAGAATTCTTGAAAAAAAAAGGAAAAATAGACGAGAATGAAATTGAACACAATAGCAGTCGATCAACTCGTTAAAATGATCAAATTTTTGCTCCTTATTGAAATGTTTTGAAGTTTTTAAGAAAATTTATAACTTTCCGATTCATGAATGTTTGCGATTATAGTGTTCAAATTGAATATCCTTTTTTTGTATTTTTTTAATATCAATACATTATCATATCAGTATTACTCTTTGATTCTTCTATTGCATTTATCGATTTATTATGCTTATTTGTAGGCGACTGCTTATTCTATGTAATAACTCAATTTTTTATTATAACTTTTGAACTAGTAATTGGCAAATTTACTAGTACCTTTTGTTTATCGTTTAATAAAAATTTCATTAAAAATTTTGTCATTGATGATTTCGATGGACGATAAAACGACAGATTTGACATTTTTTGCTTTCTAACATATATGTGGAAATTACGAACCTCACCGAAATTTAAAAATACAATAGGATGGAACTGAATCAAATTAATTAGAATTCAATCGATAATTTAAAAGGATTTAATTAATAAATTATTGTGAAAATTATTGTCTATTCATTTTGGAAATGTGCATTACTATAAATATTGGAGCCTTTCTCTTTGAGGATGCATAAAAAATTTAAGTATAATCGATAGAAAGCAGCTGTTCTAATCGAATTCACAGTCGGGCATAATGTGGGTGAAGATGCATTGAGTGTTGACCTTGAGTGGACTCGCTAAATGAGTTGTCCCTATTCGCTAAGGGAACGATGGGGGGTATTGAACAAGCGAATGCCTCGTTGTTATGCCAGGATGATGTAGCCGGTTGTCCATTCATAGCACTTCTTGCATATAATTGCTATATTTGTGCAATTTATGACCATTCTGTTTGCGAATACGTCTAGCAAATTACAGTAGTTCCTTGAATATAAAGCCACAGGTTTCTGGTCAAGACTATTTTCTGTTCAAAGAAATATGTTTGATGTCATTGATCGTGATTGAATGTGATTGGTCACTATCCCAAAAAAATTGATGTGAGTGGTCACTTTTGTGATTGGTCAGTTTTAGCATAATTTGTTTGTTTGTTTTGTTCGGCATATGATTGATATCGAACTAAATTACAGCCGTTGCGCCATGACTGCTGTACGTGATACTCTATGCAATTTGCGTCCACTCGAAATCCCTCGACCGCACATTTCCGGTCTACAGTTTATCCCAACTCGAGGACGCCTCGGATTCTACAAAGTAGGCTCGTTTTTGGAAGGCTTTAAAAGGCTTAGGCCAATTGTACCTAAATCGGTGCGGTTGATATTTTTATTGCATAGCTCGAAATAATATTTAATACTTTTTTTTTTAAATTAAAGGTCACATTTTGTAGAGTGGATTTAATTTAAGAAGAAAATCTTTCAACGTGGATAGCTGAAATGATATTTTAAAATCTTTGCCGTTTCTGTTTGCTTAGCCCGAAGAAGATGACAACGACTATTTAGAGATGATGTTATCCATAGAGAAATTTCCATGCTTCAAAGGAATGTAAATTTTTCAGTTTTGCTAAACACTTAATTATGCTAGGTGTTGGAAAGTGGGATTGTTGGCTACAAATTAACGAAAACTCATAATTAGGCCGGTAAAGCAGATTACCTGAAGAATGAAATTCTTATCTATCGCAAATCATCTTCAAAGCTTCTTTTGCATATTTTGTTCCAATTATTTTTGTTCCAAGTTCCAATTTTTGGCTATCTAAGGTAATTCCTCTTTTTTTGGCTGTCTGAGGGAACTTTTTCGTTTTTTTTTTCCAATTTTTACCATTGAGTTCCCTGTAACCTCCTATAATAGGAAGTGCACTTTTGCATTATTAGAACGCAATACAGTCAATGATAGCATTTTATAAATTTATCATTTATATCCCTCATTCGTTCATATTCCCTTCCTACATCAACAAATATTGTTACCACTGTTTCCACGTTTTCCTAATTTTAGGGATCGTTTCATTAATCCGTCACTTAATATCTGAAAACGTGAGATCTGCAGAGTAACAAAATCCTCTTTCTGCAGTCAGCTAGCTGTTCCACCTTAGTAAGTTCCTGGGTATGAGAAAGCTTTGTGTCGAGTAAGTTAACACCTGGAAACTTTCAAAGCAGTCAAGCACAGAAAGTTACTGTCACTTGCACAAAAATATTATGCTTATACACCACCTTTCCCTTTCCTCTTCCGTATAATTCAAATTTCCTCGAATCCTTACTTATATATTCGCCCAACTCGAAGAAAGTTGCTGATAAAATGCGCTGAAGGTTCCTCATTTTTCATTCAAGCTTTCACTAAAGTCGAGAAATGATATTTTTGTGCGGTATGTGGCAGAAGTGGCATCGAAATATTGAATCCATCAACTGGGAACCGAAAGTGTTGACTTTTTTCTGCAATTTATTAATCCCATCAGCGGTTTCAGTTTCTATCACTGAAAATATCGCTGAAAATTGTTAAATTTCAAGGTCGAGTGAACTGGAATGAAGTACCATAAATTTTCTTCTTAATCGAAAATAATCGTTTAATCCAATTGGAAGATTTGAAAAATTTCGTCCAATTGTAAGAAAAAAACTAATAGAAAATTCGTTTTTCTTATAACTCGGCTAGCGTATACTTAAAATTCTTTCGTTGAAAAATACATGAGCACTCTTTAGATAACATATCTTTTTTTTCAACTTACATGAATCAGTGTGAATATATGACATTGTCCTTTTGTGCGCAATTTAATGATCAAATTTTACAATTCTAGTTTTGCCTAGTTTCCAAGAGTTGGAATCATTTGCCAAACAGACATACGCACACAGACACAGACGTATTCGCACAGACAGACATCATTGAAATGCATTTTTGCAAAGTAGTTTTGCAAAAAAAAAAATTCTAGTATGAATTTTAATAGCTCATCTAGATCATGAAGTGCAACCTTCTCTGTCTCCCATCCTCCCATCTTTATTTGCGTCTGACTAATAGTTTGTGGCATGTTACCTTGTGGGATATGCTCATCGCTGCGCATTTTTCAAATCACTATACCTTCTAATAAAACGTTCTCTTCAATCATTTCAATCTCACATGCATATGAGGTAGTCACGTTTCGCTGAAGTGTGCAAGCAAAGTAAAAAGTAATGGCTTGAAGTAGCCAACTTTCTATAAATACCACCTCATGGGAAAACTTCTGAAGGATTTTCTTGTTTTTAAGGACTTTGGAGGATTTAAAGGATTAAAGAATTTAGAGGATCTGAAGGATAAAAAGATTTTGGAGGTTTAAATCATGTATTTATTCCTTAGAAAGATAGTTTTTACTCCTCGGAAACATATTTTATCTCCTTATTTCTATTGTTTCACATGCGTTCCTTATAGGATTTAGGGTTTTAGCTTCCCAATTAAAATAACAAGTATGTATGAGCAAACGTGTGAGAATGGCCTTTTATAGAGTATTCGCCGTGAAGGCGCACAATACGGCATACAAATCAAGCCATGTGGTCCTCGAAGGCCTGCCTTGGCCGATGCATGTTGGGGCCCAGTTGAGCCAACAAAAGAGATCAATGCCGAAAGCAGTCGCGTTGGTTCGAACACATCGGATACGCAACGATTGGAGTATCCCAGACAAGGACAACGCAGCAGCCTCAGTTCTTCGGATGACGAATCCCACACTAGCAGTCAGGTGAACAATTACGTATAGAGTGTTGTTTTTGAATTGCACTAATTTCAAACAGATTTCAGTATGGAAACATTGAAATATCGCTGTGATTCGAAGAAACAATTTTCCATTTACCGAAATGATATTTTAATATTATATCGCCTAGAATTATATTACCGTTCTATCATACTTTCTAACTATTAATAAATTCTCATTAGCATAAAGGTAATGCATTCAAAATTTTTAGTTATCGAATTATTCGGTTGATTCGTCGAAAAAATCGCCATTGGACGAGCCCGAATATCCAGAACCCGATTACGATACAACGCCAAGCGTTAAAATAAAATCTTGCGACATCACCAAAACTAAACTTTGAATTCTTTTGCGTTTAATGCCGATTGTTTGCGGAAAGATAAAGCTCATAAGGAATCGTTGCAGTGGAATATTTCAAACGTGATAATTGATGGCTAACAGTACATAATTTTTTTAAGATGGGTTGTAGATAAAAGACCATTAATAAGCCATTTGAATCTTCCTAATTCCCCGGCGAAAGGGAGAGGATTTTATAGGAACTCTTGCATTCCATTTTTTTCTCAAAATTTTCTGATTGAATAAGGCGTTCAAAATTTTCTTAAAATTCCAAAGCATAAAATTGTTAGTGATTATTTATGCTTATGCATTTTAAGAGGTGAATTGCTTTAGTAGAATTCCCTTTAGAGTTCATAAATTAGAAGAGCCGGAGAAATGAAGGAGAATAGCGTAATATTTAAAACTATGGTACTATATGGGAAAATGTTTGGAATTATCACATATAAAGTAAACGAAAAAAAATTTTTTGTAATATTTTCAAAAAATGGTATCATCACTGCAACTTTTCGGATTACCCCTTTTTTGCATTTTTTTTGTCACGTGATTTTAGCGATTTGGTGTTTGTATTATGGCCAATTTTCGCAATTCTATTGGCCTGTAGTCAATTGATGTCAATAATATTGCAAAGACTTTGTTAACTGAATTTTTCAAATTTCTACTTCATAGTAATCGGTGTGGATAATTTTTTGATATGAATGACAAAAAATCTTTTTGACTACTTCAACTTTTTCATACAATATAAGGCGTTTATACTATTATATACTACTGTTACTTTCTAGTAGTAATTCTTACACTAAGGGAAGAGAAAAGCAAAATATACAGAAGGGTGGTGAAAGAAAGTGAAAACAAGAGAAGCATTCTGGTGGAAGAGGCTTGGAAATGTGCGGTCTTAAGATTGCAAGCACAATATTTGTTATCTTAGCTGTGGTATAAGATTTTTATTTTTTTTTTGACCTAAAAGATTTTGAATGAATTTTTTTCGGATCTCAACACTACTTAGCTCTGTAATTTTGAAAGTTCTCAACTTGGATTGGTCATATTTTAAGCAAAGTGGTCAAAGCTGGGAAACCAATGAAACGAAAATATTTCGGGAAAGAAGAAGGAGGCAACGGGAAGGGGATTAGTAACACCGAAATAATTATGATGGTCATGGCATCAACGACTCCAATTTGATTTTCCTTCATGAACGCAGAATAATCTATTCACGCACATTGCAATTCTTCGTGCTTATTCGTTTATTTACATCTATGTTGATTTTTCTATGCATTATTTCTTGTTTATTATATTCTTCAAATGCATATTTGTTTTAAATTTACATAAGAAAACGTGCGAAATCAATATGTTATATATTGTCTCATATTTAGTGGATAAAATTAAAAGCTGTATAACACATAATTGCTCAGAAACATCGTTTTTAATCGAAGCGGCATCCTGGCTAGTTGAAAGTCCGGCTTATTGACAGTCGTGGTTCATCGGCGCCTTGTAACAGCCTTCGAAACAGAAGATATAAGCAAATAGCAAAAAGTTTTTGTACATTCTGTGAATTCTTTCCTGGGGATTTCTGGAATGTTGGGGTATTTTCCACTTGAATATGACAGAACTGTAGAACTGTAGAATAGGAGGTTGCAAGTTAGACAAACGAAGTAGTAAGGCAACACAGCATTATCGATGCTTCCCAGCAGTATGTATCGATAAACAAGCATTACATGTGGTGCGATAACGTGCCGTCATATGAGGCCTTTCGATTGTACAAGAGGCAGGTCGCAGTGATAGCAGTCTTCAGAACCAGGCATAAGCTTTCCTCTTGTAGAGTTGGTTGAGCAAAGGTCACCCTCCATCACCTTGGGTGCATTCAGATGGCCGCCCTTACAAAACACGTTTCAATAACATCGCGTTTGCGCGTACATGTGTATGTGAGTTCTGTCCGTTCATTAGTAAGAAGTTAGCGTTGTCGAATGAATCGGGCGAACACTTCAACAGAGGCCAAATAAATGGGTTTCAAAAAATGAGCCGCTGTGACAGCACTTTAGTGATAAACTGCAAAATTGGTGAGGAATTTTATGATCTGGTTTCCTGTGGCGTAATGTTGGAATCTTTCGGATCGCCCAAGAATCAGGAACACCATCTCCGGAGAGGGGAAAGAGAATCTAACCTTCCTAATCCTTTCTTTTCTTGGGATGAGTACCTGACATGTAAGACATCCTCACCCCATGGTATGTAGAACTCGACGAAGGAGTAAATGTCCCTTCACATTGAGGTTCGAGATTGTTCGAAAAAGATAGAGGACTTTCCACGGAGATACTGTGGGCAAACTCCGGTCCAGAGTATTGCCGTCGAGCAGATCCTATCAGCACTCTCTTTGACATAGAAAAGATTGCTTTGAAGGCTAGATATATTGATCTTAGTGATGCGTTATCATCTGCTACTTCCGGTCACTATGGCATCCAAATTCCTCATTTTCCATTTCATGTTTCGATCTTTTTAAAACATTTCTATGTGGCGATATGTATCTATTAAGAGAAGTCCGAAGGTTGCTGAATTTTCTCCATCTCAAAATATTTGGATGTTTTGACGCCTAATTCTCTTGTATTTTTTCCTTCTATAACGATCCCTCACCTTTCCCATTCCATTGGACACTTTATAGCCATGTCATTTTACATCATCATTGATAAGAAGAGCAATTCAAAAATAAATAGCTGATTACTATACGCTTTAATCCGTGTTGAATGTTGACCGCAATTTTATTGATGTTCTAGATTATTCAAGATGTCCTTATCAATTAGCGATTTTTATCAGTTACGTGCATTGATTGAAATTATACGCTCAAATAGCCAAGAATATTTCACTTGATAAGCATTCACATTTATTTAACGTGCAATGGGGAAAATTTCCTCAAATTAATTCATAGATCACTTTAATTGCTAATATGACGCAATAATAGAAGCTATCGTTGTTCGAACTTATGATCTCAATTACCGATTATCAAAAAATGTTCAAAAGTACAAATTTTTTTTTTTTTTTGAACGGTATGCTCTTTTAAACGCAAACGTTTGAATTTCACTAGTAATATCTGCATTTAATATTGATAATTCTATTTGCACAACGGTAATGTACTTGATATATATATATATATACTTGAAGGAGTCGAAAATAGAAATTAATTGAAATTTAAATGAAAAGAAGAATTGATATGATTGGGGCATTTAAGCGTTTATATATTGACAATAGCAAGTACTTTTCTTCCTCTTGGTGAAATGAAAATTTTTAGGAATTTTTTACAAATATTTCGAAGAGTTGAAATAATGGTTTATCGCATGTCGCCTTAAATTTCCATCTACACAGCTTGTGCTCATGTGAATAATTTCGACTATTTGTTGTTGATCAAATTCTTGAATAGCAATTATTGACTTCGTTGATAAAAATATTTTTTCGCATAATTTTTTTCGTGAGAGATAAAACAAATTTCAAAGAAACTTTTTATTGCTTTCAATGGCGAAATTGATAAGCTAAATAACCAAATTGGCTGTAAAATAGGCGGTCTATCTCATATTTTTTCCCCAAGAAAATATCACCTTTATTAAATGCACATAAATTTATACTCATGATCACATTGTGAGTTCATCTGACAGCAAAATAGGTTAATATGATCTTTCGATTCAAATAATCTTGTTATATACCTTCAAAGATTTCAAATCGAATAATAATGAAACCAAAAAATAGAATATTTTGTATCGAAATTATTTAAGATTTTCGTTATGAACTCGAACAAAACAATGCACAATATCAATTTAAAAAAATGAGCAACCAATAAATCAAAAATGTATGGTCCGCATAATTGGAATGGTTGGCTTTGTTTTCGAGTAAACGGCTCGTATCGCCTAAATCAATATAAATACCAATTTCCTATGTTCTGATGCTTTCAGTTACTAAAATGGTAACCAGTCCATATGACAACATTGTCAGTAAAACTTATTATTTCCCTCATCCCCTCCCCATCCCCTTCTTCAAGTCATCTTTTTATCGTATTAAGCTTTATACTATTTTGAGCATTGTGAAAGTGTTTTCAATGTGTCTGACTGCCCACTTCGTTCATTTAAAAATCAATTCACAAACACAAACGTCAAATGCTTACCTCCCATTTTTCGTAAATGACAACAATGACGTCATTTGACTTGAATATGAACTTTACGAAAATGACGTCATTCGACTTGAATACAAATTTTTCCATGGCAAAGGAACGCTCTTACGAGTTCGTTCCCGCAATGTCAACACTAATCGATCCGATGAGTATCATATTTCAAGATTTAAAATCTCGAGTGCCATCTAAATTAATATCACTTAGATAATATGTAAATTTCTATTAATACAACTATGTGATTGTGCAAATGTTTGCATATCTGTGCGCTTGTTTCTTCTTTTTTTTTTCATTTTTTTTCAGATTTATAGCAGAGAAAAGAAGATTGCTTCATCATTTATATCGATGTTGTGATCTAATCTCATATATATATATATACATATATATATATATATATATATATATATATATATATATATATATATATATATATAGTTTGCATTGCTCGAAAGTGAAAAAGGTTTCCGTTGGTCATATTACAGGTAAGATTTTTGCATATGATTCTGTTCACGTGAAGTTTTGTCGCATCAAATGTTTTGTTGATTGCATTTTGCGTTTTTGCATTTTGCATTGCATTCTATTTTGTTGCATTTGGTTGAGCCATTAAAAATGCTAATATTGTTGTACTAATGGTGGATTACATCGATTACAAATCGTCTCATGCTAATCAGGTGGATACCATTTTTTTTTTTGCAAGTATTTCCAAGAATTAATCTTCACCGAATGAAAATTTTAAAATGCGAATGCGGAAATTTAAAATTTTAAAATTTCTGCTAAATAATTTTTTCTAATGAAGTGAAAGCAGTTTTTGAAAAACCAAATAAACCATGAATTAGTATAAAAAGAAGTTGATTATTTAATACGAAATAGTCGTTCTACAAATTTGAAAAAATAAATGGAATATTGATTTCCTTGAATCGAACAATTTAAAAGGTTGAAATATTCCCTATTTGCATGAAAAAGTTATTGCATTTTTTTGGTTGACTATACGTACCACCTTGAGAATTCGCACGTAGTGCATATTCTTCTGTAAGTAATTAAGGGCCGAAATATGAATATTTAGAAAGTACTCTCTACTTAGAGAAATTGCTTTTCGTGTTCTCGATGATTCGAGCTAGAATTTCATCCTCGCCTTTCGATTCCTCTATACTTGTAAGTATTCTTAGAGTAATTGTACCTAGCTTTGAAGTAAGCTTTATTTGTTAGTTACACTTTATTCGTGAGATTACTTATCATTTAACGCAACATTTATTCATATTTACACTCAGACTAGCACTAACATTTATTGTGAAATCTTTAATGGTATTTGTTACAAAATACCACTTTAAATACTCCGACGAATCCTTTTTTTGTTTCACTAATTTATGTGCCCTATGTTTGAAAGATTTCTTTACAATGTGAATGTCAATAAATTTTATAGTAATTCGTCTTGCGAGCAAAAATGCAGAAAAAAAACAAAAACAAAACAAAACAAAAGCAACCAACTCTCCTCATCGGTGTTTCTTTCTGGTAGTCATTTACCGTCCGGCTAGCGATTTCTATACGCCGAATATTATGGAATATTTGAATATTCAATTTTTTTGTACGTAAATAAAGGAACTGAAATCTGTTTGATATCGATGTTTAAAGTACAATTATGTCTATGTGCATTTAAGTGACTGAATAACATTGAGTAGCATTTTTAAACATTTATGCATAACTTTGTGTAAAAAGGATTCAAACTATGCATAGTATTTTTATAGATTGTTTGAGCCCCTTTTACTAAAAGAACATTTCTTTGAAGCATTGAATTACTGTTACGCAACAGGTGAACAGATTTTCTTTTCGAATTTCATTTCATCGGCTATGTTCATGAAATATCATTGCTAAATTCATTGTTTTTCATTGCTTGCAGTTATATGTACATTAACGATGCCAACGATCAACCGCTCAGCAGGAGTTCATTTATACAATGAGAGGATTGTCTGTTACGTCTCATATCGGGAAGAAGTGAAAACAGAAGAGAATGTACCAGTTTATTACTGAAATATGCTGTATGCGAGTGTTCCAAAAACAAGGAAGTAGATATGCGGTTGTTAGCTCAACGTGGTATCTGTTGCATACTAGTAGAACCACAATGCAAGTATACATTTTGCTGTCAGAGACGCCGACCTTGGTGAATTGGCTGAACTCTGATTCAGGGAACCCAACTTAGATGGTCTAACTTAATTCTTTTCTTACTTGTATAGACTTCGATGGTTTAGTTCAACTATGCCATTACGGAGGCTAACTTCTGTAACTTGGATGAATTATGTTGTCAGACGTCCTGACATCGGTGATTTAGCCGTTAGTTGTCTATTAGTCTGGAGTTTCAGACTTCAACATTTCTCGAGCCTTTCAGCTTAGAGTTTTGATCTGACAATTACTGAAGGATTGTGGGAGTCGAAACAACATTAACACTGCTCACGCCTACGTTCAAGGTTACACAGTGAGCTTTGATGTCGGTTTGCACCTGAGTTCACAACAACACACAGCGAACGGCTGTCATTCGATGATGGATTCCTCGGCGATACACATATCATTTCAAGTGCTCACGCTTAACACGTGCTTTTCAGACGATGAATAATCTCACGTAAGTTGGAGTTTTCTATTTGAACTTGAACTTATACTTGAATGGCAAGAAAAAGACAACAAATTTCGAACTGAATCATTTCCAGCAAGGATGGTTCCCTAAGAGCGGGGTGCTACCTATTTTTCCATGGGCACCATTGAGCAAACAGATTCATTCTACCTGAAAACGCTTCAACAGGGTGTTCATTGTCTCAATCTTTAAATGAATAGTGTAACAGTCTTACGGTGTGCTTTCCAGTCAGAATGTTCGAATTTTAAACACAACAATATTATCTTATTGTTATTCTATTCATGCATTAGTTTAGTTACACAACGAAAGGAAACGAAACATACATATAAAAACTTTTGTCAAACATCTGGAGGGGTTCATGTTGCTATGGTTGGTACATCGCGGGGAATGCATTGCGAGCAGGTTGGTAGGTGGAATTTTGAAGTTCCCATAAAGACTGTCCCAAAGAGTCGTTGCATAAAGTGTGCTGGAATTTTGAAGTTGAAGACCAGAATTCTAGGGGCACTTTAATTCTTGCTGATTATGAGTACGGGGGAGGAAGTTCTGTCGTCTATTCCACCCTGTGAGCTTTATTCATATCATTTACAGCGCTGTCATACCCATATCGGTATCGACAAGTAAAATGATTTACTCAGCAAAGGTTTCACATATAAAACGAATTGATATTTTTCGTTGATTTGTGTAAATATGCGTGAGGACTATTGACTCAATGCTTTGTATGCTTATAAAAGTACCTTTTCTCACCAAAAAAACCTATTTAAAGAAGTATTTTCGTTCAGGAATGCAAGAATTGTTTGTTTGGATGATCAAGAGTGATCAATCCATACAACTTAGGCAAACTGTGCACCACTATCGACGGATATAAAAGCGCTAATGGAATCGCATTATGCCATTTTGTGTTTCAACAAATATGCACGGAAATAATAGAGAGATTTAAGAATGTGTTAACATTTACATGTGATTTCATAAGGAAAGTTAGTCGCGGACAAATGAGCAAATCCAGTTTAGTTGTTGAAGTTTTAAATGAAACACTCGATCGACAAACTTTTGATGATGAGCCGTCGAGTGGAACTGCCGTTTACTTTTGATATGAGTGAATAAAGATTTGACGATTATCCAAAACCTGTTTAATCCACTTAAGATTGCTGCTTTTATCTGAATGAAACAACGTTATTTGATTGACCACCCAGTGGATTTTAATGAATCGAGTGACCTGTCAGCTAGTTGATCGACTGACCAATGTGGACGTTTTGATCAAACATCTAAATAAATCCCCATAGTAATTTACACTGATCGACTAATTCTACTGGGAAACTCGCAATAAAATGATTATTTAAGCTTCCTGGCTGATTAAGCAAGGAGTCGTATAAGTGCTTAAGTTATCAATCAGCCAGCAAATATATACATATATATATATATATATATATATATATATATATATATATATATATGCTTACATTAAGAGCCCTCAACAAGCATATGCTGAAGTAGTAATGGCACCAACCTGCTCGAGTCCAATTAAAGAGGCTTTTTGTCATAACTGTTAAAGACGGGACAAATGGGGGGGGGGGTGTTATATTCACATTCTCTCTTCGCGTACATATACGCCGGAGAGGTGCGCTAGGAAGATGATAAGAGCTATAAGAGTTCTAACATTTTCGCTCATTGCAAAGGTGTCTCTTTTCCGTGTATATATTGGCTAAGCATTTCGTCAGTGCTGAAATACCTATACCAGCTTTCGCAGGTGCGCATTATTGCACCGATGCACTTGTGCATCTTCAGTTAACTTACTTCGTTACTCTGCAAGAGTGCACATGTGCACTCTTATACTCCTATCGTTTTGCATTTGTTAACTCCGAAAGTTTATTAGAATACTGCATAATAGGCTTTAAAAGATACATAGCCAACTAAACCCTATATATATATATATATATATATATATATATATATATGCAGCAGACGAATCCTAAAGTCCGCAACTTTTGGCTGTTTTTAATGATGAGTGATTTTCGGCAGACGTGTATATATTTTACAGTTCATTTGCACCTTGCACGATAAGAAGTGACTGTGGGAATGTTTACCATTTTTATGCAAAGATTTGAATTTTAAAGTCGAAATTTGGAGAGATCAAATGTGGGAAAACGAAATAACCACTGAAAATGTTCGCAATAGTTTATATTATGAAAAGTTTCCAGAATATAAAAAAATTTCAAGCATTGTGAGGAAAAACACAAACAAGTGAGAGAGTCACTACGCTGTGGGTGTCAGAAATAAATAACCGGAAGCATTCCTAATAGTATGAGTACGGTCCACCGACTATGAAAATATTTTTTTAAGTTCTCCAGGATATCAATTCCGCATCTTTAGGTCCAAAAATCTACATTTCTGCTGATAATTGAACATTGATAAAGCAGTGAGCATGTTGGCTGTACCAAGCTTATTGTTGAAAAAAAATTTTTTTTGCACTAGATGTCAAAAGTTTGAAAGAAAGGGTCTGAACACTTTTGCGTTGTAATTAGAGAAAGTCTGCTTTTTCATGTTTTTCCTACTTTCAATCCTACAGCATCAAACAACATCGAATAGTTCATAAGATTTGGCCACTTCGGCCTATCATTTTTTGATCACCGAATTTGGCTTAAGATCGACGTTAATTCTATATAGATGGAATACCGAGTGGCAAAAACAGTCGAAGATAAAATATAAGATGGCTAGAGAGTTGGATTTTATAAGATTAATTTTGCTTGTCCTTAATTCAAGTTCATGATCTCTAATATATTGACCGATGAATTAGGGGAACCTGTTGCAGGAATGATTCCAACTTGGTTGCTTCATTCAGGATCAGACTGGAACTGATCACAAAGCAAGGCGATGAACATCTTGGTGATTTTGGAGACCAGGCAATAATTCGTTTGACTCTCAATACGATTTGTTGTAATGAATGTTGTGATCGAATATAAATCTAGATTTAAAAACGAATTGATACAACCACAAAGGTTTGCATTCAGTATGGCATTGACGCTATTACTGCAATGTTTTCGTGCACTAAATGCACAAAAATATATTAAAATATGCAAAAAATATTCAATCTGCAGAAGAATATGCAAAAATCTTCGAACTCTAAAACTTGTAAGAGTTGAATTTTAAACTCAAGTAAGTCTTATCATTTATCATATATCGCCGTGCAAAAATTATAACAGCAAATGTGTCGATGAGATGTTTTACTTTTAGACGATAGTCGATTTGCCAATATTTCCCCCACAGAATATCATATAGAATGATTGATTACCTTTCAGCTTAGGCGTATTTTTGTATAATTGTTAAGTTTGCACGTTTTCAGCAAGCATCATCATTTATGTAGGTCATTGATTATGCTTATCAGTCAGCTGCTTCGAAAAATAAAATCACTCTGATAGTAATGATATATCTTAACAGCAGCATGCAATCGTTAAATGTTTGCCATGACCGATCTTTGGGTTTATCTCTGATATAAAAACACCAAAGAAATAAAGCATTTTATATTACGACCAACTGAAGAAATGGTTTTAGCGACAACCTGGCGTCATATATATCGGGTGCTTCAAATTTTGAAATTTTTCGAAAAAAAATTTTTTCCCTTCATTGAAATTTTTTCCTTTCGTTCAAATAGATTGGCTAGAATTTGGCAAGTTTGCAATAATAGAATATTCTCATTCTGTTTTGTGATAATCGATTTCATTCTTATATATAATGCAAGTTTACTCTCTTGCAATATTTGCGCTATATTTATTTCAAAGTCAAAGATTTTCATTGGTGATGAATTAATTGGTACTATCCTTATGATTATCGTAGATAAAAGAAAACTTCAAAGGTACCGGCTGTCATTAAAAGATTTCACAGCTACATGCATATAAATAAATTATTTCAGCAGCATCTGCATTTCACATTTGCTCTGCATATCGAGAGACTATCACGCGAATTTCAATGCTAAAAAATTAAACTTCTTGTGAATAAGGTTGCTGCATTATTTCGTCGTAAACATTTAATTGTCAATGTTCTTTTCTTTGATTTTTTCTTAGATTTTTCGACTCGTAGCACTTCATGAATGCATTCATCAAAATGTGTTTACTAAGCATTCTTTCTTTTTTAGACGTCTGGCGTGTAGCAATGAGAATAATTTTGCTTTATAGATTTTCTTTTAGAAAAATCAAATTCTTGAAGGAGAAAAATTTTCTTCTTTATATACTCTTATGAGACGATATTCGATTTCAAAAAGAATACCAATCTTAAAACTTTGAACTTTTAAATTAGATCGTTCGATGTACATATTTTATCTGTTCATGCTCTAACAACTGCTGCTATTTTTTAATGGCTTCCACAGACTGACTTTTTGTAATGCTAATTTTATGGCCTTAAGTAGAGAGTGGGGATGAAAATGGTGCGGTGATGGAATGGGTGACTTAGGAGAAAGGCTTAGGGGAAGGAAGTTCAAATGAATAAAATTTCAATGCGATTTTTGACGTCAGGTTCACTTTTCACATTGCTACGAGTCTGAACCCTGACTCAGCAAGTATATATATATATATATATATATATATATATATATATATATATAGTGTAAATCAGCAATATTATGAAAAAAGAGAAAAAATTTAGCAGGGTGTCTTCACTATTATGCATCGAGGACATACTAAAACGGTCATAACCTTCCAGCGCACTTCATCAACTCATAATATGTGATTCTACCATCACAAACCACCATTTAAATGAAACATATTAAAGGAATTGAATTAATCTCAATTACCTTTCGAATATATTGTGTTGCAAATCAATTATGAGAGTCCTTCTTATGTCCTTCAAATGTCGACATATCTACAGCTCATAGTTTCCTTTGTATTCTTCACTTGTTTTTTTTTCACATCTCATATTCTTTTTTGAATAACTTACATGTTATAACGCTTACATTGCGTTGCACTAAAATATATCCCTCAAAGAAAACGAATAATGAATCAAAATATTTATTTGAATTTGTTGATTTCAGTTTCCCGACAGAATGTCGAGAGGAGCACATCGTTTGATGTGTTGTTTGCTCATCAATCTGCACGTGGCTCATCAACAACACTTCTCGCTCACGTTTGAGTTCAGCGAATGCTATACTTTTTACTAATTACCATTACCTACTCTCAACTGAAGACCGTTATCGGTATGCATAAAATCTTATCCTGAAATTATAATTAATTATTGCTGATGTTAATCAATGTGCTAAAAATATCACAAGAATTCTACACCTATACGCTTCCCCTCGTTAAGTAATGATTACAAAGAAAGTTGCAATTTTTTGAATTGCAATAGGTTTGCATGATATGAGTGCTATTGCAATTGCTTGAAATTTTTTGAGCGGTTATAAAGTCTTAAAATTGAGAGGTTATAAAGATTTTAAAGCCTACTTCCTTCGTAAGGAGAGTTCAATTTAAGATGGAATATAGGCGATGAGTTGACACAATGCACACTTATAAATCTATTTGTGAGCTTTCCATAACTTTTTTTTGCAATAGCTAGTTGTTGCATTGCAACGAATAAAAGATTTGCGTGTTTTGCTTTGTTTCTCGCCTTTCAGTTGGATTGGATGGTTCAGATATTTTTTGAATATACTCAAATACTGATGTGATCGGTTCACTGAATGAGTAAAATTTCAAAAAAAAAAAACAAACACATACTGTGCTAATCTACCCATCATGCTTTCCATATTTTCATCTCATATCTTCAGATCGTTTTTGAATATCCTAATTTTTCATGCATAAAACTCATTGAGATTCAACTCATAGATATACTTTGAATTATTTTTTAGTCATATATATCTCATCAGACTCTTTCATTTTTTTTGTAAAATGAAGAAATTCATTCATTCATCTTATAAAAGAGAAAATTTGATAAAAATTTCTAGTAAACCATCCTAAATGGGACGTGTACTTATGAAGATCGCATCCACCGTAGGTTCCGAGTATTATTCCAATCGTTTCGTTAAGAATTCTAGTTTTAATGGCTTTCTTCTAAACTATTTTGTCGACCGATCGATTCACCAACATTGATCTGCTTATAGGCATCTCACTTTCGAGCACAAAATTCGCATCGTTTATCCACGATGAAATGTTTGGTGTGTTATTTTTTCTATATAACTTAAATTTCCTGCAGAAAACATTTGGAAAAAAAGTTGTAAATGTTTCAGGCACTACCATCAATTCCCTTTCAAGAATTTATTTGCCGAGTAGATATTTCCATAGCAATTGCTGTTGTCATCGTTAAACGGTAAGTATTTTATTTGAATATGATTTCCAATTTATATGTTTCAGAAATGATTTCTATTTTATTTCCATTTATATCTCCATTTTTTTGATTTCCCTTTATACTATAAATTGAATGAAAATCTCATATTTATCTTTTTTTCGCATTTTTCTTTTTTCTGACCATCTTTATTTTTAATTATTTTTGAAAGAATGACCTAATTCAACCAGCAATTTTATTTGTTTACTGATTGCTTATTGTCATATTGAATCAAATAATTTAATTTTTTTGTTATTCTGATGATGATACTTGGTTATTGTTGCTTACTTTTACTTTTTTACATGATCACAATATATGTCATATATCTGCGTTTGTGACTGGAGACGTTAACGCAGCAAGCTCCATAATATAGCCAGTGATGGATGACTCCGGAATCAGGTTTCTACAACAATTTACTGGAATACTTGATTCAAATATCAGTAGCGTTTACAAAACACCAGAACACATCTTATGACAGGAAGAGCTGGCTGGAATTAAAATGCAAATTTATAGAGAATTCTAACTCCGAAGTCACACACTATTAATTTGTCCCCTCGACATGTGGTAATTAACTTTTCCACGAGAAATAAAAGTGAATGTTACTTTGAAATTTTGTTGAAAACAATACAATTGTATGTTTCAGTGAAACAATTAGAGACTTTCTTAGACTGCGTGAGGTATGAAAGATTTCCACGTGCCTTCAGAGTGATTGTGCTTGCAACAAATGAACCCGATTGAAAAACATCGTGCATTGTTGTCTGTAACTGATTGGTGCAGCATTTCCATGTGAACATTTCCCAGAGTATTTTTTCGTCGCTTCAAAGTACCACAAGTAGACAAATGCATCTACGTAACTAAAAGTTTATATATATATATATATATATATATATATATAGAGAGAGAGAGAGAGAGAGAGAAAGAGAAAGAGGGAGAAAGGGAGGGAGGCGAGGAAGGGGGAGGAAAGAGTCATGACAACTTTTTCTCCTGACCATCCATCCTCAGGTTAGATGGCGCTCAGGTTCATATCGTCAGTCAAAAGGGTTTTACGCCTTTTTTATAACCTTACTGAACGATAAAAAAAAGATGACCATTGTGTTACGTCGAATAATTGCATCAAAATTGACGCCTTCTGATTTCTAATTGTCTGTGCAGGCTGCTAGTCATTGTCGAGTGATCGAGTTGTGGTGCGGTCGGCTGAAGTATGACGAGATCGATTTCAATTTTATCATTCCCAATTCTTAAAAAAAAAAAGATTTTCCCGTATTATCTCTCCACTTAATTTCCGACAGTAAAGCTTGCTATGATTTAGGTGCTTCATTTTGCTTAGAAAATTGCATTATATTGTACAGGTATCTATATCTATATCTATATCTATATATATATATATATATATATATATATATATATATATATATATATATATATATATATATATATATATATATATATATATATATATATATATATATATATATAGCGGTTGAGCAGAGCTCATGGAAATCGCTAGATTTCTATTCAGTCGCACTTGAGACCAATGGCGGAAACATGAGAGAATATATAGCGAAATAATTTCGCGTTTTTTTCGTTTCTTGAAATTCTGTCTATTTTTTATGAAAAGATTTCTTTTCTCTTCTGTCCGTATTGAAATGCGATGTAATTTTTATGAGACATTTACGAACTTTTTGTGGGGTTGAATTATGATAACTTTATATGTCTCTATCGATTGTGTTGTTTTTAAATTGAAATCTAGAAATTTTGACAATGAAATTTTATATTTTTATATTTTGAATTTGACGCCATCAAATCAATTTTTGTTGTGATCAATAATTCTTTTGTGAGTTTCATATCGAGCTAAAAGTTTTAAAATTTTTTACGCAATTGTTATATACGATGTTTCAGAGTGTTTTTATGAAGAAAAATATACTAGTCGAATATATAAAACCAAAATTCCAGTTTCATTTTCAACTTTTAGTGACCTTTCAATAAAACTGCACAACTAATTTTAAAATAATAATCTATCAATAGAAATTTCAATTTATTGGCAGCAAAAACACTATCAATACTAGCAATACAATAAGTGAAACTCCAGGAATTATAAAAACAATCTTCAATCCTCACAATAGTTCTGCAAAAGTCGACCAGATCGATGATCGGAAATTTTTCAGAATTCTACTAATCAAGAATTATCAGCTTAAATAAAAAAAGCGATCAATATTTGAGTGCTTTTTTGCCACCAATATAAATATATCAAAATGAATATCTTCATTTCAACGCACTCAAATGTTACTTTCTTCTCAAAGATTAATTCCTCTTCGCTATTCTTTGTTTAATCGCTTTCAACAAGATAAATGAGTTGTTTTATACTCAGCAAAGATCTTATTCCCAAAAATATTTGCACTCAAATTGAACTGATAGCGATCGAAGAACATTTTACAGAAAGATTATCGATGATTGCACTCAATTTTCACTAGAAAGACACGTTGCGCTGCAGCCTCTTATCATATTTTATCACTACAAATAATCAATATCAGTTAATTACGATGAAGCAATTAGGCAAATTTCAAATATCAGCATAAAAATTAGAATATTGATATTACATTTATCGATTAGTAGTTATTGCAAAAAAAAAGATCGAATTTACATATTTGGCAACACTCGAAATTATTTAGTAATTTTATTGTTTAATAAATGAAACGTTTATTTTGTAAACAAATAAATATGCAAAGTTTCATAAGAAAACACTCAAACGCATGCAAAAAAACGAAAGAAAAAACGCACAGCGAACGCAATAGAGCATATGGGTACATTTGAATATGCAGTGTAGCCTGCACACAACAACTGGGCAACATTTAAAGAATGGCTATCATGATTCAATAAATGAGTTATATATACCACATAATTTCAAATAAAACCATAAGGGTAGTAGTTTTTCGAAACTGTTGAAAGAGTGCCAGATAAAAATTTGGCACTATTTTAAATTTAATATTGTCATATGATTTTTGAAGAGGGGAATTGTTTTCGATTATCAGTGCATTATTCGGTATCTAAAAATAGATATGTTTATGAATTTCAACGTTGTCGTAAAAGTTGAACTCTATGGGATGCATGATTTGCTTATGAAGCAATTAAACGAGTCTTCGATATAATTTCCTGACAACAAATTGCTGTTGTTTATTCAAGCTCTCAGTCAGATATTCAGTTTATTAGATAGAAGGCAAGGGGAAGGGGTTAGATGATAATATGGAGAGGATTGTTTTCGCGATAGGGAGGTGGAGTTGGAGGGGGGGGGGGGGGGAAGGAGAGACCGATTTGATGCATGATGCCCTTTTGAGGGAGGGGGGGAGGGAGGGGCGAATGCCAGTTATAGTCTAAATTGATGAGCGAAATTGGCTGAATACCGACGCAGATTTTGAAAGGAAAAATTGCCGAAACAAATGAGATCGCTTTTATAGTTATTATTGATGCATCTCTCAGTTAATTTAAATTTTCGATATTTGAGTACCTGCTTGATAAAGCAAATAAGTATAACCTAGTGGAATCGATTTTAAACAATTAGAGATGAGTTATCCATAGGAATGTAGCGATAGGTATGGTTCGGGAATTTACTATATTTCTTCAAATAAAAAGTCACCTTTAGTTGAAAATTCTTTAAATGTGACGTTGATTATATTTGCAATATACAAGAAAACACATTTACTAATGGCACTTCAACAGAGGATCGTTGTAACGAGTCATAATATTCGCTCTCTCTTCGACGCAGTGAAGCTATAAAAAAAGATTAATCGATATTACTTGCAATAAATTCTGAAAGGAAGTCAACACTAGATGACGACGAGTCGACTGGTTTTTAGCATTGCATAAGAAACCGGAAAAAAAAAGAAAATCTCAGCAAACGAGTGATACCTGTTTGTGTCAGATAGGTGCTGTTTTATTGAATATTTAGGTATAAGATATATATGTAATTATGTACCAGATATTCAGGTAATCAGTGATCAATATGCAGATAGCTAGAGACCGTATATTTGAGTGAAATTTTCAATTCATGATCTCTCATAAATATGCGCTAACGTAAGCAAGCAGTGTCTAGTTGCTCTAGCTCAACTACGTAATAGCATAACATTCCCTTCAAAATGATGATCGATAAATGTCTACAGTTGAACGAAAGTTGATCAGAGATTAAATCGTGCATTCGGATCTATTTTCCCTTTGATTTTTCTATTTTAAATTTGCCCTTTACTATCACTAAAAAAATTCTGCAGTCATTATTTTTTATTGCTGAAAAAATTTGTGAAAAATTACTGAGAATTTGATCTTAAAAAATGGTTAAATAGCACGTTCAACTGGTAAGTATTGGCTAGCTTGTAGACCCTTAACAATTATTACCAACATATCCTCAATTAGAAAACAACAACTTCATCAATACACTTTTTAATGTTCTTTCATAGATATCAACAGATATCGCTAATATTGGAACCTCAGATAATATTAAAGCGAGATCATATACTCATCAATATTATGGTATCAAATTCGATGAAACTTTCATTTCAGGATTCCAATCCACCCACGCATTTTTACGTTTACTCATGTGGCTAATATTATAATCTATTTCTTGAGTGCGACGATTGCGATTGCAATGAAAATGATACATCAAATTGGGGAATTTTCGTATCATAGTGATACTAGTAAAAAGAACTTAAGAAAAGTTGCGCATTTTAATGTCAACTCGGCTTGAATATTATACCACCATTGATTATATACTTGAATATCTATCTTTACGTATATACCTGAATATTTACCCTATATATATATATATATATATATATATATATATAATTCAGCTTGAATATCATGTGTGAATGCTACCGACATGAATGACCTACATGATAGTGATACGTTCTCTTGCTGCTGAACTTCGTATGGATATTTTTCAGACTTGCGGACTCCAAAAACGACTGAAAAGTCGACAATTTCGATCCTGGTGGCCTACTCGCTCGCCACCCCTTCCCCTCCCCCTGATTTGGTGGTTCAAACCGATTTGCGGCAGACCGCTTGTTGGTGAGTGTTAATCATAGGTCATCTGGTTATCGTAGTGGAACGTTAATGTTACGCTCCGCGCGATCACATAACGTCGTGATTCGGAAATAACATTTTTGTAAACAATAAGCCCCAAAAAATACGTAAAGGAAGTTTGGTCAGTGATCTGGCCACTTCAAAGAGTGGACACTGTAGTATATAGTAACACCGAAAAAATTTTAAACTACTATATCATATCAATTCGATATCATATGATTATATTATATTAGTGCAACGTAGGTTCAGTATTGCTCTCAATATTTGTTTGGTTGGTTATTACGTAAATATATGACGCGATAATTAAGAAAACTTATTTAATGTTCGATTAATTATGTGTTATTTGTTTAGTTCTTCATTGAATGCAAATTAATTTCTTGTTATTCTAATCTCAAAAAGAAATCAAGAGAGCGCACAAATCATGATGTGAAATTTGATGAATAAACATTACGATCAAAAAAGTTCGTTAATGCTCGATTAAAATTTGCATACAAGTTGCGATATTTGAAAGTTATGGAAATTTTATTTATTCGCTAAGTTTTTCATGGCAACCGAAAAACATGCTTTATTTCAGCGTTTAAAGTTGGAACATTAATTCAGCACATTCCAATATTTCAACCTTAGTGTTGTTGGCAGATAATACAGCAGAAGTATCTAATACTAAATATGATTTCGCAGTTACCGTTTATTTGTTGGTAAATAGTAAGTGAATGAAACTCGGCTGTTTAGAGGCTTTTTGTAAACTGTGAATAGATCTAGGAGAATCGAATGAACACACAGTTTTTTTGCACCATGCTTAATTTTTGAGGTTATTTGTAAGCGTTTACATGGTATTTGTTCTATTTGAGTAAGTTTATGCGTCTTAATCTGCAAATAACGTAACTATGGTTTATGAAAAATATAGGCTATAATCTGCATTATACGACCACCCTCATGCCAAACCTTCATGCCGATTCATCAACTTTAAATAGGCTTTATTTGTACTTTTAAAATTTGCATATGTAAGAAACCGTTTGGCATACAAAAATAGTGGAAAAAGAGTGAGTTCTAACGGAGGAATTTTAAAAATTCTTCTGTTCGGATGGGTCTAGATGCACTGTTGCGCTTACCTTATCGTTTGTTGGCAATTTAGGAAACGATTACTCAATTTTGTTACTTATATACACTTTCGTCAAACTCTATAAAACCATAAATTTTAATGAAAATCTGTATATACATTTGTTTTTCTCTATAAAACCTTCAAAAATTGAAAAAATAGAAGGAATAGGGAATGGGGGAGGGAGAGCAAACTGAGTAGGGGAGGGGTGAGGTTGAGGGCGAGGTGGAGAAGAATCGAAGAAGCTTTACCCATGAAAAGGAATTGAGAATTGATGGGAAAAGGGAAAATTTGCCTTCAGCGGTCTCTCTTCACTTAGTTGAGAATATTTCTTTGCACCTATATCGAATGTTTAGCAGTCAGCCGTTTGAAGCTCACCTGTTGACAGATGCTTTGCGTGGTTAAAAGTTCAGAATTATTACACTATTTCATATGCCTTCTTTTTTTTACCTTTTCCAATCCCTCTCAAAATTCAATATAACCCTCTGAAATTTATGACAACTATTAAACTTATATGCAAATTTTTTGATAAGCCATCAATTATATGCAAAATTTTTGATAAGCCATCAACCAAATTCGATACATTTGTCACATAATTACCCATATAGTTAAAAGAATTTTTTTACAACTTCACTTTTATGCATAGCAATGACAAATAGTGTCCACAGTCTAAATTCAAAAAAAAATTTTTTTTATTCATAAACTCTCTCACCCGAATATTTTCAAATAAATATTCGATCATAACAATTATAAATGAAATTTGTTTAGATGAGAGCAAATTTCATTTTCTCGTATTGACGGTATTCTTTACTGATTTCAATTGTTATGTAAGAGTTGATTTAATGCAATTATTTGACTCAAAAATTTTTTTTACGTTAATAATTAAATGCTGCAAAATATTTGTTTTCCTCTGTCGATTTGCTCGAATAAGGGCTTACAGAAATGAAATTGCAAATACGATTACGTTTATTTCCTCCTTTTTCATTATTGCAATATGTATTTCAATTTGCAATATGCAAAGAGTATTTCAATTTGCAATATGCAAAGAGTATTTCAATTTGCAATATGCAAAGAGTATTTCAATTTGCAATATGCAAAGAGTATTTCAATTTGCAATATGCAAAGAATATTTCAATTTGCAATATGCAAAGAGTATTTCAATTTGCAATATGCAAAGAGTATTTCAATTTGCAATATGCAAAGAGTATTTCAATTTGCAATATGCAAAGAGTATTTCAAATTGCAAAATGCAAAGAGTATTTCAATTTGCAATATGCAAAGAGTATTTCAATTTGCAATATGCAAAGAGTATTTCAATTTGCAATATGCAAAGAGTATTTCAATTTGCAATATGCAAAGAGTATTTCAATTTGCAATATGCAAAGAGTATTTCAATTTGCAATATGCAAAGAGTATTTCAATTTGCAATATGCAAAGAGTATTTCAATTTGCAATATGCAAAGAGTATTTCAAATTGCAATATGCAAAGAGTATTTCAATTTGCAATATGCAAAGAGTATTTCAATTTGCAATATGCAAAGAGTATTTCAATTTGCAATATGCAAAGAGTATTTCAATTTGCAATATGCAAAGAGTATTTCAATTTGCAATATGCAAAGAGTATTTCAATTTGCAATATGCAAAGAATATTTCAATTTGCAATATGCAAAGAGTATTTCAATTTGCAATATGCAAAGAGTATTTCAATTTGCAATATGCAAAGAGTATTTCAATTTGCAATATGCAAAGAGTATTTCAATTTGCAATATGCAAAGAGTATTTCAATTTACAATATGCAAAGAGTATTTCAATTTGCAATATGCAAAGAGTATTTCAATTTGCAATATGCAAAGAGTATTTCAAATTGCAATATGCAAAGAGTATTTCAATTTGCAATATGCAAAGAGTATTTCAAATTGCAATATGCAAAGAGTATTTCAATTTGCAATATGCAAAGAGTATTTCAAATTGCAATATGCAAAGAGTATTTCAATTTGCAATATGCAAAGAGTATTTCAAATTGCAATATGCAAAGAGTATTTCAAATTGCAAAATGCAAAGAGTATTTCAATTTGCAATATGCAAAGAGTATTTCAATTTGCAATATGCAAAGAATATTTCAATTTGCAATATGCAAAGAGTATTTCAAATTGCAATATGCAAAGAGTATTTCAATTTGCAATATGCAAAGAGTATTTCAATTTGCAATATGCAAAGAGTATTTCAATTTGCAATATGCAAAGAGTATTTCAATTTGCAATATGCAAAGAGTATTTCAATTTACAATATGCAAAGAGTATTTCAATTTGCAATATGCAAAGAGTATTTCAATTTGCAATATGCAAAGAGTATTTCAAATTGCAATATGCAAAGAGTATTTCAATTTGCAATATGCAAAGAGTATTTCAAATTGCAATATGCAAAGAGTATTTCAATTTGCAATATGCAAAGAGTATTTCAAATTGCAATATGCAAAGAGTATTTCAATTTGCAATATGCAAAGAGTATTTCAAATTGCAATATGCAAAGAGTATTTCAATTTGCAATATGCAAAGAGTATTTCAATTTGCAATATGCAAAGAGTATTTCAATTTGCAATATGCAAAGAGTATTTCAATTTGCAACATGCAAAGAGTATTTCAATTTGCAATATGCAAAGAGTATTTCAATTTGCAATATGCAAAGAGTATTTCAATTTGCAACATGCAAAGAGTATTTCAATTTGCAATATGCAAAGAGTATTTCAATTTGCAATATGCAAAGAGTATTTCAATTTGCAATATGCAAAGAGTATTTCAATTTGCAATATGCAAAGAGTATTTCAATTTGCAATATGCAAAGAGTATTTCAAATTGCAAAATGCAAAGAGTATTTCAATTTGCAATATGCCTATGACTTATATTATTTTATTCGTTTTCGAAACAAAGTGTCATATTCTCTATCGCCATTTTTGTTCACCAATTTACATTTAAATAAAACTTCACCTAAATTAGTTTACAGTTAAAACTTTTTTTTAAATTTTTTATTTTTTTTATTTTATTTTTTATTTCTAAATTTAATGATTTGCTCGCTGTCTTACGAGGAAAGAGGTTTTTCAATTAAGACATCCATCATTTATGGCCTTATAAAGGGTATTTTCGAAGGTGATTTTTCGAGTTTTTTCCTTTTGCATCTGTAAAATAGACGGAATAATTTTTGTCGTTGTTTGTTTTTAATTACTCATTTGCTGCCCTAAAAATTTCAGGCTTCATTCCAGAGGGGGAGAGGGTGAGCAGAGAGAAGGCGGAGGATATAGTTGAGTGTATAAGCGAACCTACCTCTGCTGGCACTCCCAAAGATACGGCCACGGACTCGCCAACGATCTCACGAAGAATTCCCTCACCTTGCTGAATTTTAGACCGCCTCATCCATGCCATTGCTTGTTGTTCGTCTCATGATTCACTTCTTCCTTGGACGCGAGACAGTTCACTTGTAGGAAAAAGAATGTTCGGAGGTACATTCCGCATTTAGTGTCTCCTTAGTTTTCCAAGTAAGATTCCCAGATTTTACAGGGAGGCGTTTCAACTCGATCCCAACCGACCAATTCAGTTCATTTTCGTGAACTCGAAGAAAATTTTGTATACTTTAGTTGGGACATTGAGGAATTGGGAAGGGGAAAAAGAAGTATCGTTCATAAACGTTTGCAGAATTACTACTTTTTAGCCGCGTATGGCGGGGAAGAACTTTATTTGCCCTTTATGATTGCCATTGGGAGATTCCTCTTTTTCTGTGTTTCCCCTCATCCACTCCCCCCCTCCCTTCACCGTTAATGACGTATTTATTCGAAAATCGATATTCCAAACTCTTTTTTTCCAAGTTATTTTGTTCATTCGATTTAGTGCATGCGGTTGTTTGCATTTAAAGTGCAAACGCTGCGTTATGACAGGCGGCTGGCTTCGATTCACATAAAGGACACGATGCATTGGCCATGTGCTCAACACGTGCAACACACGTGCCATTGATTTCATGATTTGCACCCACAAACACATATACACACGCACACATGCACACACGAACACATATGCTCATTCCGTTGTGGTCAGCTGTTGCTGGTTAGCGGTTTATGTGGAATATTTATGTATGGATTTATCAACAGGTGAATGTATATATGAATTTACCTGGTTTTGCGCATATAGGTCATCTCTACATGAAGTACTGATTAGCGAGTAAGTGATAGCTGTGATAAAGGTGAATACCTGCACAACAATTGCCTTATCAAATATACTCCTCGTATCGTGGATCGACGATGCGTAGCGAACGCACTCAGCTAATATCAGACAAGCTATTCTGAAATGGCGCATTTGTCCAAACGTTCCTCAAATTCATTTGAAAAATTTTCCCATAAAAATACTCAATCACAGTAAATATTCATTTTCAGAATAAAAAAGTGTGAAAGAGTAGAGTTGTTAATTTAGTTTATTTAGGGGGTGAAAGAATATGATTCAGCACGCAATCGTTTATTGCTTTATGTACTGGTTACGTGCAAAAGTCAATGTGCTTATGTTTTTCATATTTTTTATTTTCCTTATGATGATGTCTAATAGTCATTTCAACATTCTTTGCAAATAAAATTTTTTTGTAATCTACGGGTCATTTTTTCAAATTTATTGCTCAAATATTTTTTAAATTTCCGTTTTCGATATCGATGCGAAATGCTCAATAATATACATGAAGATGCTTAATTTTATCTAGATATTCGAAAGTTTCTATCATTTAATCATTGCTACATAATACTATAAAATATTGATAGATGAATATAATTTGTGAAAAGAAAATGAGACGATTTAATGCTTGCTAAGTTTCGACAAATTTTTTATAACGATGAAAAAACTTAATGGCTCATGAAAAACAATTATATTTTAAATATTTATTTATAAAATTATCATCTATATTTTATTATTTATTAATAAATATCAATTATGCAGTAAATAATCCGCACTTAACTGTTATTTAATTTCATATTTTCCAAAAATTAATTTATTAAGACCCATTTTTGAATGAAATTTATAATATTATATCTGAGAGTATATTTACCTCATGATAAATAAGTATTACAAAGAACTACAGCTATCAAATTTATATCAATAATTAGGGATAATATTGATAATGATAGTGGGATCATTGAGTTCAAAGAATAGATAGATATCATTCTGTACGGCAGAAAAAACAATTGTTAATTACTATTTAGAAATTAATTAAAATGTCAATGAGAATCTGAATCTATCGTTTCATTCGTTAGTAATCTGCTGTGAAAATAATTATTGTTCTTTGATCCCTTATAGGTCTTTATGTTTCCGCATCCGCTTCTCATGTATCGTTTTGACGATTCTACCGTATCCTACGATGAATTCTGAAAGTCCCATCGATTGAACGATCACTTAGCCGATCATCATCCGATTCTTCGTTATGTCCACCTATTCTTAATGATCAAAAATTACTAGCATTATTATAACAAATTGTTCGATAGCTAAACAGTATTGTTGCCGAGTATCACTATCAGTTATTGTATAAGACAATATTGTTGTGCACCTCGAATACATCACGATGAGACGATGCGTTGAGTTCGACGATCCACTAGCGTGCAAATACGTTTTATTTTTTGTCACTCGACCGCACTTATAGGTGCCGACACGTGCTCGTCGTTAAATCTTTTTTTTTTGCTGTTGTTCATAGCCGAACGACACGATGCTATGTCGTCTCTAAATTCCACAAAAATAGTTCGCCAACCGGTTCGTTTCGTTTTTACAACCAATTGCATCATGTCAATTCTCAAAAATTCTCCCCTTATACAATCATTCATCATTCCATCACTTTAGTTCGTTCTCTAACTTTAGTCTACTATTGTTTCATTTTTCATCACAAATGTCAGCCTATTCATTCCATAGCTTAATTTATAAGTAAGCGTTCTATTCTTTTACGTTCGCTTCAATGTATGATAATTTTTGATAATGTTACTGTTACTCCATTTTCGTCACTCTATAGTGGTCACTACAAAGTAGCCATTTCAATCGTCACTCTCTAGTGGTCACTACAAAGTAGCCATTTCAAAGTATAGTAATACCATAAAACCACTCAAAACGATGGTACCAAATAGCGTCCCACCGTCATTCTTTAACTATCGGCCATCCGTTATTCATTATTTCCCATTCGCACCATTTTCCGCTCCATTACACCACATAAAACGATATTTTTATATGCCTCTATACTGCAAAATATTGAATCAACTTTTCTTATCTAGGTTATTTCCTGAAGAAATACCATAGAGTTTAGCCTAACGCTCTGTGATATGCATTAACCAGTTCTTATTACTCCCTACAAAGTTTTACTCTTTCGTTTATATATTTTACGATGAATATGCACATCTTTTAGTATCATAGTGATCTGAATCGACTAAACGTAGTGTGGTGCCAATTAATTAAATCAATATTCGTCTATTTTTATCGATAACATAGTACATCTGTTCGGATGTACAATCTTTTGTATAGATGACATTTGCCTATTGAATTGTGTTGCTACCTTTACCGATATCCTTTAGTTTTACTTCTATTTAAAAAGAAAAAAAATCGCTTGATTAATTACGTTTAGTAGAGCGTAAGTGGTTGAACTCATTCAACTGTTCATCATTTTCTCATTTATACAATTGCAATTCGATTTCAACGTTTTATGCAAACTTTAATCTTTGCTAGTGAGTGTTTTTAATTTGAATTTAGAGTAAAATTAAAGAATATATTTGATACCGTATGATACCGTATTTATGATGCCATACGATACCGTATTTATGATACCATATGATACCGTGTTCTAGCTTCTGTTTAAAAACCAAACAAAAAGCACGTTATGTGCTCTTTCTTTGCAATTGCTTGCAACGTTATGTGTGTGTGTGTTTTTTTTTTAAATTTTGTTTGCATTTGATTGTATGAATTATTTCTGTTTATTTGATCGCTTGAATTCCAATTATCAAAGTAC
Source organism: Baylisascaris procyonis (assembly GCA_037389465.1). Classification (NCBI taxonomy): domain Eukaryota; kingdom Metazoa; phylum Nematoda; class Chromadorea; order Rhabditida; family Ascarididae; genus Baylisascaris; species Baylisascaris procyonis. Next base: position 3,242,389 of record JAZARR010000193.1, read on the forward strand.
TACTTGTCGTATTTCCTGTTGAGTGCTTTATATGATTAGATAAAATATATTGCACGCTTTTCATCGGGTGTTCTAGTGGCAACAACTATTTTAACGGACGTTGTGTATGTGTGTGTGTGTGTGTGTGTGTGTGTGTGTGTGTGTGTGTGTGTGTGTGTGTGTGTGTGTGTGTGTGTGTGTGTTTGTGTGTGGTGTCGTGCAAGTGGGCAATTTTGCATCGTGATATGCACGTGTCTTGTCTACACTTGACGCCTATGTCTTTCCGAGGGTCGTATGGCGTGCTTTTGGAAGCTGTTTACCACGATGAGCCGCACACACACACACACATATATATATATATTTTTCCGACTATTCTCATTGCACACCCATATCGTCATCTCGCAGTAGTGCGTCAATCCGCGAACGTTGTGCGGTTGCGACCACAAAATGCTTCGGCTTTTCGTTTTCGAGATGTCACACCTTTTATCCCCCCTCCCACCTCCCCTTTCTGCTCACCGATCATCTTTCTATTTTACTGATCGTTGCTAGTTTCAGTTGCTTTGCAATGAAAGCTGATCTTTTAAAAGTTATTTCTGTGTCAACGTTGAAACGAAGGTAATTTCACTGAAGTGTCTTATTTACCTAAACCAACTCATAAGCAGATATATTGTGACCGGTTTGACCACAAACTGATTGCGTATATTTAGGCATACGCTGTTACGTATATACTGATTTATTTGTTATAATTTGTTTTCGCCCTTTTATGGAATGCATTGGCATTAGTGAGCATTGTTTCATAATATCATTTGACTAGATATATGCCATCACCTGCTTGTTCTCATATGTTAACACATCCGATTTAACACTCAACTTTCTTTACTCAATCAGATATTTATATAATCTTTTTTGGTACAGCAATCACCTCACCTCCATTTACAGCAACACAACACGAAAACGATTTTTGATCTATAATACCGTATTCTTTTTAGTCGAATTCATCTATTCGTTTTTTCTTCGATACTAACAAAGACAACAACCTCAGGTGGAGGGGGGGGGCAGGACCTCAGGCAGAGGAATAGGCAAAATAAAACATTGTAGTGAATATTTTTTCATCGTTCGAAATGACGCATAATGCTTTGTTGCACTCTGCAGTACGTTTCCGCTAGAATAAATGCTGCATTTTATCTAACTGCAAGAATTCGATGTATCTAATCAAACAATATGGGCATTGTGCATAACATAAAGCTGTGCAAATGTTAACGAGAATTATGTTGAACACAATAGTGCTTCTATCTTTCGTAATGTGTATCTAATCGTGGACCACCATTAGTCGGACTTGCTAGCTCCATTTCCTTGTTATTGGGCCACGTGAACATTTGCACTCTCTTCGATACCATTCGACGATTCTCGATATCAGCGGTATTCGGTTGCGTACCGTATAATTTGTTTCCACCCATTGTAGTTTGCTTCTTCTGTACTTTCGAGTCGTCCACTTAGCTTATCCATTAAAGTACTGTGGTTGGTATATGGTGGTGGAAGAGAGAAAGATGTTCTGTATTTCCTTGCTCGTTTTATTACGGCCACTTTTACCTATCGAATCTTGATAAAAATCCATTCCTCGCTGATATTCATCTATGCTATCAAAACCATCGAATTAAATGAGTAAGCATATTTGTCGGCTTTTATAAGTGAGCATTATTAGGTCGTTAACAGTGGGATAGATATACCTGCAGTTACTTACATCGTTAAATGCTTAGATTTATAAGTAGAGAGCACAGAGAAAGACCGCTGTTTGTTGGGTTATTTGCGTTTCCTCTGTTCAGTTAATAGTTCGCTTGTCAGAAATTGGAATGGAGGGGGGGGTTATACTCTATGGATAGTTCATTTTGATACCACCTTTAATAACGACGCCACTCAACCTGAGACACCTTAAAAAAATTTTTGCAAAAGTGTTCTGCACATATATATATATATATATATATATATATATATATATATATATATATATATATATATATATATATATATATATATATATATATATATATATATATATATATATATATATATATATATATATATATAGCTTCTTGTATGCATCTAGCACACGAATCGGCAAAGCTGTAGCAATGAAATGTAATGCAGTTAATCGGTGCTATGAAATAGTCTCCAAATTTTTCATTTTTTGTTCGGTATATTTTAGATATAATCTCTAAGAAGTAATGTGTATTTCCACCATTTTCTTAATTCTCATTAATGCAACCGGCCGGTCAACTGAGTTCGATTGCGAAATTCAACTTTTACGTCAATATCCTCATATACTATAGCGATTATATTGATGTCTCTAGACTGTTTCTACTTTTTCGAGTCAAAATGATTTTTATATTTTACAGTCATTAGTGTTTTTATTTTCGACGGCACTGTAATTGTTTATTCACAGCCTACCAACTTATTTTTTTTCCTATTCTATAGAAAAATTTTCATTTAAAAAACGAATTTTTATATGGACTTTTTGAAATATTTTCCACTTTTTTTTTCTTCTTCTAGTTATCTCTTTTGCACTCTATGGAGAAATATTTAATATGAGGCGAACTTTTATTAACTGCAATTATTAATGTGATTTTGATTAATGCCGAACGATCTTTGATTTGTTTTTAATTATTAGCGCATAGGGATCTTTGATTTGTTTTGCCTTAGATTTTCCGTTAGAAATAATCTCAATATTTTCTATTTTTACTTATATCTTCCCTCTGCAACCTCTTATATCTTATGAAAATAACGTCGAAATTTGCATGATATTTTCTAAAACGATTGATAAATAAATTAAAAAAGGAAATTTACAAAACTGCTTTTGCAACGAAAATAATTGCAAAACAACGTGACGTTGCAATTTTGCAAGATGAAAAGATTGCAAAATGATGTACAATTTTGCAGTCTAAAGAATTGAATAGAATATTTTTTTTTTGTAGTCACATGAAATCTTTCATCAGAATCGCATGAAACTGAACAATGAAACGCTTAAAGGTTTCAAAAAAAAAAAAAAAAGAAGCTGAACTCATTCATTTGAAATTTATTATTCTTGTGCCAGGGACTGCTTGATTGTGCAAAGATTAAGCATCATTTGCAAAGCAATGAATGTTATTGCGATGATATTCACACTGATCTCGTTGCAATTTCTGTGGGATTCACGTGCGTTGCACATGATACACAGGTTAAGAGTGTCCACAACGAACTGCTATAATAAATTGATAGTAACGCCTATCATATATGCCTTTGGATAGTAATTCGAATATATACGTTTCGTGAATATACTTCGAGGTGGAGATTAGTTGAATGCTGCTAGTGATCCTCATATAAAATAGTGATTCTGTGAAAAGTTTGAATGATTTCCGTGTTATACCACTGAGGTCTAGAGTATAGGGCTTTTTAGTTAGCAAAAAAGCGTAGAGAAGATAACATAAACGCTAAAAATTGCGAGAACAGATCGAGATGGAGGTTATACCCCTTCTTAATTCTCTAAAAATTCCTCGCATCCCATCCTGAATTGTTGAACATTTTTTCCCACTAAAAATTTTTGTTTACCGTCAGTAACTTTTCTTATTGTGCATACAATTGTTTATTGTTTGCTTCAAATGTTCTAGAATTTATCCCATTTCTCCTCTTTTCTATATATAACCTCTATATATAAATTCTATCGAACCAACATAGATCCATTGGATATCAGATTCCATGAGATCGAGGATCCTTTACGTTTCGTTAATTATCTCAAAACCTTTTACCTAGATAACCTGAGATAAAACTTAATAAACCTGGAACCTTCAACATGACATTAAAAAGCGACTAAAATTTGTAATAAAAAAGAGAAATTTTTTGAAAACTTATGAAAAGATTCAATAAGCGACCATTTGTAATACTTCACTTCGATGTTCACAAATGTCTGACCATATGATAGACATGTGATGTGTTCATTCGAGAAGCATAGGAGATGCAAAGTGCCTGCCACTTGACTGATGTGTGTTTTTTAACAATGTCGTAATGGTTCACTCATTTGCCATGTGCCTTCTTTCATTATTCGCGCTCTTGGTAATATGATACTATAGTGTGAATATGTCTCTGTGTACTTGCGGCTGTGTGTATGTGCGTCTGCACGGGTACGTATGTCCACGTCCATATATATATATATATATATATATATATATATATATATATATATATATATATATATATATATATATATATATATATATATATATGTGTCTGTCTGCTAGTTGAATTAAAATTTCATAACGATTTGTTGAAGCTTAACTCTTCTTTGTTTCCATTGTAAATCATTGAAACGTATATCTTACCTGGACTTATAATGGGAGACTGCTAATTTTATGTAGCATGAGGCTAAATTAATATAGAAACGTAGACAATTTGTGAATATATGAGGTGAGATGCAATGTTTCTTCAGGTTCAAGTCGTAACTTTTTTTGTCACCTCAGCTCACAACTTTTAGTGATGATTTAATCAAACAGTGAAAGTGATAGTGTTTCCTCTTCTCTGTCTACCTCCTCTCCATTCTTCCATATGTCCTTAGCTGACTTTTTGCGTAGTAAATTCGCATTTAAAACTTAGCAATTGGTTTTCCTTATGTTATCAATATGGCATATCTATATAATAGTTCTAAATGAGAGTAGAATGTGTTCATTTTTTAATGAAATATTTTTAGATACAGAAAATACTCACTTTATATCTAAATAACCTAAATTACTGGTCATTTCCTGATTCTTTCTATAAAATTTAACGTTTAAATAGCATTTATAAACGAAAGCGATATTAATATTATGTTAGAAAAATGATTTAAATATAACAAAGTATAATAATATATGCTATACTGTTATATGTTTAATTAGTTCTATGAAAACGTTGAAATATATTTATTATTGTTCGAAAATGTGGATAAACTTTTTTTTTTTTCAAATTTTAGAAATTTTCATGGCTCCCTCTGCAATCGTTATAACAAAAGTCGCTCGTAAACGAAGAAGTTTCGAAGCGGGTGATATTGCACAAAAAACACAATGCCTTAGTGAAGCTGAATATTCCGATGTAAGCGTTTTTTTTTTTTTTTGAGATGAACGAATACTTGATGGTAGATAAAGCTTTATCAAATTATGTCTCAAATTTATCCCTCATCTAAATCTCAAATTTATCCATGAGATTTAATAAATTAGTAAAATTCATACAATAAATCCTTTTTTAAAGAGCGCTTTTTATAATGCTTTCACAATGTTGAATATTTTTTAAAGCTTTTTTTCAGAAATATTTAGCATATATATTTGAGCAAATATATTCAAACGCACACACACATGTATTTTGACATGTGCAAAACTATAGCTTTCAGTATTCATTATGCATATATTCATCAAGCAATTGCATTTTTTAGTATCTGTTTCGACTTTCAGATTTTTTCTTTGAGGTAAAATTCGGATGAAAAATTCAAATGTGTTTATATTTACAATTTCTATAATTTAATGATAATCAGTACTTTTTAATTGCTTTGGTTGATAGTAAATTACAGGTAAGTTGATCTTAAGGTTAAACATTTGATAAGAATTTTTATTTAAAGGACGATTCTTCAAGTCCAAAATGGTCATCACCACAAATGGATGACGATCGCCGTGCACATCATAATGAGCTCGAGCGAAGACGTCGTGATCACATCAAAGATCACTTTATGTCGTTGAAAGACGCAATTCCACTACTCGATGGCGAAAAGGTCTTATATTTAGAAAATATTTCAAATTAAACGCAAATAAACCCTCCCCCCCCCCCTTCCCTCCCTCCCCTCCACCGCGCAGCATTAAAAAAAACGCATCAATGCATGCGTACGTTATGAGATTATTTATGTATAACAAATAAATAAGCAGTGAGATTATTTATATATAACAAATAAATAAGCAATGCCATAAATTTATGAGGCAAATAATATATGCGTCTACTTTGATTATAGAGAGGAACATGAGGAAATAAACAGATTTTAGAGGAAGTTTGCAGCATTTTTAAGGGAGATTTAAACCTAAAATATGCTAGAGTATTGCTTGATTGGTAAAGTGATTGTTTGACGGATAGGGAACGCGTTTGTAAAACTGATCGCTTAAATGTTCTTTGATGGGTACGATGCGACAATTCCACCAAGTGGGTAGATCCGGTTGATGTTGACACCGCCAACTGCACTGATTTGGCAATCACCTCTTCCTAGTATCACTAAAGCATTTTTGATATTAACATCAAATTATGAAGCCGATGAATGAAATCCTGCATCGTGACACAGTTTCTTGCTTAGCAGAACATATTCAGCTAAGCGATAAAATATGGTTTTTCTGAAGGTCATGGTCTCGGAAGGGGTCGATAAAATGCAGGAAGGTGATGCTAAAATGACCTCGCTTCGCAAGATTCACCGCCTTTGTTCAATGTTTTCGAACGGCAAAAAAAGAGGATCTAGCTCAACTTTCCGCATATTACTGTACGTGACCATAAGTTTTACTGTATACGACTGGAGGTATTTTGTTTTTTGATGGATACGATAGGGTCCTACATTTGGATCTCTGCATGAGGAGTGGATAAACACTAAACCTTGATGAACACATTAACCGGGGAATTCATAGTGAATTACAGATGAGTGCACTTTTTTTTTTACAATTTACAAGCAGTGCGTTATATGGGCTCTTTTTTTTGCATCTAAATATTTGGCATATTGACATTTGACAGTAACTACTTTTTCTTTTGTTTACATTGACACTTCCGTTTTGATTTGTTTTGAGCGCATTTGCGAATTGCATTAAACAACATAAAATTAGATTGCATTAAAACGTACAAATAAAATATACGAGAGGGATTCAATGTTTTTTTCAGTAATATGGGCAATAATTTATATAAAATATGAGATTTTCAACACTAAAAGATTTGTATTTATATTTGTATTTATATTTATATATAATAAGCAATATGCGGGAGCAAATTCCAAATTGTGAAGGCGGAATTCTCGATTTGCAGCGGGCGGGAAAAAATACTGAATCAAAGGTTGCGTGCAAATAGAGCGGCGAGAAAAAAAAAATTTTTTTTCAGTCGAACCGCACGTTTTCGCTGCTTGTTTACAGGATCGCAAAGACATTTTAGGTGCAAGCGTACCGGATATAAATTTTTTTTCTAAGTTCCGGAAAGCATCCCTCTCCAAGATTGTTCATGTGCAAGTAAAAGAGGGGAAAAAGCCAACAAATAGTATACACATAAATATTATCATAAAATATCAGCGAATTGTGTTACTAACGGGAGAAATAATTGTGGCATATGAAGTGAAATTAACGATGCGTGTTTGAAGCTGAATATAAGATAAAATTCATCCAGTAATAGCTGCAATTCTAAATTATAAGCATAGTAATTAAAAATTTGGGCTCGATAATCTCCATTATGGTATAGTTTGAAGAAATGCGTTGTATTGTAGATTTCTTGAACTTTCCTACCTCCAACCAGCCCCTTCTAATATTGATATAAGAAGAGACTATTTTCATAGCGAGAAGATCCACATTCGAGAATATTCCTTTATGAGAAAGAACTTTGAATATATATTTTTAAATTTTTCAGTCATCTCGTGCTCTCATACTAAAACGTGCCGTCGAGTATATTGCGATCATGCAAAAACAAATCGCTGAAAATCAAAGCGATATCGCACAATTGCGACAACAGAATAAAGAACTCGAAACACAGAGTAAGATTTACATTTAAGAAAATACTATGGGAAGGGGTTTATTTTTGCTGGCAGGGAAACAACCAATCCTCTAAGAAAATATAGGTTTAATGCGCGGTGATCGGGCAGGGACGGGTAAGTAGCTAATCGAGGGAATTTCGGGAGGGTATAGGGGGAGGGAGGGAGGAAGGGAATGGAGAAGAAGTAAGCAGTACAAATCTCGAGATTTTTCTAGGAATGATAACAATTTTTTAAAACGTTGAGAAACTTCAAACTCCTACTATCAACTATTAAATGAATTTTTCACAACAATTCACTTTATTCGGTAGTCAGCGAAATAAAGTTTTCAATCGATATCTCAATTGATCAAAAATTTATTGAAAAAATTTCATATAAAAATATTTTCAATATTTATAAAAATAAAATAAAATTTCAGTTAAAGCACTTGATCCCTGTCGTAAAGCAACACCACCATTTATTGACGATGAAGCAGTACGTCCATCAGTGAGTAATCTACCACCCTATCGTATCGGTGCATGTATGATCGATCCTTCAATATCATCTTCACCATTATTGCCATCACCACTTAACACCACCAATCTTGCAACAATTCGACAACCTACCACAGCGAGTGCTTTTAGCTTACCAAATGAATTTAATGCCACATCACATCTTTCTACACTCAATCCTATATCACAAAGGTACTACTTATATCCTCATAAATGAAACTTTCTATAAGATTTATTAAAAAACCTCCTTATGCAATAAGTAACATTAAGATTGAAGTGATTTATCAATTGTGTACTTTATATATATATATATATATATAAAGTACACAATTGATACACAAATATATATATATATATATATATATATATATATATATATATATATATATATATATATATATATATATATATATATATATATATATTTGGAAATTAGGTAAGAAAAGAGGCGCTAACTCGTTTTGAAACATTATAACTGCTAACAATCTAATATTATTTGTTTATACTCTTCCGGTAAGTGAACGAAAAGAATTTAAATATAATTCATCGTTGCATTTCTATTTAAATATTTATCAGTTATATTATGCATTAAATGAATGCAAAAATTTTTAAGAAATATTAAAATTTCATTTATTTTAATACTAATAAGGTGAGATAATTAAGGTGCAAGTTGTAATTTCTGATTTGCTTATAAAGTCTGGATAATCAATCTACCTTTTTATTTAATTCTGTAATATGCAAAGCAATTTTAGCATAGAACAACAACCGGCAAATGATGTTCTTCGAGATAGTATCATTCGGGCGGTATCGAATCCACTTTTAAACATCTCCTCTATTCTACTTGCCAACAATCCTCTCAAACTAAATCAGTCAGTTTTAATTCCCATATATTTTAATTTATTCACATTTCCGTTTACATGTCACCTCAGTTTAATAGACAAAGGATGGATTACTATGAGTTCTTCGTCTCTAACTTTAACCTGATACAACCTGTACGACTGTAAATCCTTTCATACCATCATTATGGCTTAGCGCTATAAAGTCTCTGTGGCTTCGCAACCTTCCACATGTACTATCTATACAAAGTACACTATCGATTTACTAAATTAAAGATTTTTAAGAAATTTTTTCAAAGATGAAGGGAAAAAAAGAGTATAAAGCAGAATATCCCACATTAAAATTTTTCACGAAAATTGTCGCAAATTACTTTTTTTTCTAATGTAACTGCATTGTTTCATATAAATAAAAAAAATCTTGGAGTTAGATCATCGATCATATGGCCGTCCATAGAATATAAAACACTAAATTTGAAAAGTTTTTTTTTTGAGAAATGAAACCTTTTAAAAAATAAAAAAATTCTAATTCATGAGAGATTATTTTTATTATTGACGGTAAACAACTGTTGAAATTATAAAGTTTAGAAAAATTCCGTAATTTCAGGCCTATGTCTGAATTTGACTATGCGCCTGATATTCATTCACGAATTCTGGCCAATTCATTAGCAGTACAAGAACGACAACTTGCCACTACTGCTGTTCGCTTATAAACCTCATTGTGCATAACCATTAAACTGTTATTTCCGTTGCTTTTTTTTGAAGCATTACGTTAGTCAACAGCGCCTTTCATTTCGCATTGTTGCTTATGGTTTGCGCTCGCTGAATTGACTAAAAAAACAAAGAGTTAAATAAACTGCCGCGAAATTTTTGAATATTTTCAAAGAAATTTTTTTTGAGAGAGTTCGATATTTTTTATGATCAATAACGATGATAAAAACTTCTCTTTTTTCATTCAATTCTTTCAATATCTAATGAAAATTTTTTGATTATTAAGCCAAATTAATCCCTCATATAGCGTATCCAGCTTTATGCTTTCATTGATAATCGCCTTGAAGATATTTGAAAAACGGAAATTGAAAATATTTTTTTCATTCAACTAACTTTAGAAAAAAAAAGAAATTCCGGATGTATTCAGTGAGCATGCAATAGTAGCATGAAGTTGGAACCGCTGTTTTTTTGATCTCTTTAAAGTCACTATTATTATTGCTTCCATCCGTCTACGCCATATGTGCAGTCATTACATTCAACTCTTCAACTTCACACCTGAATTTTATTCGCCACACATTGTTCTTTATAAATATATTTTCTTTATTGTTGTCGAAGTTAAATGAATCCTATTTAAAGGATAATTGAATAATTTTTTTTGTATAAGGGATAAATATTTTTGCTATATATTATGAGCATATAATAGGTATTGCATATTTAATTATTTATAGTAATTATAAAGCGTTAAAGAGAAATATTATGTGAATAATTATTATTCAAATATATTTCTTTATTAGGCTTGACATTTGATTTTATAGCCACGTTGAAATGGTAATTTATATGCTGAATTTATCGGCTTTTAATAAAATATTTCAAAATCTAATGATGTTGTTGTTTTTTATTGGCCAATATTTAAGCCGTGTTTAATCGCATCGATAGGGGAATGGAAGTTGGTGAATCACATTGAGCTGAACAGTTGTGGAATCGCATTAAGCCACAATGAGCAGTCGTGTGGCTCTAACCACTATGGGGCGAAATCTGTTGTTCATGTGCACACAAATCCGACCACTCAGGGCTGACCAGTGGCATGGAATAGTGATGTCACGAATGTCGCGAAGTGAATAAAAGAGGAGGGGAAAAAGCCGTGAAGAAAGGAAACGGCTATGTTGTGGAAATCGGGCAGCAGGTGAGTCAGCCATGCACTCCCTGCTGCACGTGATGTCCATGTAGCCCATGGTGCCGTTCCCTCTGACCGCCAAGCACTCTCCCTTCTTACCGAAGACTTGCATCTCCGTTAGTTCCCAACGGACGAGCAAGCCACGTTATCTCCAGACGATCTCCATGCATATAAGTGAGCATCGAAGGATTCGAGAGGCAGCCGGGATCAGCGGACGGACAAGCTATCCGTCCAAATATCGCTGGGTCAAAGGACCCAAAAACGCTACTCCGGAGCAATCGCTCCAAAAAGGAAGCTCTCGCGGGTGCCAACAAGGCACCAAATAGAAGTTCGGCGGCCGCTCATAGCGGCTACAGGCAACGGAGCCAGCAGGCTCACAAAATCCCGCGCTTTCGCGCATCGGCCTCTCCTTGTGATCAGTTGTTTCACCTGCTTTATATATTACTTCACTGAATCGCCCTCCCCTTCCTCCTCCTCCGTAGGCCCCTCTCTCCCAATCTTTCCTTTTCCCCTACAAGTGACTAGGACACTTCCATAGTCATATTGGTACCTACACTGGAAGTCACCAGTTATCTTAAAAGTCTGAAAAAAATAGCTGATATGTGGCAGTGAAGAACGATCTGAGAACAAATGAAGAAAATTTGATAACGTTGGAAGATCAAAATAAAGAATTTTAAAAAATGCAAAATCATTGTTCGATTTTCCGCCCAGCAAATTTATATTAGCAGATATGGTAATAAGCAATGAATTTTTTATATCTGAAAAGTAATATGTTTTTAAATCTTTAGCTGTTTTCGTCAACGTTCCAGATGGCAACGAACCGCTGGACTGATCCGCTCGCAAATTGCATTGCGCTTGCTCACTTATATAAGGTTTTTTTTCATTGAAAATTAAAACTTACAGGGATATGAGGTTCTTTACTGGAAACAACAACCTACCGAGGTATCCTGAGTATCCTACTTCTTTAGATGCGAGTTTGCTGGATTCATTCTGACGTGTAATACACCAACTTTTAAGTTTAAAAAAAAAACGATCGTTCAGGTACTAAGCTCACCGCTGAATTATAATATTATACTTTGCCGGACACAAAGTTTCATTTTTATGCTCACCGAACAAGAGATGAACAAGGAGCTGACAAGCACATTTCAATATGTGATGTAAGACAAACGTTCGAGTGTAGTGCTTCCTTCACAACTAAAAAAAACGTTTAGAGATCAAATTTTTGCACCATTGAGATGGAATACTGTAATGATCTACTTATCGCAAATTAGAAATGCAATATGCAATAATTATCATGCAAATCACCTAATCACCAGCTTACCAATTTAGGAGTTAAGCCAATGAAGATTAATGATAAATTTGAATATCGAATTCAAACCATTAATCGGTGTCATTTTTGATGGACTATCATTACTGCATTCGGTTAGGTCTTCTTGAGATGAGCAAATTTTACACTTAAAAATATTCGGCAGCTAATTGATCCACTCTAAACAATTATATGGAAAACTAGGTGACTGAAATAGAGAAAAATAAGAAAATCAGATATATTTAGTCGTTGACGAGGTGATTTAGGAGGAACGTCATTGAATATGCAAATTATTTAATGGAACGTAGCGTTAATACGTCGCAATTATGCAAAAATGTACATAAATTTCATTCCTATAATTTTTTATGGTCGTAAATGAAGATTATTTAATTATTAGAGAGATCGCACATGGCAAATGGGAAAATGCGCCATGTAGGCGAACATAATGTGTTTTCCCAAACCGACGAAATTACATTGTGCTGATGATTTGAAAAAATCTTCATATATACTTTACAAAGTGGTAAATTCGATTATGCAAAGAGCGCCAGATTGAAGCATTGAGAGTTTATATTGAAATCACTTTTACCTACCGAGGTTATCTGGATATCAGCATCTGCACAGGTGTCTGTCAATAAGTACATCCACATTTACAAGTTAATCACCTCTATATTTAATTAGTGTCCATCCACCTGGCCATTTAACTCGTTGCCAATCCAATCAAATCTATGTTTTGATTGGAGCCTACTTCATTGATCCCATATTTGATTTGTACTTCAGTGTTCAATGAGAGCATCTACTCCGTTAATATTAATCAGCGGCGCCGACGACATTCATCGATTCACATCATTGCAATATCTCTGATCCGTAAGCCAAAATTTTAAATTCTCTCATTCAATAATGTGAAAACATCCGAAACGTGAATAAAATAGAATGCCTTCCTCATCCGAAAAATTGAAAATTATTACTAGTTATTTAAAACTATGAATGCACAATAAATTAAAAACATAAGATTATTTAAAAACTATAAATGCAAAATAAAGTAGTGAAAATAGATCGTAGTCGTAAAAAGGATATCCAGAGAAAAGAACAAAGACTTGAAAGGTGTACACGTTTCGGCCCTTATTCGTTTACGTGTGCACCTGAGTTATGCGCGGGCCGTCATCAGATCGATACGCATAACCCTATTAGTTGAATGATGAAAAGTTGTAATGTTAGTGAAACAGAACGGTGTAAGGGGCAGCGTAATAAGGAGAAAGATAGAAGTAGAAAAGAAGACCTGGAAACGCAAAAGACGAGCAATAAATGAAGAAATGCAACTGAAGTCGTAAAGCCAACTATAGATAGCGCCAATATAAATATAATTAATAATACGGGCTAAAAGTAAATTACAAAGACCCCGCCTACCTCATCATCACGTTCCGGTTTTCTCCTTTTCCCAGTAACCGATCCTTGTGAAGCCGAACCTACGTTCCTCTTGCCACAGAGTTTATATTACAAACTTTTTTAAAAAGAAGGCAAAGTTTAGAAGTTTTTCCAAAAAACACAAAACACACGACGCTACAAATTGCCTCGCGCCTAACAAGAAATGTTACCTATGTTGCCCTAATAATATACCAATAACAATATTAAACTGTGACTACTAACCTAAATTGTTACACTAAACCATTATGGGTAATGGAACAAAAGTTAATGCACGACATTACTACAAGGTGGTGAGTGAAATTTCTTTTCAATCTAATTAATAAGTAGAGAATGGTCAAAATTACTCTATGATATAGTTATCGTAAAGCTACTAAAATAAAAAGAAAATTTTGAAACCAAAATTGAAATCCCGTGTGTAAAAAGAAAGTTATGAAACTAAATTGAAATCCCGTGTGTGTAGACGTGCGTCGTACGCAATAGTGCTAATGTTAATGGTGGTCGTAGAAGGTTCCAGCATGTTCCAGCAATTGATCAACTCTGAAAGACGCTCCAATGCTGTATTCGCACTCTAATGTTCTATCCACCATCAGACTAGCCAACGTTCGAAATTGAGGTGCTGCCCGCAAAAAGGAGGAAAAGATATGGGACGCTCTTCTTGCTCGTTAAGCAATCGCAGCATTATGTGAGTGGATGTTCGTCTTAAGTCAGATATCTGATCTTTACTCGTGCTCTAAACACAAGACGTTGCATTCACTATCTTAATCTATCAGCGAAACGTCTTCAACTGATATGCTTTCATAAGGATACACAATATTATATGTTTTATTATTATTTTCGAAATTTTGAAAACTATTTAGTTTAATGAAATGAAATGCAAAAAAGCGCATTATCGTAGAATTTTCTGGTGCAATTTCCCTTTTTCAGCTGTCCTACGAACAACGGTTGAATCAATATTCACCAATAAGGATTCTTCATGTTTTGCACATTCAGCAATTTTCTTATTAGTGGTAATGCAGTACTGCATTAAATCCGGATTTTTCCAAAATTTTCCATAAAGCGATGAATCTAAGAATTTATGCAAATTTTACCCGACCGATACGTTATGAAGCATTCTTCCTAATATCATACAAGTATTGTTTACAGTTGTGCGAAGGAGTGGTGGTTCATTCTCGTTCAATACACAAGGAGTTGCTCAGCTCATAAACTCTTTCATTGCCGGTGATTGAATTTCTAATATTTCTATTTGACTGCTCTTAGTTACATAGCGATATCTTTTCGTTAGAACCAATAAGAGGTGATCTAATCCTTGTCAGTCTGCGTTGATGTTTTTCGGATGCCTGCGTGCCTACTCCTTCCCGCTCCACCTGTGTATATAGGTTAAACCGTCTATACGGTAATTTCAACTTGAGCTTCACAAGAGTTAGAGCTACAGGAGGTGCAGTAATCTTCGCCTTTCAAGTTTTGCATGAGCATACTAAACTGCACTTTATGTGCTTTGCCACGTTCATTTTGTTTATTCTCAATGTAATACTTTCTGCTAAAATTCTAGACGGACGATCTACTTGGAATCTATAGATCAATCTAAGCAGTAACAAAAAACATTGTAACTTTTATCACTACCGTTGTGTACCTGTATGCCGCTGTAGTACACTGACTGAGGATTGTTGCGTCGCCGAGTGACGGTGTGATGATGTAGACGAAACGGCGAGTGAGGAGCGAACTTTATTAGAACCGAAGTAGCGAGAGAGGCACACACAAGAAACACACACACCAAAAACAACGGAAAAGGCACAGCTTATATAGTGGTCGTCACATGACAATTCATGTTGAAATAGATAGCTCTGCTATGTAATAAATGCGTCGAGGGTCGAGTGTAGACATATACGAATATAAGACATTTGAACCGATCCTCTGTGCACGTCCCAAGTCGAAAGTTCGCGCATTCGCGATTGACTCGTCCGGCGTAGGTAACGAAATCTTCTCTTGGTTCTTTAGCGAGCTTCATACATGCGTATCATGCGTTCTTCAGCGATTGTTGCGGTACAAATAGATCTGTAAGCACCGTGATTGTGCCTGCGAAGTTGACATTGCAAGCAGCTCTCGGTAAAATATAGTTGGCATATTTTCCGTACGCGATAATGTCGAGCTTCTGGAGGAGGACGCGAACGCGAGTGGCATCGTCCAGCGTTGCGCCGTCAACTGGTAAGACGTCCTCGTGCCGTCGATACCATCCCTCGAATGTTAGGTCGAACGCAATAGTGCTGATGTTAATGGTAGTAGAAGGTTCCAGCAATGCACCAATTTTGGCGCCATATGTTGCTATAGACCAATGTTAGATCAATATTTTAGTGAACCTTTATAAACGAGAACCGTGATTGGCGAACCAATAAATATAGTTTCCATGAAGTTAGCGATATAGCACTTAGTTAAAACCACCTTCTCTGATATGGAGCACCGTATTATTAAGTAAATAATCTTAATAACCTAGATTTTATTAATGTGGTTATAAAAATCAAGCTATTATGTGAATTGTATTTTATTATTAGAATCCACCAACCCGTTTATTCCATGAAATAGGTCTGTCTTTAATCTCACCACGTGTAAGATACTAAAGCCCGTAAAAAATTGTATCAAGCAAATTACTAATACTCTGTCTGTTTGGGTAAAGAAACTTATATATCAATTCCGGTTTATTGATCAATGCCTTGTATACAATCTTTTTCATGATGAAAATACTAAGACCTTTATCCGTATAATTTTTAAGTAGATCTTTGCACTTGTTGATGAAATCTTCTTTAACGGAGCACAGTTTAGTAGATCTATAGATTTGGGAAACTATGAGGTTTTTATGTATAAACAGAGGAATATTACTATCCAATTGAGTATGTGTGTTAAATGAAAAGTTAAACTGATCGGTCTTATCATATACGTTTCTGACCACACCATTACGTGTAATAGATAAGTTTAAATCCAAAAATTGGCCATATTACCAGCATAAGTAAACTCGATCTGTAATGCTTCACCGGGACGCTTATGGTGGTAACCTTATGGTATCTTACTATGAGTGGCATAACGCGATCTATACAAGTCTATGGTACCCATATCGGTGTCTTTACCATCACTGGCATAACGCTATCTATAAAAGTCTATGATACCCATATCGGTATCTTTACTATAGCTGGCATAACGCGATCTATGCAAGTCTATGGTACCCATATCGGCACCTTTACAATGGCTCTCATAACGCGATCTATGCAAGTCCACTTTACCCATATTCATATCTTTATATGACTGGCATAACGCGATCTATGCATGTCTGTGGTACCCATATTGGTGTCTTTATTATGGCTGGTAAAAGGCGACCTATGCTAGTCTATGGTACCCATATTGGTACCTTGACGATGACTTTCGTAACGCTATCTATGCAAGTCTAGGGTGCCCATATGGTATCTTTACTATGAGTTTCATAACGCGATCTCTGCAAGTCTGTGGCACCCATATCGGTATTTTGCTGTGACTGGCGTAACGCTATTTATGCAAGTCTACATTATCTTTACTATGACTGGCGTAACGCGATCTATGCAAGTCTATGGTACCGATATCGGTACCTTGACTATGACTGGCATAACGCGATCTATGCAAGTCCGTGGTGCCTATATCGGTATGTCTACTATGACTGGCGTAACGCGATCTCTGCAAGTCTATGGTACCCATATCGTTCTCTTCACTATGACTGGCGTAACGCTATCTACGCAAGTCTATGGTACCCACATCGGCATCTTTATTATGGCTGGCATAACGCGATCTATGCAAGTCTGTGGTACCCATATCGATGTCTTTACCATGACTGGCATAACGCGATCTACAAAAGTCTATGATACCCATATCGGTATCTTTACTATGGCTGGCATAACGCGAACTATGCAAGTCTATATTAGCCATATGGCATCTTTATTATGACTGGCATAGCGCGATCTATGCAAGTCTATGGTACCCATATCGGTGTCTTTACTATGACTGGCGTAACGCGATCTATGGAAGTTTATGGTACCCATATGCTCCTTACTATGACTGGCATAACGCGATCTATGCAAGTCTATGGTATCGATATCGGTACCTTGACTACGACTGGCGTAACGCTATCTATGCGAGTCTATTTTACCCATATCGGCATCTTGATATGGCTGGCATAACGCGATCTATGCAAGTTCGTGGTGCCCATATCGGTATGTTTACTATGACTGGCGTAACGCGATCTCTGCAAGTCCATGGTACCCATATCGTTATCTTTATGTTGCGTATCTGACTGCCACTGACCGAGGATTGTTACGTCGCCGAGTGGTGGTGGTGATGATGTAGGCGAAACGGCGAGTGAGGAGTGAGCTTTATTAGAACCGAAGTAGCGAGGGAGACGCACACAAGAAAACACACACAAAATCAACGGAAAAGGCACAGCTTATATAGTGGTCGTCACGTGACAATTTCATGTTGAAATAGATAGCTCTGCTATGTACTCACGTGATATCCACTACCTCACTGCGCGTCGTCATGACGTGGCCATTGTACATTGCGATATTTGCCATGTGCATGCGTTTTGCAATACCCATTTCGGTGAGTGAAGTTGCACTTTGGATGTGATGAAATGTCACCACATATGCAACATCTCCCCTTTTTTGAAGTGGAAGAGGGGGGGGGGGTTAAAGATCGGCATCACCATACGTCTTTCGTTGCGGTTCAATGCTGAGCCGTCGTGGACGCTGGCGTGTTCGTCTTGCACGTCTTGGTCGTTCGTCGATTGCACGTCTTGGTTGTTCGTCGACTTGAGTGGGTTCGACTGGCCGTGCGTGTTCCCGATCCGTTGGTTGCTGTGATGGTTGCTGGAGATCAAACATTTCGAAAAGCGTCCGAAGATCGTCCAACTGATTTGGGTCTGAATCAGCGAAGCACAATCTGAGCTGGTTTGCGTGTCGGGTCCATGTGTCGTTTCCGACGAGTACCTTGTATAGTACTCGTCCCATTCGTTTTAACACTTTCCCCTTTGTCCAGCTGACGACTGGTCCTTGGTAAGTGCGAACAAGAACTGAGTCGCCGGGCGAGAATGTTTTGCTACGAGCACCATGCCGTCGATTGAACTGCTGCTCCATCCGCCTGTTTTTGCTTGATTCGTGACGGATTGTCGGGTTGAGTAAGGAGAGCGTCGTTCGGAGCTTGCGGCCTATGAAAAGTTCCGCTGGCGACTTCGATTTGTCGAGCGTCGGATTTGGTGTCGAGCGATAGGTGAGGAGAAACGTCTGAAGATTCTGGTCCAGTGTTCCTTCCCCCTTGAGTTTGTGAAGACTGCGCTTGAAGGTGTCGATAAAACGTTCAGCTTGGCCATTTGATTGTGGGTGATACGGCGGGGAGAAGATATGTTCGATGCCGTTTTCTGAGCAGAAGTCCTTGAATTCTGCCGAGGTGAACTGAGTGCCGTTATCCGATACCAGCGTTTCGGGGATTCCATATCTCGCGCAGACTTGGCGTAGTAGATTGATGGTTGCGTTTGCGGTGGTGCGATCTGTCCTGAATATCTCTGGCCACTTCGAGTAGGCATCAACGAATACTAGAAAGTTCGTTCCTTCGAATGGTCCAGCGTAATCGATGTGGACGCGGGCCCATGGTTTGTCTGGTACTGGCCATGGTGCAAGTGTCGTCTTGACTGGTGATTTGGCGGCGGTAGCGCACTTTGAGCAGGTTCGAACTGTTTCCTCTATTTGCTTGTCGATCCCTGGCCAATAGACATGGCTACGAGCGACAGCCTTCATGCGTACGATTCCAGGGTGCCCTGAGTGGAGTTGATGAAGCACGCGTTGTTGTAACGCCTTGGGAACGACTACTCGTTCGGCCAGGAGAAGACATCCGTTGACGATCGAGAGAGAATCACGGCGGTTGTAGAAGCACTGAAGATTTGGATCGGTGATTCTCTTCGGCCATGATCCGCGGATCTCATCCTGATCGCCACTGTTACGTATCTGACTGCCACTGACCGAGGATTGTTACGTCGCCGAGTGGTGGTGATGATGATGTAGGCGAAACGGCGAGTGAGGAGTGAGCTTTATTAGAACCGAAGAAGCGAGGGAGACGCACACAAGAAAACACACACAAAAACAACGGAAAAGGCACAGCTTATATAGTGGTCGTCACGTGACAATTTCATGTTGAAATAGATAGCTCTGCTATGTACTCACGTGATATCCACTACCTCACTGCGCGTCGTCATGACGTGGCCATTGTACATTGCGATATTTGCCATGTGCATGCGTTTTGCAATACCCATTTCGGTGAGTGAAGTTGCACTTTGGATGTGATGAAATGTCACCACATATGCAACACTTTACTATCACTGGCGTAACGCTATCTATGCAAGTCAATGGTACCCACATCCGTATCTTTGTATGACTGGCATACCGCGATCTATGCAAGTATATGGTACCCACATCGGTATCTTTGTATGACTGGCATATCGCGATCTATGCAAGTCCGTGGTGCCCATATCGGTATCTTTACTGTGACTGGCGCAACGCCATCTATGCAAGTCCATATTATCTTTACCATGACTGGCATAGCGCGATCTATGCAAGTCTATGGTACCCACATCGGTATTTTTGTATGACTGGCATATCGCGATCCATGCAAGTCTATGGTACTCATATCGGTACCTCGACTATGACTGGCGTAACGCTGTCCAAGCAAGCCTATCGTACTCAATTCATGAGAAATTGTTTCTCAAATTTACTCGCTGCCGCTAGTGGAGGAGATCTTTTTCTAAGTTTTCGATGGTGGCGAACTTATTTTTTCAATTTTATTCGATATTGGTGAATATCTTTTATCGAGTTTATTTGACATTAGGGACCCCAAATTATTCAATGTGGTTTACGCTAGCGCACTCGTCGATAGTGGCGTCTTTTTCTCCGGTTTAATTATCCAAGTTTGAGGTAATCCCGTGTTTCAGCTCATTGTCTCTCTCGGCATTGTGGCTTGAAGTAAAATTTTGGAACGCTTTGCCTTATGGCGAAGCACTAATCTTCAACGTTCAACGTAAGCGCGCAACGCAATCGATGTGCTTAAAATGTGCTGAAACACATCGAAATAAACGTATATGAATAGGCAAGTAAAAAAAAAAACTGCATTAATGCGAATAGTGAAAACTCGTAAAATAAATCAAATTTTCCCTGTTAGAATTTTCACTTGAGATGTTTTCACACATTTTGAATGCTATTTAAAATTTACTCTTCAGTTATGCTAGATAGATAGGCACCAACTATTATGTGGTGTGCGTATTGATAATTGTGAAATATTTTCAGTTTATGTGCTTACGGCCATACCACGTTGAAAGCGCGACATCCCGTCCGATCTGTCAAGTTGAGCAGCGTTGGGCCTGGTTAGTACTTGGATCGGAGACGGCTTGGGAATCCGAGGTGTTGTAAGCGGAAGTTTTTTCACTCTTTAAAAAATATGCCTATTAATGAGCAATAATCGTCTAATGATGTGGTGAAATTGGAGATCGTTAAAATTTCTACGGGCGCAAATATTAATGAGAAGCAATGCGATAGTCTATTTTTCTCGAATTATTATACTCAATTCAAGAGTAATTTTTTTTCAAACTTATCGCTGCCGCTAGTGGAGGAGATTTTTTTTCTTACGTTTTCGATGCTAGCGAATTTATTTTTTCAACTTTATTCGATATTGGTGAACATCTTTTATCGAGTTTATTTGACGTTAGGGACGCCTAATTATTCAACGTGGTTTACGCTTGCGCACTCGTCGATAGTGGCGTCTCCTTCTGCGGTTTAATTACCCAAGTTTGAGGTAATCCCGTGTTTCAGCTCATTGCCTCTATCGGCATTGTGGCTTGAAGAAATACTTTGGAACGCTTTGCCTTGTGGCGAAGCACTAATCTTCAACGTTCAACGTAAGCGCGCAACGCAATCCATGTGCTTAAAATGTGCTGAAACACATCGAAATAAACGTATATGAATAGGCAAGTAAAAAAAAACAATGCATTAATGCGAATAGTGAAAACTCGTAAAATAAATCAAATTTTCCCTGTTAGAATTTTCACTTGAGATGTTTTCACGCATTTTGAATGCTATTTAAAATTTACTCTTCAGTTATGCTAGATAGATAGGCAGTAACTATTATGTCGTGTACGTATTGATAATTGTGAAATATTTTCAGTTTATGTGCTTACGGCCATACCACGTTGAAAGCGCGACATCCCGTCCGATCTGTCAAGTTGAGCAGCGTTGGGCCTGGTTAGTACTTGGATCGGAGACGGCTTGGGAATCCCAGGTGTTGTAAGCGCAGCTTTTTTCACTCTTTAAAAAATATGCCTATTAATGAGCAATAATCGTCTAATGATGTGGTGAAATTGGAGATCGTTAAAATTTCTACGGGCGCAAATATTAATAAGAAGCAATGCGATAGTCTATTTTTCTCGAATTATTATACTCAATTCAAGAGTAATTTTTTTTCAAACTTATCGCTGCCGCTAGTGGAGGAGATTTTTTTTCTTACGTTTTCGATGCTAGCGAATTTATTTTTTCAACTTTATTCGATATTGGTGAACATCTTTTATCGAGTTTATTTGACGTTAGGGACGCCTAATTATTCAACGTGGTTTACGCTTGCGCACTCGTCGATAGTGGCGTCTCCTTCTGCGGTTTAATTACCCAAGTTTGAGGTAATCCCGTGTTTCAGCTCATTGCCTCTATCGGCATTGTGGCTTGAAGAAACACTTTGGAACGCTTTGCCTTGTGGCGAAGCACTAATCTTCAACGTTCAACGTAAGCGCGCAACGCAATCCATGTGCTTAAAATGTGCTGAAACACATCGAAATAAACGTATATGAATAGGCAAGTAAAAAAAAACAATGCATTAATGCGAATAGTGAAAACTCGTAAAATAAATCAAATTTTCCCTGTTAGAATTTTCACTTGAGATGTTTTCACACATTTTGAATGCTATTTAAAATTTACTCTTCAGTTATGCTAGATAGATAGGCAGTAACTATTATGTCGTGTACGTATTGATAATTGTGAAATATTTTCAGTTTATGTGCTTACGGCCATACCACGTTGAAAGCGCGACATCCCGTCCGATCTGTCAAGTTGAGCAGCGTTGGGCCTGGTTAGTACTTGGATCGGAGACGGCTTGGGAATCCCAGGTGTTGTAAGCGCAGCTTTTTTCACTCTTTAAAAAATATGCCTATTAATGAGCAATAATCGTCTAATGATGTGGTGAAATTGGAGATCGTTAAAATTTCTACGGGCGCAAATATTAATAAGAAGCAATGCGATAGTCTATTTTTCTCGAATTATTATACTCAATTCAAGAGTAATTTTTTTTCAAACTTATCGCTGCCGCTAGTGGAGGAGATTTTTTTTTTTACGTTTTCGATGCTAGCAAATTTATTTTTTCAACTTTATTCGATATCGGTGAACATCTTTTATCGAGTTTATTTGACGTTAGGGACGCCTAATTATTCAATGTGGTTTACGCTTGCGCACTCGTCGATAGTGGCGTCTCCTTCTGCGGTTTAATTACCCAAGTTTGAGGTAATCCCGTGTTTCAGCTCATTGCCTCTATCGGCATTGTGGCTTGAAGAAATACTTTGGAACGCTTTGCCTTGTGGCGAAGCACTAGTCTTCAACGTTCAACGTAAGCGCGCAACGCAATCGATGTGCGTAAAATGTGCTGAAACACATCGAAAGAAACGTATATGAATAGGCAAGCAAAAAAAAAACAATGCATTAATGCGAATAGTTGAAAACTCGTAAAATAACTTAAATTTTCCCTGTTAGAATTTTCACTTCAGATGTTTTCACTCATTTTGATTGCTATTTAAAATTTACTCTTCAGTTATGCTAGATAGATAGGCACTATCTATTATGTGGTGTACGTATTGATAATTGTGAAATATTTTCAGTTTAAGTGCTTACGGCCATACCACGTTGAAAGCACGACATCCCGTCCGATCTGTCAAGTTAAGCGACTTTGGGCCTGGTTAGTACTTGGATCGGAGACATCTTGGGAATCCCAGGTGCTGTAAGCGAAACTTTTTTCACTCTTTAAAAAATATGCCTATTAATGAGCAATAATCGTCTAATGATGTGGTGAAATTGGAGATCGTTAAAATTTCTACGGGCGCAAATATTAATAAGAAGCAATGCGATAGTCTATTTTTCTCGAATTATTATACTCAATTCAAGAGTAATTTTTTTTCAAACTTATCGCTGCCGCTAGTGGAGGAGATTTTTTTTTTTACGTTTTCGATGCTAGCAAATTTATTTTTTCAACTTTATTCGATATCGGTGAACATCTTTTATCGAGTTTATTTGACGTTAGGGACGCCTAATTATTCAATGTGGTTTACGCTTGCGCACTCGTCGATAGTGGCGTCTCCTTCTGCGGTTTAATTACCCAAGTTTGAGGTAATCCCGTGTTTCAGCTCATTGCCTCTATCGGCATTGTGGCTTGAAGAAATACTTTGGAACGCTTTGCCTTGTGGCGAAGCACTAATCTTTAACGTTCAACGTAAGCGCGCAACGCAATCCATGTGCTTAAAATGTGCTGAAACACATCGAAATAAACGTATATGAATAGGCAAGTAAAAAAAAACAATGCATTAATGCGAATAGTGAAAACTCGTAAAATAAATCAAATTTTCCCTGTTAGAATTTTCACTTGAGATGTTTTCACGCATTTTGAATGCTATTTAAAATTTACTCTTCAGTTATGCTAGATAGATAGGCAGTAACTATTATGTCGTGTACGTATTGATAATTGTGAAATATTTTCAGTTTATGTGCTTACGGCCATACCACGTTGAAAGCGCGACATCCCGTCCGATCTGTCAAGTTGAGCAGCGTTGGGCCTGGTTAGTACTTGGATCGGAGACGGCTTGGGAATCCCAGGTGTTGTAAGCGCAGCTTTTTTCACTCTTTAAAAAATATGCCTATTAATGAGCAATAATCGTCTAATGATGTGGTGAAATTGGAGATCGTTAAAATTTCTACGGGCGCAAATATTAATAAGAAGCAATGCGATAGTCTATTTTTCTCGAATTATTATACTCAATTCAAGAGTAATTTTTTTTCAAACTTATCGCTGCCGCTAGTGGAGGAGATTTTTTTTCTTACGTTTTCGATGCTAGCGAATTTATTTTTTCAACTTTATTCGATATTGGTGAACATCTTTTATCGAGTTTATTTGACGTTAGGGACGCCTAATTATTCAACGTGGTTTACGCTTGCGCACTCGTCGATAGTGGCGTCTCCTTCTGCGGTTTAATTACCCAAGTTTGAGGTAATCCCGTGTTTCAGCTCATTGCCTCTATCGGCATTGTGGCTTGAAGAAACACTTTGGAACGCTTTGCCTTGTGGCGAAGCACTAATCTTCAACGTTCAACGTAAGCGCGCAACGCAATCCATGTGCTTAAAATGTGCTGAAACACATCGAAATAAACGTATATGAATAGGCAAGTAAAAAAAAACAATGCATTAATGCGAATAGTGAAAACTCGTAAAATAAATCAAATTTTCCCTGTTAGAATTTTCACTTGAGATGTTTTCACACATTTTGAATGCTATTTAAAATTTACTCTTCAGTTATGCTAGATAGATAGGCAGTAACTATTATGTCGTGTACGTATTGATAATTGTGAAATATTTTCAGTTTATGTGCTTACGGCCATACCACGTTGAAAGCGCGACATCCCGTCCGATCTGTCAAGTTGAGCAGCGTTGGGCCTGGTTAGTACTTGGATCGGAGACGGCTTGGGAATCCCAGGTGTTGTAAGCGCAGCTTTTTTCACTCTTTAAAAAATATGCCTATTAATGAGCAATAATCGTCTAATGATGTGGTGAAATTGGAGATCGTTAAAATTTCTACGGGCGCAAATATTAATAAGAAGCAATGCGATAGTCTATTTTTCTCGAATTATTATACTCAATTCAAGAGTAATTTTTTTTCAAACTTATCGCTGCCGCTAGTGGAGGAGATTTTTTTTTTTACGTTTTCGATGCTAGCAAATTTATTTTTTCAACTTTATTCGATATCGGTGAACATCTTTTATCGAGTTTATTTGACGTTAGGGACGCCTAATTATTCAATGTGGTTTACGCTTGCGCACTCGTCGATAGTGGCGTCTCCTTCTGCGGTTTAATTACCCAAGTTTGAGGTAATCCCGTGTTTCAGCTCATTGCCTCTATCGGCATTGTGGCTTGAAGAAACACTTTGGAACGCTTTGCCTTGTGGCGAAGCACTAATCTTCAACGTTCAACGTAAGCGCGCAACGCAATCGATGTGCGTAAAATGTGCTGAAACACATCGAAAGAAACGTATATGAATAGGCAAGCAAAAAAAAAACAATGCATTAATGCGAATAGTTGAAAACTCGTAAAATAACTTAAATTTTCCCTGTTAGAATTTTCACTTCAGATGTTTTCACTCATTTTGATTGCTATTTAAAATTTACTCTTCAGTTATGCTAGATAGATAGGCACTATCTATTATGTGGTGTACGTATTGATAATTGTGAAATATTTTCAGTTTAAGTGCTTACGGCCATACCACGTTGAAAGCACGACATCCCGTCCGATCTGTCAAGTTAAGCGACGTTGGGCCTGGTTAGTACTTGGATCGGAGACATCTTGGGAATCCCAGGTGCTGTAAGCGAAACTTTTTTCACTCTTTAAAAAATATGCCTATTAATGAGCAATAATCGTCTAATGATGTGGTGAAATTGGAGATCGTAAAAATTTCTACGGCCGCAAATATTAATGGGAAACATTGCGATAGTTTATATTTCTCGAAGTATTATACTGAATTCAAGAGGAATTTTTTTTCAAATTTATCGCTGCCGCTAGTGGAGGAGATTTTTTTCTAACGTTTTCGGTGCCAGCGAATTTGTTTTTTCAAATTTATTCGATATTGGTGAATATCTTTTATCGAGTTTATTTGACATTAAGGACGCCAAATTATTCAATGTGGTTTACGCTTGCGCACTCGTCGAGAGTGGCGTCTCTTTCTCCGGTTTAATTGCCCAAGTTTAAGGTAATCCCGTGTTTCAGCTCATTGCCTCTATCGGCATTGTGTGTTGAAGAAAAATTTTGGAACGCTTTGCCTTATGGCGAAGCACTAATCTTCAACGTTCAACGTAAGCGCGCAACTCAATCCATGTGCTTAAAATGTGCTGAAACACTTCGAAATAAACGTATATGAATAGGCAAGCAAAAAAAAAACAATGCATTAATGCGAATAGTGAAAACTCGTAAAATAAGTCAAATTTTAACTCTTAGAATTTTCACTTGAGATGTTTTCACTCATTTTCCTTGCCATTTAAAATTCACACTTCAATTATGCTAGATAGATAGGCACCAACTATTATGTGGTGTACGTATTGATAATTGTGAAATATTTTCAGTTTAAGTGCTTACGGCCATACCACGTTGAAAGCACGACATCCCGTCCGATCTGTCAAGTTGAGCAACGTTGGGCCTGGTTAGTACTTGGATCGGAGACGGCTTGGGAATCCCAGGTCTCTGTAAGTGAAACTTTTTTCACTCTTTAAAAAATATGCCTATTAATGAGCAATAATCGTCTAATGATGTGGTGAAATTGGAGATCGTAAAAATTTCTACGGCAGCAAATATTAATGAAAAGCATTGCGATAGTTTATATTTCTCGAAGTATTATACTGAATTCAAGAGGAATTTTTTTTCAAATTTATCGCTGCCGCTAGTGGAGGAGATTTTTTTCTAACGTTTTCGGTGCCAGGGAATTTATTTTTTCAAATTTATTGATATTGGTGAATATCTTTTATCGAGTTTATTTGACGTTAGGGACGCCAAATTATTCAATGTGGTTTACGCTTGCGCACTCGTCGAGAGTGGCGTCTCTTCCTCCGGTTTAATTACCCAAGTTTGAGGTAATCCCGTG
Organism: Baylisascaris procyonis; assembly: GCA_037389465.1. Classification (NCBI taxonomy): domain Eukaryota; kingdom Metazoa; phylum Nematoda; class Chromadorea; order Rhabditida; family Ascarididae; genus Baylisascaris; species Baylisascaris procyonis. The sequence continues at coordinate 3,270,029 of JAZARR010000193.1, forward strand.
TTTCAGCTCATTGCCTCTATCGGCATTGTGGCTTCAAGAAAAATTTTGGAACGCTTTGCCTTGTGGCGAAGCACTAATCTTCAACGTTCAACGTAAGCGCGCAACTCAATCCATGTGCTTAAAATGTGCTGAAACACATCGAAATAAACGTATATGAATAGGCAAGTAAAAAAAAAACAACGCATTAATGCGAATAGTGAAAACTCGTAAAATAAGTCAAATTTTCCCTGTTAGAATTTTCACTTCAGATGTTTTGACACATTCTGATTGCTATTTAAAATTTACTCTTCAGTTATGCTAGATAGATAGGCACTAAATATTATGTGGTGTACGCATTGATAATTGTGAAATATTTTCAGTTTATGTGCTTACGGCCATACCACGTTGAAAGCACGACATCCCGTCCGATCTGTCAAGTTAAGCGACGTTGGGCCTGGTTAGTACTTGGATCGGAGACGGCTTGGGAATCCCAGGTGCTGTAAGCGAAGCTTTTTTCACTCTTTTAAAAACATGCCTATTAATGAGCAATAATCGTCTAATGATGTGGTGAAATTGGAGATCGTAAAAATTTCTACGGCCGCAAATATTAATGAGAAACATTGCGATAGTTTATATTTCTCGAAGTATTATACTCAGTTCAAGGGAAATTTTTTCTCAAATACACTCGCCGCCGCTAGTAGAGGAGGTTTTTTTCTTACGTTTTCAATGCTAGCGAATTTATTTATTCAACTTTATTCGATATTGGTGAACATCTTTTATCGAGTTTATTTGACCTTAGGGACGCCAAATTATTCAATGTGGTTTACGCTTGCGCACTCGTCGAGAGTGGCGTCTCTTTCTCCGGTTTAATTACCCAAGTTTGAGGTAATCCCGTGTTTCAGCTCATTGCCTCTATCTTCATTGTGGCTTGAAGAAAAATTTTGGAACGCTTTGCCTTGTGGCGAAGCATTAATCTTGAACGTTCAACGTAAGCGCGCAACGCAATCCATGTGCTTAAAATGAGCTGAAACACATCGAAATAAACGTATATGAATAGGCAAGTAAAAAAAAACAATGCATTAACGCGAATAGTGAAAACTCGTAAAATAAATCAAATTTTCCCTGTTAGAATTTTCACTTGAGATGTTTTCACACATTTTGAATGCTATTTAAAATTTACCCTTCAGTTATGCTAGATAGATAGGCACTAACTATTATGTGGTGTACGTATTGATAATTGTGAAATATTTTCAGTTTATGTGCTTACGGCCATACCACGTTGAAAGCACGACATCCCGTCCGATCTGTCAAGTTAAGCAGTGTTGGGCCTGGTTAGTACTTGGATCGGAGAGGGCTTGGGAATCCCAGGTGCTGTAAGCGAAACTTTCTTCACTCTTTAAAAAATATGCCTATTAATGAGCAATAATCGTCTAATGATGTGGTGAATTTGGAGATCGTAAAAATTTCTACGGCCGCAAATATTAATGGGAAACATTGCGATAGTTTATATTTCTCGAAGTATTATACTGAATTCAAGAGTAATTTTTTTTCAAACTTATCGCTGCCGCTAGTGGAGGAGATTTTTTTTTTTTACGTTTTCTATGCTAGCAAATTTATTTTTTCAACTTTATTCGATATCGGTGAACATCTTTTATCGAGTTTATTTGACGTTAGGGACGCCTAATTATTCAATGTGGTTTACGCTTGCGCACTCGTCGATAGTGGCGTCTCCTTCTGCGGTTTAATTACCCAAGTTTGAGGTAATCCCGTGTTTCAGCTCATTGCCTCTATCGGCATTGTGGCTTGAAGAAATACTTTGGAACGCTTTGCCTTGTGGCGAAGCACTAATCTTCAACGTTCAACGTAAGCGCGCAACGCAATCGATGTGCGTAAAATGTGCTGAAACACATCGAAAGAAACGTATATGAATAGGCAAGCAAAAAAAAAACAATGCATTAATGCGAATAGTGAAAACTCGTAAAATAAGTCAAATTTTAACTCTTAGAATTTTCACTTGAGATGTTTTCACTCATTTTCCTTGCCATTTAAAATTCACTCTTCAATTATGCTAGATAGATAGGCACCAACTATTATGTGGTGTACGTATTGATAATTGTGAAATATTTTCAGTTTAAGTGCTTACGGCCATACCACGTTGAAAGCACGACATCCCGTCCGATCTGTCAAGTTAAGCAACGTTGGGCCTGGTTAGTACTTGGATCGGAGACGGCTTGGGAATCCCAGGTGCTGTAAGTGAAACTTTTTTCACTCTTTAAAAAATATGCCTATTAATGAGCAATAATCGTCTAATGATGTGGTGAAATTGGAGATCGTAAAAATTTCTACGGCAGCAAATATTAATGAAAAGCATTGCGATAGTTTATATTTCTCGAAGTATTATACTGAATTCAAGAGGAATTTTTTTTCAAATTTATCGCTGCCGCTAGTGGAGGAGATTTTTTTCTAACGTTTTCGGTGCCAGCGAATTTATTTTTTCAAATTTATTGATATTGGTGAATATCTTTTATCGAGTTTATTTGACGTTAGGGACGCCAAATTATTCAATGTGGTTTACGCTTGCGCACTCGTCGAGAGTGGCGTCTCTTTCTCCGGTTTAATTACCCAAGTTTGAGGTAATCCCGTGTTTCAGCTCATTGCCTCTATCGGCATTGTGGCTTGAAGAAAAATTTTGGAACGCTTTGCCTTGTGGCGAAGCACTAATCTTCAACGTTCAACGTAAGCGCGCAACTCAATCCATGTGCTTAAAATGTGCTGAAACACATCGAAATAAACGTATATGAATAGGCAAGTAAAAAAAAACAATGCATTAATGCGAATAGTGAAAACTCGTAAAATAAGTCAAATTTTCCCTGTTAGAATTTTCACTTCAGATGTTTTGACACATTTTGATTGCTATTTAAAATTTACTCTTCAGTTATGCTAGATAGATAGGCACTAAATATTATGTGGTGTACGCATTGATAATTGTGAAATATTTTCAGTTTATGTGCTTACGGCCATACCACGTTGAAAGCACGACATCCCGTCCGATCTGTCAAGTTAAGCAACGTTGGGCCTGGTTAGTACTTGGATCGGAGACGGCTTGGGAATCCCAGGTGCTGTAAGCGAAACTTTTTTCACTCTTTAAAAAATATGCCTATTAATGAGCAATAATCGTCTAATGATGTGGTGAAATTGGAGATCGTAAAAATTTCTACGGCCGCAAATATTAATGAGAAACATTGCGATAGTTTATATTTCTCGAAGTATTATACTCAGTTCAAGGGAAATTTTTTCTCAAATACACTCGCCGCCGCTAGTAGAGGAGATTTTTTCTTACGTTTTCGATGCTAGCGAATTTATTTTTTCAACTTTATTCGATATTGGTGAACATCTTTTATCGAGTTTATTTGACGTTAGGGACGCCAAATTATTCAATGTGGTTTACGCTTGCGCACTCGTCGAGAGTGACGTCTCTTTCTCCGGTTTAATTACCGAAGTTTGAGGTAATCCCGTGTTTCAGCTCATTGCCTCTATCGGCATTGTGGCTTGAAGAAAAATTTTGGAACGCTTTGCCTTATGGCGAAGCACTGATCTTCAACGTTCAACGTAAGCGCGCAACGCAATCGATGTGCTTAAAATGTGCTGAAACACATCGAAATAAACGTATATGAATGGGCAAGCAAAAAAAAAATGCATTAATGCGAATAGTGAAAACTCGTAAAATAAGTCAAATTTTCCCTCTTAGAATTTTCACTTGAGATGTTTTCACTCATTTTGATTGCTATTTAAAATTTACTCTTCAGTTATGCTAGATAGATAGGCACTAACTATTATGTGGTGTACGTATTGATAATTGTGAAATATTTTCAGTTTAAGTGCTTACGGCCATACCACGTTGAAAGCACGACATCCCGTCCGATCTGTCAAGTTAAGCAACGTTGGGCCTGGTTAGTACTTGGATCGGAGACGGCTTGGGAATCCCAGGTGCTGTAAGCGGAACTTTTTTCACTCTTTAAAAAATATGCCTATTAATGAGCAATAATCGTCTAATGATGTGGTGAAATTGGAGATCGTAAAAATTTCTACGGCCGCAAATATTAATGAGAAACATTGCGATAGTTTATATTTCTCGAAGTATTATACTCAGTTCAAGGGAAATTTTTTCTCAAATACACTCGCCGCCGCTAGTGGAGGAGATTTTTTTCTAACGTTTTCGGTGCCAGCGAATTTATTTTTTCAAATTTATTCGATATTGGTGAATATCTTTTATCGAGTTTATTTGACGTTAGGGACGCCAAATTATTCAATGTGGTTTACGCTTGCGCATTCGTCGGTAGTGGCGTCTCTTTCTCCGGTTTAATTACCCAAGTTTGAGGTAATCCCGTGTTTCAGCTCATTGTCTCTATCGGCATTGTGGCTTGAAGAAAAATTTTGGAACGCTTTGCCTTATGGCGAAGCACTGATCTTCAACGTTCAACGTAAGCGCGCAACGCAATCGATGTGCTTAAAATGTGCTGAAACACATCGAAATAAACGTATATGAATAGGCAAGTAAAAAAAAAACAATGCATTAATGCGAATAGTGAAAACTCGTAAAATAAATCAAATTTTCCCTGTTAGAATTTTCACTTGAGATGTTTTCACACATTTTGATTGCTATTTAAAATTTACTCTTCAGTTATGCTAGATAGATAGGCACTAACTATTATGTGGTGTACGTATTGATAATTGTGAAATATTTTCAGTTGAAGTGCTTACGGCCATACCACGTTGAAAGCACGACATCCCGTCCGATCTGTCAAGTTAAGCAGCGTTGGGCCTGGTTAGTACTTGGATCGGAGACGGCTTGGGAATCCCAGGTGCTGTAAGCGAAACTTTTTTCACTCTTTAAAAAATATGCCTATTAATGAGCAATAATCGTCTAATGATGTGGTGAAATTGGAGGTCGTAAAAATTTCTACGGCAGCAAATATTAATGAGAAACATTCGATAGTTTATATTTCTCGAAGTATTATACTCAATTCAAGAGGAGTTTTTTTTCAAATTTCTCGCTGCCGCTAGTGGAGGAGATTTTTTTCTAACGTTTTCGGTGCCAGCGAATTTATTTTTTCAACTTTATTCGATATTGGTGAACATCTTTTATCGAGTTTATTTGACGTTAGGGACGCCAAATTATTCAATGTGGTTTACGCTTGCGCACTCGCCGATAGTGTCGTCTCTTTCTCCGGTTTAATTACCCAAGTTGGAGGTAATCCCGTGTTTCAGCTCATTGCCTCTATCGGCATTGTGGCTTGAAGAAAAATTTTTGGAACGCTTTGCCTTGTGGCGAAGCATTAATCTTCAACGTTCAACGTAAGCGCGCAACGCAATCGATGTGCTTAAAATGTGCTGAAACACATCGAAATAAACGTATATGAATAGGCAAGTAAAAAAAAACAACGCATTAATGCGAATAGTGAAAACTCGTAAAATAAGTCAAATTTTCCCTCTTAGAATTTTCACTTCAGATGTTTTGGCTCATTTTGCTTGCTATTTAAAATTCACTCTTCAATTATGCTAGATAGATAGGCACCAACTATTATGTGGTGTACGTATTGATAATTGTGCAATATTATCAGTTTAAGTGCTTACGGCCATACCACGTTGAAAGCACGACATCCCGTCCGATCTGTCAAGTTAAGCAACGTTGGGCCTGGTTAATACTTGGATCGGAGACGGCTTGGGAATCCCAGGTGCTGTAAGCGAAACTTTTTTCACTCTTTAAAAAATATGCCTATTAATGAGCAATAATCGTCTAATGATGTCTTGAAATTGGAGATCGTAAAAAATTCTACGGCCGCAAATATTAATGAAAAGCATTGCGATAGTTTATATTTCTCGAAGTATTATACTCAATTCAAGAGGAGTTTTTTTTCAAATTTCTCGCTGCCGCTAGTGGAGGAGATTTTTTTCTAACGTTTTCGGTGCCAGCGAATTTATTTTTTCAACTTTATTCGATATTGGTGAACATCTTTTATCGAGTTTATTTGACGTTAGGGACGCCAAATTATTCAATGTGGTTTACGCTTGCGGACTCGTCGACAGTGGCGTCTCCTTTTACGGTTTAATTACCCAAGTTTGAGGTAATCCCGTGTTTCAGCTCATTGCCTCTATCGGCATTGTGGCTTGAAGAAAAATTTTGGAACGCTTTGAATTATGGCGAAGCACTAATCTTCAACGTTCAACGTAAGCGCGCAACGCAATCGATGTGCTTAAAATGTGCTGAAACACATCGAAATAAACGTATATGAATAGGCAATTAAAAAAAAAAAAACAATGCATTAATGCGAATAGTGAAAACTCGTAAAATAAATCAAATTTTCCCTGTTAGAATTTTCACTTGAGATGTTTTCACACATTATGAATGCTATTTAAAATTTACTCTTCAGTTATGCTAGATAGATAGGCACTAACTAGTATGTGGTGTACGTATTGATAATTGTGAAATATTTTCAGTATATGTGCTTACGGCCATACCGCGTTGAAAGCACGACATCCCGTCCGATCTGTCAAATTAAGCAGCGTTGGGCCTGGTTAGTACTTGGATCGGAGACGGCTTGGGAATCCCAGGTGCTGTAAGCGAAACTTTTTTCACTCTTTAAAAAATATGCCTATTAATGAGCAATAATCGTCTAATGATGTGGTGAAATTGGAGACCGTAAAAATTTCTACGGCCGCAAGTATTGATGAGAAGCATTGCGATGGTTTATATTTCTCGAAGTATTATACTCAGTTCAAGGGAAATTTTTTCTCAAATACACTCGCCGCCGCTAGTAGAGGAGATTTTTTTGTTACGTTTTCGATGCTAGCGAATTTATTTTTTCAACTTTATTCGATATTGGTGAACATCTTTTATCGAGTTTATTTGACGTTAGGGACGCCAAATTATTCAATGTGGTTTACGCTTGCGCACTCGTCCATAGTGGCGTCTCTTCCGCCGGATTAACTACCCAAGTTTGAGGTAATCCCGTGTTTCAGCTCATTGCCTCTATCGGTATTGTGGCTTGAAGAAAAATTTTGGAACGCTTTGCCTTATGGCGAAGCACTAATCTTCAACGTTCAACGTAAGCGCGCAACGCAATCGATGTGCTTAAAATGTGCTGAAACACATCGAAATAAACGTATATGAATAGGCAAGTAAAAAAAAAAACAATGCATTAATGCGAATAGTGAAAACTCGTAAAATAAGTCAAATTTTCCCTGTTAGAATTTTCACTTGAGATGTTTTCACTCATTTTGATTGCTATTTAATACTTACTCTTCAGTTATGCTAGATAGATAGGCAGTAACTATTATGTGGTGTACGTATTGATAATTGTAAAATATTTTCAGTATATGTGCTTACGGCCATACCGCGTTGAAAGCACGACATCCCGTCCGATCTGTCAAATTAAGCAGCGTTGGGCCTGGTTAGTACTTGGATCGGAGACGGCTTGGGAATCCCAGGTGCTGTAAGCGAAACTTTTTTCACTCTTTAAAAAATATGCCTATTAATGAGCAATAATCGTCTAATGATGTGGTGAAATTGGAGATCGTAAAAATTTCTACGGCCGCAAATATTAATGAGAAGCATTGCGATAGTTTATATTTCTCGAAGTATTATACTCAATTCAAGAGGAATTTTTTTCAAATTGATCGCTGCCGCTAGTGGAGGAGATTTTTTTCTAACGTTTTCGGTGCCAGCGAATTTATTTTTTCAAATTTATTCGATATTGGTGAATATCTTTTATCGAGTTTATTTGACGTTAGGGACGCCAAATTATTCAATGTGGTTTACGCTTGCGCACTCGTCGATAGTGGCGTCTCTTCTCCGGTTTAATTACCCAAGTTTGAGGTAATCCCGTGTTTCAGCTCATTGCCTCTATCGGCATTGTGGCTTGAAGAAAAATTTTGGAACGCTTTGCCTTATGGCGAAGCACTAATCTTCAACGTTCAACGTAAGCGCGCAACGCAATCGATGTGCTTAAAATGTGCTGAAACACATCGAAATAAACGTATATGAATAGGCAAGTAAAAAAAAACAATGCATTAATGCGAATAGTGAAAACTCGTAAAATAAATCAAATTTTCCCTGTTAGAATTTTCACTTGAGATGTTTTCACACATTTTGATTGCTATTTAAAATTTACTCTTCAGTTATGCTAGATAGATAGGCACTAACTATTATGTGGTGTACGTATTGATAATTGTGAAATATTTTCAGTTGTGCTTACGGCCATACCACGTTGAAAGCACGACATCCCGTCCGATCTGTCAAGTTAAGCAGCGTTGGGCCTGGTTAGTACTTGGATCGGAGACGGCTTGGGAATCCCAGGTGCTGTAAGCGAAACTTTTTTCACTCTTTAAAAAATATGCCTATTAATGAGCAATAATCGTCTAATGATGTGGTGAAATTGGAGATCGTAAAAATTTCTACGGCCGCAAATATTAGTGAGAAGCATTGCGACAGTTTACATTTCTCGAAGTATTATACTCAATTCAAGAGAAATTTTTTTCAAATTTATCGCTGCCGCTAGTGGAGGAGATTTCTTTCTAACGTTTTCTATGCCAGCGAATTTATTTTTTCAAATTTATTCGATATTGGTGAATATCTTTTATCGAGTTTATTTGACGTTAGGAACCCCAAATTATTCATTGTGGTTCACGCTTGCGCACTCGTCGACAGTGGCGTCTCTTTCTCCGGTTTAATTACCCTAGTTTGAGGTAATCCCGTGTTTCAGCTCATTGCCTCTATCGGTATTGTGGCTTGAAGAAAAATTTTGGAACGCTTTGCCTTGTGGCGAAGCACTAATCTTCAACGTTCAACGTAAGCGCGCAACGCAATCGATGTGCTTAAAATGTGCTGAAACACAACGAAGTAAACGTATATGAATAGGCAAGTAAAAAAAAAACAATGCATTAATGCGAATAGTGAAAACTCGTAAAATAAATCAAATTTTCCCTGTTAGAATTTTCACTTGAGATGTTTTCACACATTTTGAATGCTATTTAAAATTTACTCTTCAGTTATGCTAGATAGATAGGCACTAACTATTATGTGGTGTACCTATTGATAATTGTGAAATATTTTCAGTTGAAGCGCTTACGGCCATACCACGTTGAAAGCACGACATCCCGTCCGATCTGTCAAGTTAAGCAGCGTTGGGCCTGGTTAGTACTTGGATCGGAGACGGCTTGGGAATCCCAGGTGCTGTAAGCGAAACTTTTTTCACTCTTTAAAAAATATGCCTATTAATGAGCAATAATCGTCTAATGATGTGGTGAAATTGGAGATCGTAAAAATTTCTACGGCCGCAAATATTAATGAGAAGCATTGCGACAGTTTACATTTCTCGAAGTATTATACTCAATTCAAGAGAAATTTTTTTCAAATTTATCGCTGCCGCTAGTGGAGGAGATTTCTTTCTAACGTTTTCTATGCCAGCGAATTTATTTTTTCAAATTTATTCGATATTGGTGAATATCTTTTATCGAGTTTATTTGACGTTAGGAACCCCAAATTATTCATTGTGGTTCACGCTTGCGCACTCGTCGACAGTGGCGTCTCTTTCTCCGGTTTAATTACCCTAGTTTGAGGTAATCCCGTGTTTCAGCTCATTGCCTCTATCGGTATTGTGGCTTGAAGAAAAATTTTGGAACGCTTTGGCTTATGGCGAAGCACTAATCTTCAGCGTTCAACGTAAGCGCGCAACGCAATCGATGTGCTCAAAATGTGCTGAAACACATCGAAATAAACGTATATGAATAGGCAAGTAAAAAAAAACAATGCATTAATGCGAATAGTGAAAACTCGTAAAATAAATCAAATTTTCCCTGTTAGAATTTTCACTTGAGATGTTTTCACACATTTTGATTGCTATTTAAAATTTACTCTTCAGTTATGCTAGATAGATAGGCACTAACTATTATGTGGTGTACCTATTGATAATTGTGAAATATTTTCAGTTGAAGCGCTTACGGCCATACCACGTTGAAAGCACGACATCCCGTCCGATCTGTCAAGTTAAGCAGCGTTGGGCCTGGTTAGTACTTGGATCGGAGACGGCTTGGGAATCCCAGGTGCTGTAAGCGGAACTTTTTTCACTCTTTAAAAAATATGCCTATTAATGTGCAATAATGATGTGGTGAAATTGGAGATCGTAAAAATTTCTACGGCCGCAAATATTAGTGAGAAGCATTGCGACAGTTTACATTTCTCGAAGTATTATACTCAATTCAAGAGAAATTTTTTTCAAATTTATCGCTGCCGCTAGTGGAGGAGATTTCTTTCTAACGTTTTCTATGCCAGCGAATTTATTTTTTCAAATTTATTCGATATTGGTGAATATCTTTTATCGAGTTTATTTGACGTTAGGAACCCCAAATTATTCATTGTGGTTCACGCTTGCGCACTCGTCGACAGTGGCGTCTCTTTCTCCGGTTTAATTACCCTAGTTTGAGGTAATCCCGTGTTTCGGCTCATTGCCTCTATCGGTATTGTGGCTTGAAGAAAAATTTTGGAACGCTTTGGCTTATGGCGAAGCACTAATCTTCAGCGTTCAACGTAAGCGCGCAACGCAATCGATGTGCTCAAAATGTGCTGAAACACATCGAAATAAACGTATATGAATAGGCAAGTAAAAAAAAACAATGCATTAATGCGAATAGTGAAAACTCGTAAAATAAATCAAATTTTCCCTGTTAGAATTTTCACTTGAGATGTTTTCACACATTTTGATTGCTATTTAAAATTTACTCTTCAGTTATGCTAGATAGATAGGCACTAACTATTATGTGGTGTACGTATTGATAATTGTGAAATATTTTCAGTTTAAGTGCTTACGGCCATACCACGTTGAAAGCACGACATCCCGTCCGATCTGTCAAGTTAAGCAGCGTTGGGCCTGGTTAGTACTTGGATCGGAGACGGCTTGGGAATCCCAGGTGCTGTAAGCGGAACTTTTTTCACTCTTTAAAAAATATGCCTATTAATGTGCAATAATGATGTGGTGAAATTGGAGATCGTAAAAATTTCTACGGCCGCAAATATTAATGAGAAGCATTGCGATAGTTTATATTTCTCGAAGTATTATACTCAATTCAAGAGGAATTTTTTTTCAAATTTATCGCTGCCGCATGTGGAGGAGATTTTTTTCTAACGTTTTCGGTGCCAGCGAATTTATTTTTTCAAATTTATTCGATATTGGTGAATATCTTTTATCGAGTTTATCTGACGTTAGGAACCCCAAATTATTCATTGTGGTTCACGCTTGCGCACTCGTCGACAGTGGCGTCTCTTTCTCCGGTTTAATTACCCTAGTTTGAGGTAATCCCGTGTTTCAGCTCATTGCCTCTATCGGTATTGTGGCTTGAAGAAAAATTTTGGAACGCTTTGGCTTATGGCGAAGCACTAATCTTCAGCGTTCAACGTAAGCGCGCAACGCAATCGATGTGCTCAAAATGTGCTGAAACACATCGAAATAAACGTATATGAATAGGCAAGTAAAAAAAAACAATGCATTAATGCGAATAGTGAAAACTCGTAAAATAAATCAAATTTTCCCTGTTAGAATTTTCACTTGAGATGTTTTCACACATTTTTATTGCTATTTAAAATTTACTCTTCAGTTATGCTATATAGAGGGGCACTAACTATTATTTGGTGTACCTATTGATAATTGTGAAATATTTTCAGTTGAAGCGCTTACGGCCATACCACGTTGAAAGCACGACATCCCGTCCGATCTGTCAAGTTAAGCGACGTTGGGCCTGGTTAGTACTTGGATCGGAGACGGCTTGGGAATCCCAGGTGCTGTAAGCGGAACTTTTTTCACTCTTTAAAAAATATGCCTATTAATGAGCAATAATCGTCTAATGATGTGGTGAAATTGCAGATCGTAAAAATTTCTACGGCCGCAAATATTAATGAGAAACATTGCGATAGTTTATATTTCTCGAAGTATTATACTCAATTCAAGGGAGATTTTTTCTCAAATACACTCGCCGCCGCTAGTAGAGGAGATTTTTTTTCTTACGTTTTCGATGCTAGCGAATTTATTTTTTCAACTTTATTCGATATTGGTGAACATCTTTTATCGAGTTTATTTGACATTAGGAACGCCAAATTATTCAATGTGGTTTACGCTTGCGCACTCGTCGATAGTGGCGTCTCTTTCTCCGGTTTAATTACCCAAGTTTGAGGTAATCCCGTGTTTCAGCTCATTGCCTCTATCGGCATTGTGGCTTGAAGAAAAATTTTGGAACGCTTTGCCTTGTGGCGAAGCACTAATCTTCAACGTTCAACGTAAGCGCGCAACGCAATCGATGTGCTTAAAATGTGCTGAAACACATCGAAATAAACGTATATGAATAGGCAAGTAAAAAAAAACAATGCATTAATGCGAATAGTGAAAACTCGTAAAATAAGTCAAATTTTCCCTGTTAGAATTTTCACTTGAGATGTTTTCACTCA